>KZ825862.1:0-178265 GCA_003184645.1 Aspergillus ellipticus CBS 707.79 | reverse complement strand
ATTTAAAATAATATAAATAATCTTTAGATGTGTTCTAGAAGTCTTCATAAATATATATAATAGCTTATTATAATATAATACCTGTATTTTATATATATTATATAAAAATTTGATCTATCTATATAAATAAAAATTATAAAAATCTTAGAAATCTATAGAATATTTATTTCTATGTATATAATCTATCTATAAAGTTAGAACCTCTCAAATACGGTTTTCATTGAGATATAATAGAATTAAAAGGATATCTTTTATATGGGATAGTAGGATGGGCCGCCTAACCGTGTGGGCCGTCCAACCGTTGATTACGTTAACTAGTTACTAAGTTAGTACTGATCATTGCCTGAGTATGTAGGTACCTACATAAGCTATACCTGAACAAGGTCAAGCCCCAAAATTTCTGCCCCTCAATTGATTCCAACACCAACCGAGTTCTCGGGCCCCTCTTTTCTGTCGACCACTTGTCCTCCCCGCGCGAACAGACCCTGACATTCCCCCCCAACAATCGCTAAGTTTGTGAAATATAGTTTCCAAAAAATCTGCAATAAGAAGCTGTTCGATATGCTTGATCTTGCGGACTTTATCAGCGACCGCGGTGGAAACCCCAACAAAATCAAGGAAAGCCAGCGGAGACGGTATGCTCCTGAAAATGTTGTTGATGAAGTTCTTGCTCTGTACGAGGAAGCACGCCGTGGTATGCTAGCTCTGAACAATAATACCTTGTACACTTGCATAATGGTTGGCTTATCTTGGGTGTACTGTAGCACGCTATGAGGTTATGCAGATAAACTCGCAGCTCAATGCACTCCAAAAAGAAATCGGCAAGAAAAAAAAGGTTCGCTTTTCAGCTATCATTGCTATGATTTACTGGTTTCATGCCCGAGAAAGGTCGTTTCTAACCCGATCATCTCAAAATAGAACAAGGAAGATGCCAGTGAGTTGATGGAGCAAAAGGTCAGCCTAGAAAATTGCAAGAAGAATGCCGAAGAATTAGCCCTTCAGAAAGAATCGCAAAGGGACAGTAAAATTCGAACTATTGGTAACATTGTCCACGACTCGGTCCCCGTCAGCGACAACGAAGTAGGTATCGCCCTCAATCTTAGGATGTGAAAGCCCAACTAACAGATCAATGTTACAAGGATGACAATCTTGTGTTAAGGAAATGGGCGCCGGACAATGTCAATGTCGAGAAGCGTGATTGTCTTTCTCACCATGAGGTTCTGACGCGTCTCGACGGATTTGACTCGGAACGTGGGGTCAAAGTTGTCGGTCATCGCGGTTATTGCTTGACGGGTTATGGGCTTTTCCTCAATCTTGCGCTCATAAATTATGGCCTTGAATACCTGTTTGGAAAAGGGTACAAGCCCAACCAACCCCCTCAGTTCATGCTTAAGGAAATGATGGCAAAGACCGCCCAACTAGAGCAATTCGACGAGGAGCTGTACAAGGTCACCGAAAGTGAGGACAAGTCCACTGACAAATATTTGATTGCTACGTCGGAGCAACCGTTGTCTGCCCTGCATGATGGGGAGTGGCTGCAGGACAGAGATCTCCCAATCAAGTGCGTTGATATTATCCTACTTCTTTTTTCTGTCCTCTAACCTGGATATAGATATGCTGGGTATAGCACGTGCTACCGGAAAGAGGCAGGCTCTCACGGTAAAGATGCCTGGGGAATCTTCCGTGTTCATCAGTTCGAAAAGGTGACTAGCCCTGCACTATGTATGATGTTGCGCACGATTACTTACCTTAATACAGATTGAACAATTTGTTCTTACCAAACCAGAAGACTCATGGCAAGCATTTGATGAAATGATGGCCACATCGGAACAGTTCTATAAATCTCTCGGTCTGCCGTATCAAATTGTTTCTATTGTTTCGGGGGCATTGAACAATGCTGCTTCGAAGAAGTATGACCTGGAGGCATGGTTCCCTTTCCAGGGCGAATACAAAGAACTGGTATCTTGTTCCAATTGTACCGATTATCAATCGAGAGCACTAGAAATTCGCTACGGTACAAAGAAGGCTACCGATATCAAGAAGTCATATGTTCATGCCCTGAATGCAACTTTGTGTGCTACCGAACGAACACTCTGCTGTGTTCTTGAAAACTATCAAAAGGAAGATGTATGTCTTGGCTTGGAATATGTCCATATGTTCGATAATGCTAATCAATTGTCTAGGGAATAATTGTACCTGAACCTTTACGGAAATATATCCCAGGCATGCCCGAGTTTCTTCCATATACAAAGGAGCTGCCAAAGGACAGTACTTCCAACAAGTCCAAAGCTAAGCAGGCGTCAAAGACCGTGAACAGCCCAGAAGAAACTGCGAAAAAAATGGAAGGCCTTCAGGTCTAGATGCAGTCATTCTGGCGACAATTTATGTTAGAAAACAAGCTGATAGGTTGACTTGTCTCTTGAGATACCGTAATCACTTTGAAAGAATAAGTTTGTTATGAGCCTAAACCAAGTTGATTTAATCATGTTTACACAAGGTTGAATGAAATGATCATGTAAAAGTAAACAAGAGGATACATGCTTCGTGCTTCCCCCCCCAAGCTGCGAAAACCTTTTGTTGACAGACAGTAGTCACCAAGATTTTGAGTATATTTTATCATCATTTACTATACACTAGAAGACTTGATGTGTGGATGGAGGGGGAGAGCACTTCGGCCCCACCCTAACCCCTCCGCAGTCACTATGTAGTTAGTTATGTCATGTTTGCAGCGATGACTCAAACAAAATATAATGACAAAGTAAAACATGTGGGACGCCGCTGTAGAAATCCGGTTCCGGCGGCCTTAAAACTCAACCTCTTCTTCTCTATTCTCAAGGCCTTGTTGTTCAACTGCCATAGTTCTTGTGCTTCTGATCTAAAGATTTTCATTGACTACCCTTTCAATATTTTTTATAGGCTTCAGACAATGGCCGCATCCCCCAGAGACATAAAGTCCCATCAGGATGGTTCAAGCCATAACATTTCGCAGAGCTTGAACTTCTCCACCTCTCCGACTGCCTCCTTCCAGTCTGCTCCTTCTAGTCATGGAGGTTCGGCATTCGGAAGCCGTACAATTCCCTTAGCGAATGCAAAACACCTGAAGCCGTTTGCCACGGAGGATATCAAGGTCCTGCTTCTGGAGAATGTTAACCAAACCGGTAGGGATATTCTTACAAAGCAGGGCTATCAAGTGGAATTTCTCAAGTCTTCTCTTCCGGAGGATCAGCTTATCGAGAAAATTCGGTTAGTATCACCAAACTGTGCTTGTTCATTGTCTAACAGTGCGCGAATTAATAGGGATGTACATGTGATTGGAATCCGCTCGAAGACGAAGTTGAGTGCCCGCGTCTTGAAGGAAGCCCGGAACCTCATCGTTATTGGTTGCTTCTGCATAGGAACCAACCAAGTCGACCTACAATATGCCGCTGAGCATGGTATCGCGGTGTTTAACTCTCCATTCAGCAACTCTCGGAGTGTTGCAGAATTAGTTATAGCCGAGATAATTGCCCTTGCTCGCCAACTGGGTGATCGCTCGAATGAAATGCACAGCGGTACTTGGAACAAAGTAAGCAACAAGTGCTGGGAGATTCGTGGAAAGACCCTTGGTATGCTCATTATGAAAATTTTAATATACCGGCTAATTTCCCCGATAGGTATAATTGGTTATGGCCATATTGGTGCCCAGCTGTCAGTTTTGGCAGAAGCTATGGGTATGTCGGTTATCTTCTACGATGTAGTGAATCTGATGGCGTTGGGTACTGCTCGTCAAGTGCCGACCCTGGAAGATCTCCTATCTCAGGCAGACTTTATTACATGCCATGTTCCCGAGCTCCCAGAAACAAAGAACATGATAGGGCGCCTCCAGTTTGAACGGATGAAAACTGGCAGTTATTTGATCAATGCTAGCCGAGGGAGTGTGGTAGACATCCCGGCACTGATCCATGCGATGCGTTCTGGGAAGGTTGCCGGGGCTGCTCTTGACGTCTACCCCGACGAGCCTGCCGGCAATGGTGATTACTTCAACGAAAGTCTCAATGACTGGGCATTGGATCTTCGGGGTCTTAAAAATGTGATTCTTACCCCGCACATTGGTGGCAGCACAGAGGAAGCACAGCGAGCAATCGGTGTCGAGGTTGCGGATGCATTAGTGAGATATGTGAATGAAGGTACAACATTGGGTGCTGTCAACATCCCAGAGGTTGCTCTGCGATCTCTGACAATGGATGAACCAAACCATGCTCGGGTAAGTAATAATACAGTATATGTTTGTTCAAAAGTCACTAAAATTATTGTCAGGTTATCTTCATTCATCAGAATATCCCTGGCGTTTTACGGAAAGGTAAAATCCTTAAAAGGCAGCTGAACTAGGGCGTTTGGTTGCTGATTAATCATAGTTAATGAGATCCTCGGTGATCACAACGTTGACAAGCAGATGACTGATAGCAGAGGTGATGTATGTCTCTATATTGTTATGGTTGTGCAAAGCAGGTGGTTAACCATAGTCAGGTGGCCTACCTGATGGCTGACATCAGCGATGTGGACAATACGACGATCAAGGATCTGTACGAGAGGCTCGAAAGCCTTGGATGTATGAATTCCCCATCCCCGATACTTTAACCACATTCTGACTTTTGCTTCACAAAAATATAGCTCGAATCATGACACGAATCTTATACTAAAGGGGCCGTACTCACTCGTTATAAACCCTCGTCCCATATTACCCCTTACCGCAACTTGACCATTATCTTCGACTATCTTCCATAAACGCATAAAGCGATAGAAAAAATCGCATGTTTCCTTTCCAGCAGATGTTTCTCAAAAGCATTCAACAATGCAACTCTTACAGTTTGGTCAGAAAACAAATATAGAGTCCTTTGACGTCTGGGAACGGCTTGCATTTGATTGGCTATATTCAAAGGGTCCCCTTTTAGGTACTTACCTTGTTATCGGCCCCAGCCTATCTATGCTCAATGCCTAATTGTTGGGAGCATGTTCAACACCGCCGCCCAGTCCGTGTTTTGTAGCCCGGGCACTGGCTTGCTCTCAAGTTATCCAAACAAATGCAGGAAGGAGTGATCACATGTGCTTGCGTCCCATCCCGCACAACACAAGAAGATCATTTCATCAAGGATTAGAATGTATTCTCTTTTTGGTTATATTAGTACATCATGTCACCTGTAAATGCTTCTTATGGCCAGCCCCAAAGGCTGCCTACCTGTCCATTCGGTGACAAATATATTCAAGAATACTAGTATTCTTCCCTGCACATATGATGCTATATGAGTGGTTCATTCGTAGAAGTTTGGCATTAGATTCTCTAAAATAAAACTTCAATTATCTGCGATAGAATGCCTTTGTTACATCTCGGACTCCTTCTTTGAAATTGGGACTTCGACTCCTTCTCCTTGAGAGATTTTCTCGGGAATATTCCCTTCGCGTAGGTTGATAGGCCTGGTCATTGTTGACTTCACGCCGTTCCATAGTGTTACTGGAATTGCTGGAATTATAATCCCTTTCTCGGTTGCGTTCACTTGGACCCATATAGTTTGGAACATATGAATCTAAAGCCCCTTCTGATCGCCCGCTTAAGCGACCCTGGTGGTTTCTATCTCGCCCTCTGCTAAGGTTCCCGGCGGCCCATGTCTGATGTGTTGATGTGGGCGGTCGAGGTGGCAGGCTACCCTTAGGGCAGGGGCCTTGACCAGACTCCTCGATACTCGTTTTTGTTGGTCGAGATGAGTGCGCCTCACTATTTCGATTGTCCAGAGAACGTTGCGAAGGAACCCCATGAGTCCCGTTTATATTCGGCCATCCTATACGGGCAGCGTTTGGAAGGCGACTATGTCTACTCTCGATACCTGCTCTGTTTCCAGGGTTCGTGGCCCAGCTTCCATTTAGGCCACTTACTCCTATGGAGCCTCCTGGAGGTGCCGGTGGCATTGGAGCCCGTTGGCCCCGGAATCTTCTCCTATCAAGTTCATGAGAGTCTTCAAATGATGGCAGCTCACCAGGCCGCGAAGGTAGGGGCGGGTTGAAAAAGTAAGGATGCTTCAATGCGTCCACGGCGTTAATCCTTTTTCGCCAGTCAAGCTTCAAAAGCTCACTAAGCAACGATACGGCGGTTGGGCTTTGACTGCTAATGCATCAGATGGTTTCTTTTTTGCAGAAGTTTATCTGGGAGGGGTTATCAAGAAGAGAAGGTAGGTGGGGGTATTAATACTCTTTGAAAACTTCACTTAGATTTCCTGGTCTGTTTCCGAAATCCTTCACGCCATCGCATCCTGGTAGTAAACTCCAGCCTGGCATCGTATCTTCTGTAGGTGAACCTACGAGATTGAAAATAAGTTGCGCTTGATTGAGATCGCTATTACCAGCAAGGATTGGTTTCCCTTTGAACATTTCACCGAAAACGCATCTGTGAAAATTAGAAAGATATCATGAAAGTAGGCTGTAAGAATTACCCGACACCCCACATATCAATCGCCGTAGTATATCGTCGAAGTTGAAGAAGAAGCTCAGGAGGACGGTACCATCGAGTCACAACAAGAGTGGTATATTCTCTTCTTGCTTCTCCGCCACCCTTTCCAGGTTGAGGGGGGGGTTCTTCATATGGTCGGGCCAAGCCAAAGTCGGCAATCTGAAGTATACCTTTGTTGCTAATAAGCAGGTTGGCCGCTATACAGTTGTTAGCCAAAATTGGTTTCTTTTGCCGTTTGAGAGACCATGCTGACCCTTCATGTCACGGTGCAAAATACGATTCTGTTGAATGTCAGAACAAACAGCTTTTATCTTTTCCCGTATGAACTGATACCTCATGTAGATACCTAAGCCCCTCGAGGAGCTGAAGCAAATAGCATTTGATTTGGCCCTCTGTAAAATGAACAGCCGGGTTTTCCAAGAGACCCGAAAGATCGTGTTCCATATATGGGGTTACCATGTACATGCTTGGCTTTTTCCGTCCTTCTCCTTTGCTTCAATGAGCTAGTTTCTACATGTGACGGCGTACTTTTGCTTACCTTTACTCCGTTCCACAGCCATCTCTCTAAGACGTAGAATATTAGTGTGAGATAACATCTTCAGGAGCTTGATCTCACGAAGAGCGGTGATGGGGAACTTGGACAAAAATCAATTAGCTTGGCCTAATAGTGCAATCCCGATCGTTCTTACCCCGTCTCTCTCGTTGTGCATGAGTATCTTTTTGAGGGCAACGATAGTATTGTCTTTTTTCGACCGTGCTTTGTAGACCTCCCTGTAGAATCTCAATACCAATATATCATCTTTATATTTGTAACACATACCCAAAAGTACCTTCACCAAGCTTACCCAAGAACTCAAAATCTCGGATGCTAGTGCATCCACGGAATCTGGTGCTGCCATTGCTTTCTCTCTCCAGTGATACTATGACCATTTTCCGCCAACACTTTGATCCTCAACGGTAGTAACTCATATGGGGACAAAAATATCAATGATGTATATCGGATGCTCGAATAGGGGCTATCGTCCTCCCAATGAAATAATAGGCGGCCTCCAAGTTAAGGTATGAAGAATTAATGTCAGATCGACTGGGGTTGCCCTGTATCTTGGTCTGACTACCGGAACCTCCTTAAACAGAATAGCACAATCTTTGTAGGCTAGATTTCAAAGGTTGAAATGGTTAATCCGAAATTTGGTTCGTATCAATTGAGAAATTTGTGAGTATTCAATAGAAGTTAGTTGTATGCCAGGAGAAAGACTGTGTGAGCGAACAGTATAAGAGGCGATTCTTTAAGTGGTGCTGAATCCTCAGACACCATAGTGTCTTGGTGAAGTGACTGTTCTGTGACTATTATTGCATCACTAGCCAGGTTGATGAGATGGTAGTATAAAGCATGTGTTCCGACCGTCCGCACTAATGCCTACCTAGGTAGTCTTACATATGTACACCGTCGACAGTGGCTTATTCCTGTCTTCTGATTGGTTTACCACCTCTACCTTCCATCTATTACATAATTCTTAGCTTATTCTAATCTTCTAATTAGTATACCGTCTCAATCTCCCGCCTATTACAGGATTCTATATAACTGTTTACACAGTTCTTAAGTCTCTACTACTTTTTTTTGTCAACTGGTAGAAACATTCTATTATTTTAAATTATAAATTACATCCTGAAGGACCATGCAGCCGCGCGCAGCGCGGCTCCGAAAGTCTTGTACTCCGTACAGTACTCCGTATTGAGGGATGATACCTACCTAGGTAGTACTTGGACATCACGTGACATTCAGTCCGACTGCTGCAGCCGCTTGAACACTTCAAACCTTGGGTACTATCGACATCTCCAATAGCAGTGTGTTTTTTGATAAGCTATTCACACACAGGAAAGTATTAACCTCATATAAACAATGCATTCATTGCTCTTTAGACTAACATTAATTGAATAGTAGACATGGCTACAAACCACCCAATCCACATTCATCCTGCGCGGCCTCTCTACCGCTTTACTGCAACTGCTCTGGGAGCTAGCATGTGGTTTTTTGTACGGGGCTCACACAACCTTCTATTGCGAAATAAATCTAACTATACCGACTTTTCTGGAATATAGCTAATGTACCGAGCCAAGAAAGATGGCCCTGCTTTGTTGGGTTGGAAGCACCCTTGGGATCATTGAGCACATAGGGCATTCTTCTTCGGCAATGCCGCTTCATCTGTTTTGGGCGATGATCTCAACTTTTCCAAGTGGTTAAAATTTGCCTTTAAAAGACATCAGAGCAAAGGAATGCTCATATCATCGCTCGACCTATAAACCAATGGAATAGACACCTCAGTCGAAGAACCATCTCTGTTGTTGTGTAGCACATGGACTTCCATTTAACCTTGCATGTCTTCGAGTAGTACCTTGTATTGGCGGCGTTTCTTGGGATGACCCGGACGCAGATTTGCGCGCATGTGCCCCAAAGTACGGGCCAATCTAGGAAATAACTCCCTCTCGGCCGCCCAGGAGAATAGAAAGCTCACAGCAGCAATTGCTAACAGCGACCAGGCAAAACTTTCTGGTAGGTATGTCAATTGCATAACCTTCTTGACCCATCGGGATGGTTTGAACAGCATGTAAAATGAAATCGCCAGATCTATAATTATCACGGATAGGAATGGCTCTGTGGAATGTCAGCGATTGAACGATCATACAACCGAATTGTGACTAACTATTGGATCTCATTGATTTACGAAAAGGTGGTCCGACGCTGAGAACAATACTTGAAAGTATGTATTGGAAACTGGAAACCAGGAAAAGCACGGTGTTCTCGGAATTTTCGATATTGCTCTCCTCCAAATCTACCAGGGGAGGTAAGAACCTGGACCTAGAGGTCAATAACTGTATCCGCCAGAGTACATTTGAACGCACCAGGGCTGTGACTGAACTGCTTCATAGGTCAAAAGTTGCGTGAGAACGCATATTATGATTTGGCCTAGGAGTGGAGTTAAAACCTTGCGTGACACAAGATCAGCAGTCGGTCGTTTCCGTGAGAGTACAGGATATGGATTGGTCCATCCCACTTGCCAGAAGGGTCAGTTGTAACCTTTTTCATAAAGATCTCCCTAAGACACTCACTAAAGATTGCGATTGGTAGGATGAGGGACAAGTCAATAAAAAGGAACTATTAGTGATCAATTAGTAACATAGTTTACGCAGAAAGGAGGGTAGCTCACCTGAAAGTCACCAAGATTTGATGCCGATGCATATAAGAAACTGACAGTCGAAAATTGGATTGCAGAATAAAGGCTCATGTATTTGAAGCAACAAAAGCTTGTGACGAGAGCACCCCGGCCTTCTCTAAAGTGCTGTTAGTCGGATCCTCTGACACAACACGCAAGTATCATTCACCTGATCAGTGTTGGGACACATGATATATCAAAGCAACGGCTAGTGAATGGAGCAGCAACTGAAGCTTCGGCATCCGACAACGAAATGCCGACATCAGCAGCCTTTAATGCCCCACAATCATTAGCACCATCACCACAAAACCCACAGCAGTAGTCCAGAGACTGGAGTTTTTCCACAAGTTCATGCTTCTCATCTGGTGACATTCTCGCAAACACCTTGCCACGTACAAGCATCTGTGAGGACAATTGTAATTAGATAGCTGAATAGGTAACATTGGGGACTAAATCCAAGATATATACCCTTTTTAGGAGCGTTTCACTTCCAAAATCCACAATCCATCGGAAAACATCGCCACTGATGGCAAGCGAGTAGTTGCGAAGGCTGCAAACATTCCCAGGTACAGATAAGTCGACATCTGCGGGATTCAGTGAAGGCTACACATTCTTAGATATGTTCGTACTTAGAAGATGTGGACATACCATAAGAGTGTTAGGGTCAAGTTTCAATGTCGGATTATCTACGCTTTCCCAGCAAAGTGAAGAATCGGAACCATGGTCGTGAAAACTGCCTATTACAGGACTTAGTGTGATATCAAATACTAGGGGAGAGTAGCTGACCTTGTAAGAATCGGGGAACGAAACATTGTTCGTCATCCATAATCATTCCACACTCACGGGCAACACTGACTGCAGTGAGTATGTTATCACCTGTACACATAATATTACGTATCCCGGCCTGGTTTAGCTCAGCAATGGTATCAGCAGTCTTTGGTTTCAATTTATTTTCAAAAATAATAAATCCAAGAAATTCCAGATCACACTCAGCATCAGTGCGGACCATTTTCTGGGCTTTCATCCAGCTTAGTTTTGGCTCATATTTAGCTGCACAGGCGATGACACGATATCCTTTATGGGTGTAATGACCAAGGAGATCATCGAAATCATAAGGTACTAGAACCGTCTCGTATTAGCTATTAAATAAAAACCATGTCGGACCATATACTGACAGCTCTCTGGGAGACATATGGCCCTTATGCTTTCTGGTGCCCCTTTGACGAATGTGCTAGCGCCACTGTCACCATATTGCCTTACGATTACACTTGCTCGGCGAAGGTGTGATACAAATTCAAAGCTGCGCAAAATCCCGAGTTCTATTGGAGCCTAGATATAGCCGTCAGCTTTGTCTCGAACTCGAAAAAGGGGACGAATTCAGCATGAAGGCTTCCTGACATCCAAATTGCCTTGCCGATGACCGCTGGCATAGCCTGCAGGAGGTCTTGCGATGGAAGGCAGTATTGTCTCGAAGTCCGGCTGTTCCGTATGGCTCCCGCCTTCTTCAAAGGACCATCCGGTAAACTGAAACATTTTAACATCAAGAGGATCACCCAGAAGTTCACCGTCCACAACTCTCAATGAGTGACATGTTGCCATGGTGTAAAGAGCGTTATTGTATTTGCTAGTGTTCCGAACAGTGTTCAAGTCATTCGACGTTGGTAAATTGAGCGCTAGTCCAGGAAGCAGGTCCGAAAGTCTACCGATTTTAGCAAGTTTACCATAGCATAACATGCTTGAATTCGAACCTTTTGTCATTGTTGACAATTCGCACTCCGAAAACATCCAAGCCATCCTCTGTGAGAGTGCCAGTTTTATCGAAACATATCAAATCTAATTTTCCTGCTACATTGACCCTATTTGAAAGTTCAATGCAGTTCATAAAAATAACAAGAATTTTCTCACCTTTGTGGACTTATACAAAATATCTTGTGTGTCTTTAGCCGTGACAGAGCAAAGTTGGTGCCAATACTTAATGTGGCCGGCAGAGCTGGCGGTACAACGATGGTGATTAAGTCGAGAGCTCTAACAATAATTAGATGCCAGGAAAGCTACAAGTTGTTAGCTATTGAACGGTTTTTGACTGTACCGGTGTGCTTACACCCAAACGGATGAAATTGACAAATGATGCCAGAAAACCTAGAATAGCAACGGCAGCCATGACAGATATATAGCGGAATGAGTCTCGATAAAATTTGAACCCCGATGGCTTTGGGAAAAGCATTGATCGTACAAGGGCCCCTTTAGTAGTCAAGAATCCTGTTCTCACAACTACTGCCAAAGCAACGGCCTCATCATCGTCAACACTTTGGGGGCGACGGGCCCTAATTACCTTTGTTCCACTGAATAAAAAGTGCTTTGCAAGAATAGGGTGAATAGAAGGGGCACCCAAGTTCAGATATTTAAGAGCGTCATCTGTCAATGGTAGTTTGGACACGGGAACAGATTCGCCTATGACTCTGTTAGGCCTGTCTAGATGTTCAAATACACGGAATATCAAACCTGTAAGCATGCTTTCGTTCACTATACAGTCACCAGACAGCAATATACAGTCGCAAGGAACATGATCCAGTGATGGGTCGGAGAATTCAAAGACATCACCAGGCACTAGTTCTCGAGAGGGAACAGATCTCCCTGTCATAGGGATAGGTCATTAAAGAGATAAATTTGATGGGAGTGTCATAGTTTGACTTACAGAAACCATTTCTCAACACACGTATATCACACTCAAACAAAGAGATTTCGCGCAACCGATTCATTGTCTGAGTATAGTTAGTACAAAAACATGAATTTCGTGGGCAAAAAATACACAGTACCGATTTCGTTTCAGCAACCGTAGCACATATACTAATGAGGGAGATGAGGAATATGCAGATTGCATAATAGTAGTACTGGTCGAGGGACCAAAGAACAAGACTTGCAAGTTGGAAGATATAGAATGGATGAAAGGCCTGAGACTGTTAGAATGAAAACTTGGCAATTTAGGGTATTGAACGAGTACCTCATCCATAAGAAGTTGAAGGATAGACTTTTGGTGAATATCAATGAGGTTCTTTCCAAATACCTGCTCTCGACTATCACGATCGTCGGCATCGAGTCCAGTTCTCATCTCCTTTGCATTAGTCCAGAACGGATCTTTCCAACCACTAATCAAACAAAACCTGTCTTCAATGGGGTGGTAGAAGAGTCGAAGATATCTGTAGTTGATGTATCGTAACCAAGAGATGTTTGAATCGTTGTCTTCGTCATACATATGGCATTCTGGGTCGGCAAAAACCGAGGAAATAGAGCGACCATATTCTTCATTGTGGACTTGGTAAATGCTGAATTGATTCCACTGGTCCTGATCGGACTCAGTACAGTACAATATCGATGCCAGTGCAATGCTGTACATACCTCCACTGCGACCCAATCACATACCCGAAGAGGAGTTGGGTTTCCCAGCAAGCGAACCCGGTATCTTGGAAACCATCGAAACCAGAGGTAAAAAGCTCCAAAGGAAAATGTGCACAGTACGTAATATAACGCCTGGCCGACGAGACTTGTCGAGAAGCCCGCAATCACGATGGTTAAGTCTTCAGAAACGATGTGAGCTTTCTGGCTCACTCTTCTGTCACTTCTATAGCCTTGAGCATGTGAGCCAGTCGATAAAGTCCGCTGCAGGAGTGGGTGTTCGATAGATTCTCTAGAATAGGACGGTCGCTTAGAAGATCTAATAGACTCGTTTGTGACGCTTGCACCAATCTCGGACACATCTTCATTATCACTCTCGGCATCTATGGCAGTTTCGGCAGGCCACTCCATGTGATCCTCATCTTCCCTAAAGTATGTGAAACTAGCAGTGGAGTCTTTTCGATTACGACGGTGCGAAAAGGAGACAATGCTGGATGGGATACTTTCTGATATCGGCCCATCGTAAATCTGTAAACTTATTACATCGATTATTCTATATGGATCACACATTTGGGTGAGCGCACCTCATTGCGAGCCATTTCAACATCTGAAATAATGCTATAACTTGAAAATAGTTAGCAAAATCCCGGGGCTGTTGTTTCGTGAGAAGTACCTGCTTCTCATAGAGTTGCGTCGATGGTCGGACCCAGCGAAGACCAAGGGAGATTGAGGTTTAATTGGCGGGTTTATATCGTTATCCATACTGTTCAAGATGATTGCTTCTTCTAAGCGTCAATGTAACTCTATGTGAATTTGTGGAGTTGCCGGTTTTGACATTAGTTCACAGAATATAAAGATGAGAATGACCACGCAGCTGTTTGCATTTCGAGTAAATTTACTCTTAATAGCAGGGTGACCTGTATTCCTGATGATGCTGATTGAAAAGCTCGATTTATTAGGCACATATGTCCATGATAAAGAGGTTGGTTGGAGAATCATATTATTTCCTATTAAATGGCCGACTTGTAACATCGGGTCTTATCTACACGTGACTATATGAAGATGTTAGAGATAGCGCATTAAGTACGGAGTAGACCTACAGTAGGTAGATTCGTACAAGAATTTGGCGGCGCCCCCTACGGGGTCGCCTGCGCAGTCTTTGTAGCCCTCCGTATACTATTTTTTAAGTAACCCCCTTCCACGGCCCTACCATCTGCGCCTCGAGACGGCTTCGTCGCCCCGAGGCTTGATAGGCGGCCGTAGAGAGGTTCTTGTTTGTATACTTGGACTGTATAGATCACCGTAGCCACCCGCAGTCAACAGCCAATCAGAAGCAGAATAAACGCAAAAAGTACGTCAAAATACGAAAAGGCTAGGAAATGTATATAAATGATCTAGGTACTTACAGGCCGTCATGAAGATGCTTGGTGTCTAGGTAAGGTAAGGTAGGTAGGGGGTAAGTATATACTTAAGTACTCCGTGTTTTAATTTCTACGTACTAGGTATTTTAGTGAGTACCTAGGTACCAAATAGCATTCGCCGGGCTTTCTAACACTTGTTGACTGTTAAATATTATATAAGCATAGAATTAGATTGTTCTTGCAGGTTGAGTACCGTAGGTAGTAGGTAAGGTTAGTATTCCATACCATGAGAAATGGATACGACATGATTTCCTTGTCATCAAATTACTGCGCAGACCATATATTGCTAATTTAATAATGAGAAAGGAGGTTTATATGTCATGTACTTTATGTAGCAACAACCTCAATCAAGAGGGATTTTATCTAGGTAGCCTGCAATGTACCATACTTTCTACAGACAAATCTGACCACCCCCATTTTATTAAATGCCTCAATGTTTAATTAATACTTTCTAATTTACTCTAAGATCCATAAATGACCCTAAACAACTCCCATCTTAGAGTAACACAGCCCAATTGCAGTCCAATTTACTGCGCGTGAATTACTATGCTGGAAAAGATAATTGACCTTTTTAGAAGTGTGCCATACATCCCCACGTCTTTATTTTAATCGAAATGAGTATGTTGGTTAATACCTCTTTTTTTTCTGCCGGCACCAGCGATTGATACAGTATTGTTGGGAGCTTGGAAAAGTTCTCAACAGGCAGCGCCCCCCCGTCCCGCCAAGCCCCTCGGCCCAAGGGCGCTAAGGATCCCACCAAGCCAGTATTCCAGACCTCGCAAAACTGAGGCGTATCAAATTCTTCCTTAACCTTCGTCGACAGTCCCTCAGCCATCTTGTCCCCGATTTTGCGTTATTCTTTAAAATAACCTCATCATCATCATGTCTGAGCCCATCAGGAATAAGAAAGCGGATTTTCCCGTCGCACCGTAAGTATCCCTTTATCATTGAAGTACTCAGTCCCTACCGAATTTTGCCGCATGCTATGTCTAGATTTCTGATGATATGTAACGGCCACAGGACACCACAGAATACCCCGGCCAACAATGCTCCGATCTCTTCCCATGCTCAGCAGCCTGGAATTGCTAGTATCAAAGAAGGTGACCTCATTTCAGCCATGTTCCGGAAAGTCTTTATCTAACCCAGAAATCAACTACTATAGAGTCTCTTGACCATGCTACGGCAGCTTCCCTGTTTGCACGTAACCCGGGACTTGTCTCGATGATCCAGGGGAAATTGGGTTCCCTTGTTGGCCGTTCTTCGGGCTACATTGAATCCTTACCCGTGTCCGTCCGTCGGCGGGTCGCTGGTTTGAAAGGCATCCAGAAAGAGCACGCTACCTTGGAGGCCCAGTTTCAAGAAGAGGTCTTGGAGCTTGAGAAGAAATACTTTGCGAAGTTCACTCCTCTGTATCAGAGACGCGCCACAATAGTTAATGGAGCTGCGGAGCCTACTGATGGTGAAATCGAAGCAGGACAGGGCGACGAAGAAGATGTTGACACTAAAGAAGAGGATGAAAACGCCAAGGAAGAGGATAAGGAATCGTCGATTGCCGGTATACCAGAATTTTGGCTTTCGGCTATGAAGAATCAGATTTCTCTCGCAGAGATGATCACTGAGCGGGATGAAGAGGCTCTCAAAGATCTCATCGACATTCGTATGGAATATCTTGATCGCCCGGGATTCCGCCTTATCTTTGAATTCTCCGAGAATGTCTTTTTCACGAACAAGATCATCTCGAAAACATACTATTACAAAGAAGAGAATGGCTATGGGGGTGATTTTATCTATGACCATGCCGAAGGCACTAAGATCGATTGGAAGGCCGACAAAGATCTCACTGTACGTGTCGAGAGCAAAAAACAGAGAAACAAGAGTGAGTTGCCAAACTCTAATTAGGTAGACTTGATGGGCTAATATTCCCCAGATACGAAGCAAACTCGGGTTGTCAAAATTACTGTTCCCACAGAGTCATTTTTCAATTTCTTTTCTCCTCCGCAACCCCCAACTGACGATGATGATACGGTTGCTACTGACATTGAGGAACGGTTGGAACTTGACTACCAGTTAGGTGAAGATGTCAAGGAGAAACTCATACCTAGAGCCATTGATTGGTTCACGGGGGAGGCTCTTCAATTTGAGGAACTCGGCGATGACATGGATGCGGATGAATTTGATGATGAGGATGATGAGGATGACGAAGAGGACGAGGACGAGGACGAGGATGGGAGATCCGACCGGGAAGTTGATGATGACTCTGACGAAGAGGTACGCATTCCTATCGCCACAAGTAATCTATTCTAAAGGACAAGTACATACTGACATCGAAATAGGACGGCGCTTCCAAGCCAAAGAAAGAGGCAGCAGAATGTAAACAGAGCTGAACATGTTTGCTTGAGTGGCATTGATAACAGAAGCAAGCTCTAACTCCTTGATATCCTACCTTCATGGGGTTGACGTTGCCTTGCTATTTCCGTCTGCTCGCCTCTTTCCATGTTCCCAATTATCTTTTTCTAACGTTTCCATTTTCACTTATTAATCTTGCCTCAGATTGTCTGGCTCATATCTCTAATCACTTTCCGTCCATACCTGTGTCCAAGCAATTATGTGAAGTATGAACATACTCCTTCTGATTCGGTTCGATGAGTTCGTGCAGGCCATCGGTAGGCTCAATTGTTGACGATGAAGAGTAAAAGCCTTACATCCCTCTAGTATCATGGTCTTCTTGTTTTTGTCTGAAACAACGGTGTGTATTCTTGCTCAACCTTTTTGACCACTTTTCATGATGAACATCAAAAGCAGCAAGTACATCATATGCATTTAACATGGCAGCATGTTTAGATTATTTTTATAAAACGGTTGGTTGATCGATAATAAAGCAGTAGTTACTTTTTCAATCTGTAAACGTTCCTAAGTATGATTACGGAGCACAGATAGGTATAAATATTTTTCACCGCCTGTTGAGAACGCCTCCACATTTATTCCGCAACTTAAGGATGCTTTGCATCCTGCTCCGTATAGAGCACAAAGATTTGCACTCGCCATAGATTCACAATATTACCTATCGACTGCCGAACACGTTTCTACCCACTTTATGTCATTATTGACGACATTACATAAGAAGGCTGAAGTACAGAGTACAGTAATACTCCAATTGTGGTCACCAATGAAGTCCTTGTTTTCTGGCTCTTGGCGTTAGCTTTGACAACTGTGGGGATCATTTCGACAAGTGGCGCCGCTCTCCAGGCGCCGCCTCAGGGGTTGCGGCTCGGTAACGCCAGCTGTTAACCAGTTTCTCCCTAAACTAGAGC
Source organism: Aspergillus ellipticus CBS 707.79 (assembly GCA_003184645.1). Taxonomy (NCBI): domain Eukaryota; kingdom Fungi; phylum Ascomycota; class Eurotiomycetes; order Eurotiales; family Aspergillaceae; genus Aspergillus; species Aspergillus ellipticus. The sequence continues at coordinate 160,450 of KZ825862.1, read as the reverse complement.
ATGAAGCCTGTCTTCGACTTATAACTAGGGATAGAACCCGTCAGTGCCACGATATATCGGACGGGTTTGTTTGTCTCGGCTCGGTTTCAACCAGTTCTGTTTGTTCCTCATTTCTTTGCTAGATGCCTTTTAACATCGATCATCCAAACAGAACTTTCGAACTTCCGCATAGGTTGCCTCCTTTGGTCTCATCAAGATATTAGAGTGCAAGATATTAAGAAAGCATTTCTTAATGGCGCATAATTACGAGGTCGGAACGAGGGCCTGGCAGCCTGACCCGACCGAGGGGTGGATTGCGTCCGAAGTTAAGGAGAAGTCGGTCGAGGGAGACAAAGTCCGACTTCTCTTCTTGATGGAAAATGGGGAGGTTCGTATTGAAATCACCTTTGAATATAGTATATCGATGGTTATACCAGTCAACTAATCAGTTTATGTGAAAAGACAAAAACTCAAGAAACTACCCAGGTTGAGTTGCAGGTAGACAACAACCCAAAGCTACCTCCGTTAATGAACCCTGCTATGCTTGAAGCAAGTGAAGACCTTACAAATCTGTCCCATTTGAATGAACCAGCTGGTATGCATATTTTCTTACTCAAAAGTTTGGTTACTGAGTATCTTGAAGTTCTGCAGGCTATAAAATTACGTTATGCACAAAAGGAGATATATACATATAGTGGCATTGTTCTCATCGCTACGAATCCCTTTGCTCGGGTAGACTCACTCTATGTCCCACAAATGGTGCAAGTATACGCCGGAAAACATAGGGCATCACAGGCGCCGCATCTATTCGCCATTGCCGAGGAAGCTTTTGCGTAAGAGCCATCATCTCCTTCAAACCTGTTTTGTTGCTCACAAATGGTTTTACAGCGACATGCTGCGCGATGGAAAGAACCAGACTATCGTAGTTTCTGGTGAATCGGGTGCTGGAAAAACTGTCAGTGCGAAGTACATCATGCGCTACTTTGCAACCCGCGAGTCCTCCGATCAGCCAGGCAAATATACCACAAGTCGAGCTGATGCAATCAGTGAGACTGAGGAGCAGATCTTGGCCACAAACCCTGTCATGGAAGCATTCGGAAATGCCAAAACTACGCGCAATGACAACTCATCGCGATTTGGAAAATACATTGAGATCATGTTCGATAACAGGACCAATATAATTGGAGCAAAGATAAGAACATATCTTTTGGAACGATCTCGGCTTGTCTTCCAGCCACTCAAGGAGCGCAATTATCACATATTCTACCAACTTGTTGCGGGTGCAACAGAACATGAAAAACAGGAACTTGGTCTCGCATCTATCGAGGAATTCGATTACCTCAATCAAGGCGGAACGCCGACAATCGATGGCGTTGATGACAAGGCTGAATTTAACGCGACAAAGAAATCGTTAAGCACTATAGGGGTTCCGGAGAAATCGCAAGCTGAGATATTCCGTGTCCTTGCAGCTTTGTTACACCTTGGAAATGTCAAGATCACGGCCACGAGGACAGACTCGAGTTTGTCATCCTCTGAGCCTTCACTTGTCCGGGCTTGTGAAATGCTCGGGATTGACGCCAATGAGTTCGCAAAATGGATAGTCAAGAAGCAGTTGATTACACGAGGGGAAAAAATTACGTCGAATCTGACCCAACAACAGGCCACGGTTGTCAGGGATTCTGTCGCAAAATTTATTTATTCCAGTCTGTTTGATTGGCTCGTGTATAGGATCAATCGTGGCCTTGCTACTGACAGGGTCTTGAACAAGTTCATGTCCTTCATTGGTGTCTTGGATATCTACGGGTTCGAACATTTTGCCAAAAACTCATTCGAACAATTTTGCATCAATTACGCCAATGAAAAGCTGCAGCAAGAATTCAACCAACACGTTTTCAAGCTCGAACAAGAAGAATATGTGAGGGAACAGATAGACTGGACATTCATCGACTTCTCAGATAATCAGCCCTGTATTGATCTGATTGAAGCAAAATTGGGTATTTTGTCCCTCTTGGACGAAGAATCTCGCCTACCCATGGGTTCGGATGAACAGTTCGTGACCAAGCTTCACCTCAATTTTGCTGCCGATAAGCAGAAGTTCTATAAAAAGCCTCGGTTTGGCAAGTCTGCGTTCACAATATGCCATTATGCAGTTGATGTAACTTACGAGTCCGACGGGTTCATAGAGAAGAACAGGGACACCGTTCCAGATGAGCATATGGAGATCTTGCGCGGCTCATCCAATGAATTTGTGAAAGAAATCTTAGACACGGCTGCTGCTGTACGCGAGAAGGATTCAGCATCCGTCTCATCCAAGCCTGTCGCAGCCCCGGGTCGGAAGATCGGAGTTGCTGTCAATCGGAAGCCAACGCTGGGCGGTATTTTCAAGTCATCATTGATTGAGCTCATGAATACAATTAATTCTACCGACGTCCACTACATCCGTTGTATCAAGCCCAACGAAGCCAAGGAGTCTTGGAAGTTTGAGGGGCCAATGGTTCTCAGCCAGTTGAGAGCCTGTGGTGTGCTTGAAACTGTCCGGATCAGTACTGCTGGTTATCCTACACGTTGGACCTACGAGGAGTTCGCGATTCGATACTACATGCTTTGTCATTCGTCTCAGTGGACATCAGAAATCAGGGATATGTGTCATGCTATTCTACAGAAAGCTCTCGGGGATGGTACTCAACAGAAACAGGATAAATACCAGTTGGGCCTAACAAAAATATTCTTCCGGGCAGGCATGCTTGCTTTCCTTGAAAATCTTCGCACATCCAAGTTGAATGAATGTGCAGTGATGATCCAGAAAAACTTGCGATGCAAATATTACCGACGTAGGTATCTTGAAGCTCGTGCCTCCATTCTCACCACTCAGGCTTTGGTCAGAGGTTTCCTCGCGAGGCAGCGCGCCGCCGAAATACGGCAAATCAAAGCCGCAACAACCATCCAGAGAGTATGGAGAGGACAGAGGGAAAGGAAGGAGTACAATCAAATCCGTGCCAATTTTGTCCTTTTCCAGTCAGTTGCAAAGGGGTTTCTTTGTCGACAGAGCATCCTGGATACCATACACGGCAATGCAGCGAAGGTGATTCAACGATATTTCCGTTCATGGCGACAGTTACGTGCATGGAGACAATACCGGAGAAAGGTGATCATTGTTCAAAGTCTTTGGAGAGGTAAGGAGGCAAGGAACCAATACAAAAAGCTTCGTGAAGATGCGAGAGACCTAAAGCAGATCTCTTACAAACTGGAAAACAAGGTGGTTGAGTTAACTCAATACCTCGAATCTTTGAAGCGTGAAAACAAATCGCTTAATTCACAACTGGAAAATTATGAGACTCAGTTGAAGTCGTGGAGAAGCCGCCATAATGTGTTAGAAAATCGCTCAAGAGAACTGCAGGCTGAAGCGAACCAAGCGGGCATTACTGCTGCTCGGTTGACCGCCATGGAGGACGAGATGAACAGGTTACAGCAAAACCATAGCGAGGCACAGGCGACGATTAAACGTCTCCAGGAAGAGGAGAAAATTTCCCGAGAATCCATTCGCTCTGCCAATCAAGAGTTGGAGCGACTCCAGCAGCTGAACACTGAGGCTGAGAACGAGAAAGCTTCTCTTCGTCAGCAAATTGTCGATCTGGAAGAACAGCTGGAGCTTGCAAAGAGAGTCGTACCTACAAACGGAATCAATGGCGATCAGCAGAATGGTGGGCCTATTCAACCTCCCGCAAGCGGGTTGATAAATCTTGTTTCCTCAAAGAAGCCGAAGCCTAAAAGACGCAGCGCTGGTGCGGAGAGAATTGATATGGATCGTTTCAGTGGAACTTACAACCCTAGGCCTGTGTCTATGGCGATTCCCAGCTCAGCCATGGGACGACAGCACTTTTCGGGAAATGCGTTTTCTCCTGGATTAGATTCTGTTGAGGTTGAGCTTGAAAACTTACTGTCTGAAGAGGAGGACCTGAACGAGGAGGTGACGATGGGTCTGATACGCAACTTGAAGATTCCACTACCTAGTTCTACTCCGCCACCCACGGAGAAGGAGGTTCTGTTCCCCGCCTATCTGATCAATCTTGTTACCTCAGAAATGTGGAACAACGGGTTCGTAAAGGAATCTGAGCGCTTTTTGGCCAACGTGATGCAGTCAATTCAACAAGAAGTTATGCAACACGATGGCGATGATGCTATTAACCCTGGGGCTTTTTGGCTCTCTAACGTCCATGAAATGCTTTCCTTTGTTTTCTTGGCTGAAGATTGGTATGAGGCACAGAAGACGGATAATTTCGAGTATGACCGTCTGTTGGAAATTGTAAAGCATGATCTGGAAAGCCTCGAGTTCAACATATATCATACATGGATGAAGGTGCTAAAGAAGAAGCTTTACAAGATGATAGTGCCAGCAATCATCGAATCTCAGTCTCTTCCGGGATTTGTTACAAGTGAGACAAATCGATTCCTTGGAAAGCTTTTGCCCTCCAACAACAATCCAGCGTACAGTATGGATAATCTTCTCAGTCTCTTGAACAATGTCTACAAGGCCATGAAAGCCTTCTACCTGGAAGAGTCTATCATAACACAGACTGTCACCGAGCTTCTCCGGCTTGTTGGCGTCACCGCTTTCAATGACCTTCTCATGCGAAGAAATTTTCTCTCTTGGAAACGTGGCCTACAGATCAATTACAACATCACCCGGATTGAGGAGTGGTGTAAGAGCCACGACATGCCGGAGGGCACGCTCCAGCTCGAGCATTTGATGGTATGGAAAGTCCCTAAGAGCAAAGAAAAAGTTCTCTTACTGATCATGAAACTGTGCAGCAAGCAACAAAACTTCTTCAACTCAAAAAGGCTACCCTAAATGACATTGAAATCATACAGGATATTTGTTGGATGTGAGTTTTAGTATATGCGTCTGTTAGATTGGGGAATGGCAATTCTAATGAAAACCACCTAGGCTCTCCCCAAATCAAATCCAGAAACTTCTGAACCAGTACCTTGTGGCCGATTACGAGCAGCCTATCAATGGTGAAATCATGAAGGCTGTGGCATCTCGTGTCACGGAGAAGAGCGACGTACTTCTTCTGACACCTGTGGACATGGAGGATAGTGGTCCGTATGAGATTGCGGAGCCACGTGTGATTACAGCTCTGGAGACATATACACCATCATGTAAGTCAGCACTTTCATCGAATGAATGCAAGCTCTCTAACAGCTTTGAAGGGCTCCAAACGCCACGGCTAAAGCGGCTAGCTGAAATTGTATCAGCCCAAGCAATGGCTCAACAAGAAAGGCTGGAGATGGCAGAGAGTGGTACAATGCCTACTGACTAGTGCTGTGTATATGAGTAGTAGTAAGGTTTTTTTTTTGTGTTTTTTTTAGAAGTCATGATGATGAATATTTGTGTCTTGTCAACAATCTGTCGCTGTAAACTTTCAACCCAAAGCAATGCAGCCTATCGCGTGGCTGCGATATGGTGTTGGCTGGGGTTTGGTGGGGCATGGGAGGCAAGAATCTTAAGCAGCACGTAGGTAATACGTGAACTGACTAGTACTTCATCCAACCTACATTGGCTGATTCGAATCATCTGCAGAAGAATCAAACACTTCAAACTTCAAACTTCAAGTGCAACGGCTGGCTTTCATTAGACAAGCCATCTCTCTCCTTTGCCTCTTTTCCAACACAATCCGATAGTTATTACGGCCATGTTTCGCCCGAAGAGGCTAAACTTCATCACCAGCAACAAGAATAAGGTGGCAGAAGTGAGAGCGATACTGGGAACTTTAATCGATATTGAAAACCAAGCAGTTGACTTGCCCGAAATACAAGGCACAGTTGAGGATATCGCCACAGAGAAGTGCCGACGTGCGGCAGAAGTGGTAAGTGACAATATTTTTGATAGGATTTTCAATCCTATCAAAATCCTATCAAAACATACCTATCGTGCTGACATGCCCGGGCTAGATTGGAGGTCCAGTGTTGACAGAGGATACTTCTCTCGAATTCCATGCGCTAAAAGGACTTCCTGGTCCATACATGTACGCTTTTTCTGGGCAAGTTCTAGACGCCGGTGCTAACATCGATCAAGCAAATCGTTCCTTGATGCTCTAGGCCATGAAGGACTTAATAAGCTTCTTGACTCATTCGAGACTAGGAAAGCAGAGGCTGTTTGCACATTTGCATTTTGCAGTGGTCCCGGCTCAGATCCGATTCTGTTCCAAGGTAGAACAGAGGTAAAGTCCAAACAGATCCGACACTTTTCATATTGGAAGCTGACAGTCTTGCGAAGGGAATTATTGTGAGACCAAGGGGTCCGGTAAATTTTGGTATGTTATAGTGACCGTCACTTATAATAACCAGCGCTCACAAACTCCATCCAGGTTGGGACCCAATATTCGAGTACGATGGCAAAACTTATGCTGAAATGGACAAAGAAGAGAAGGTAGTGATACTGGCCCATAAGCACCATTTACCAATCACTAATATTAGTGCAGAATCTTATTTCACACAGATATAAAGCTCTGGTCAAGTTGCAGGATTGGTTGACCGATGGGCGTCTCTGATCTGACCTGTCAAGTCCTTTTTGAAAGTCGGTGCGGGGTTTGCCCCCACCCCCTTCCTTTGAATGAGCCTCAGTTTGAATTATCTGTGCGATGCCCTTTCCAAGATTCCATCCAACTGGAAATCCTTGCACAATTGGACTCTACATCGCCGTCCTTTTCACTATCCAATTCGACCACAATTTCCTCTTCGAAAGCTTCCCGAGCTTCTTCAAGAAGAATACCAAATATTTCCGCATCCAAATTTTCCTGTAGTTTTGTTTGATTGTAGCCCCTAAAAAAGAAACGCTCCAATTAGGTCCACTTGACACTGAAAAGGACAAAAAGGTAGAAAATCAGGTTGTGATAAATACCTTGTTGCAAGCCGGTCATATAGCACGGACGTCGATGGGCAGCGCAATACTACCACCAGATCAATCCAAGACTTCGGAAATAGGTCGCACGCATGCCAATCGATTAGATAACCGCCCTGGAGCACCTCATCTTCGATAGAGTCCAGAAGCTGCAGGATTTCAGTTAGATACGCAAAAGACAAGCAAAAGGGCGGCAGAAGTAAGGCAAGATGATAATTATCGGGCAAATAAGAATCTGGCTTAAACCAAATGCTATACAAAACGTACTTTATCTTCATCCACGACCCACGTTTGTAGCTCATGATCATAAGTCTCAAAGCAGCCCCGATCTTTTGCGACCTGGTTAATTGACAGATGCCGTAAACCAGTCTCCTGAGCCAACTGTTCGCAGTGGACAGTTTTTCCTACGCCGGGAGTACCTGTTACTATCACATTCGGAGATGTTCGCATTCTGAACCCAGTAAAGCTGCGCGATGTCAATTGCTTGTCAATTGCCCGCTTGAAATGCCCGATAATTATAGATGTTGATAATAGCGAGGGGAAATTTTCCGTGGGGTATTTGGTTCCTCAGGCAGTAGTTCGGAGTTTTAGAGTTTCCGGTATGCTTCTAGTAAGGTATGCGGCACTACCTCTCCGTACTAGATCACAAGAATTTGGCGGCGCCGAAGTCCTGATATACAAGCTAAAATGTTGACTCTTGTACACCCCGGCCTACTTTTTACTATATTGGGTAAAGTTGTTCAATTCTCCACCTGTTTTGTATGTGTAAAAATACTATAACTACTGCTATCTTAAATTTAGTATATTAAGTTTTATATACCGATTATACTACTAAATAAAGACTTTTTATTTAAAAAAAAAATCTTTAATCTCTAATCCTACCTGAATTACTCTAACCATCCTAATCACCCTAAAAACCCTAACATTAGTAGAAAAATTAATATAAAAAGAGTTATTATGTGATAATACAAGACAGGTAGAGAAGTGCTAAATTAGTTGGGGTGCACAAGAGTCAATATTTTGACTTTAGGGGTGTATATCAGGACTACGGCGATTTGGCGGCGCCCCCTACGGGGTCGCCTGCGCAGTCTTTATGGCCCTCCCTAGTAATGTAATCGGACACCGAACCGCCGCGACAGCAAACCGCCGGCTGCGCCTGCAGCCTCACCGCCCCTTTTAACTGATTTAACTGATTTATTTAACTTATAATAATTCAATTAATATTAAAATTATTTAAAAATATAAAAAATCTATTTTAAAATAAATAAATAATTTTTAATATTAAAATAAATATTTTAAAATTTTAATTTAAAAAAAATCTTATAATAAAATTAATATTAATTATAAAAAATTAATTTTAAAATAAAAAATTTTTAATATTTTAATATAAATTTATATAATTAATTATTTATTATTATAAAAATTTATTGTTTTATAAAAACTTTTTTATTTTTAAAATTAAAATATTAAGATATTATATTTATTAATAATTATTAAATTTAATAATTTATTTATTATTATAAAATTAAATTAAAATTAGAATATATATAATATTTTAATTAATAATAAATTAAATAAAAAAATTATAATAGACCAGGCTGGTCTACAGCAGCCAGAGATGTTAGGATTGTGATAGAACGGGCTGGTCTACAGCAGTCAGAGTCGCTGGTATAATATATTAATAAGATGGTTGATAGAGTCGTGAGGTTATTAATAAAGAGTCCTGATCTATCTGCTCAGTATATAGTAGCAAGTCTTACTAATCTACTACTAATCCTCCAAGAATCAGTCTATTCTATAAATATAGACTATCTTTATTTATTCTACTATAAATTAATAATATTTTATAGTTAATTTTTTATCTAGTTAATAAATAATCTACTCTAATAAGTAGATTTTATTATATTCTAATTCTTTTTTTTTAATTATTTAAGAAAAATACTATTTTCTGAAGATAATCCTAAATCTAGAATAATTTATAAATAAATTAATTCTAAATAATTTTTATTACTATTTTTACTATTAAAAAAATACAGCTATTTCAGAATTATATCTATTAATTTAAAAAAACTAATAATTTAAAATAAAGAATTATTTATTTATAAAAAACTGATTTCCTAATAAATTATTAATAAGATTTTTTTTAATTATCTTCTAAATTATTCTTAGAATAAGATAAAAATAAAATTAAACTTAATATTATTTTTTATTTTACTCTATATTTTAATCTGTAGAAATATTAAAAATAGATTACTAATTTAAAATATTTATTTTAAAATATCTTTAAAAAATATATTATAAAAAAATAAAAAATAATTACTATTATTATATATATAAACTAATTTTATAAATAAAGATAGTATTAATATACTAGTAAAAAAACTCTAGAAAAAATAGAATCTTAAAATTTTATAATCTAAATTTATTAAATAAAGTTTTAATTTAATTAAAAATACTATTATATTATAATCTGATATTATAATATAATTAGAATATATTTACTAATAATATAGCAAAAATCTATAGAAGTTTTATATTTATTTTAATATATTAAAATAATATTTTTTCTATTAAAAGAAAATAAGTATTATTTTATTTTATTAAATTATTTTCTAATTTTAATTAATATATCTATAAATATATTCTTTATTTTTTTAAATAATAAAATAATATAGTTATACTGGCTATATATTATTATAAACTCTGGAATAATTAGAAATAAAAATAAAATAATATTTTTTTAAGAAACTATTTTTTAAATAATTAAATAAAGATTAATTTTTTCTATTATATGAAAAAGTACTATTAAATCAGTTCTAAAATTTTATTAAAAACAATTTTTATTATAATATTTTATTTATAATACTACTGATTATTTTATAAATTAATATTTTTAAAAAAATTAAAAGACTTTTTTTATAATTTTAATTTTTTTATTTAAAAAAGAGATTATATACTATTTTTATATTTTTATTTATACTTAAAACAGTCTTAAAATCTTTACAGATTTTAATAGTTATACTAAAATAAATATTATTAATTATTAATTTATTAAAATATATTATTTTTAATATATATTTATTGTAGCTTTTAAAATTAAAACTATTAATTAAATTTCTATTTTTATTTATAAAATATAAAAAGTCTTTATTATTACTATAGATTTACAGAATACTATCTATATTTTTAAGTATTATTATATAGAAATTAATAAAGATTCTTAACTTCAGAATAAACCTATTTTATTATAAATAATTATTTTTTAAAACTTATATATTAACTTATTATTAGAAACTTATTAATAGTAATTCAGTATATTTTTAATTTTATTTTTTCAGCTGTCCAGTTTACTAAAATAATTTATAATTATACTAGAGTATATATTATTATATAATTTTTATAAAGTTATATCTATTCTAGAATATATTTTTTATTAATTTTTTATAATAATTCTTTTTATATAAATTAATAGATTATATTATTAATTTTTAATTTAATATATTATTTTTATATAATCTAATTTATTTTTTCTTAGAAATAGAATTAAAAATCCTATAAAAATATATTAATAAAAATTTTTATTTAATATATATTCAGCTATTTAAGAGTTCTGTAAATATCTTTATTTTATTTATATCTAAAAAAAATAATAGTCTGTATCTTTAGATAAATTATTAAAGATTTAATAAAAGTTTTATTAATAATTATTATTTTTTATTTTTTATTTTAAAAATATTAAATTAGATATTTAGAATTAAATACTTTTTTATAATTAATATTAAGAATATATACTATTATATTTATATTAAAAAAGAAAATAAATAAAAAATTATTTTTTATATCTAATACAGCTACTTTAAATATATTATTATATTATTTAAACTAACTAATATTTTTACTATATTTTAGAATTATATATATATAATATTATAAACCTTTTTTTAATAATTTTTATATTATATATTTCAATAATATTCTTATTTTTTTATTAAATTAAATATTTTATATTTAATATATTTATTAAGTACTAGAAAAAGTTTAAGCAGTTTAACTTTATATTAAATTTTTTAAATATTTTTTCTATTAATTTTAAATTAAAATTTTTAATTATATTATTAATTTTAATAATATATTCATAAATTCTTAATAGATAAATAATATTATTTTATAGCTTCTAGTAAAGAATTATTATAATATTTAAATTGTTTTTAGTTTTTATAATTTCTATTAAAACTTTATTTAAGATTATTCTTATATAACTTTATTTTTTATTTCTCTATTTTATAGAGTAGTTAATAATAAAAAAACTAGATATACTCCAGCTGAATCTTAATAAAAAAATATATTTTATCAGCTTATTACTATTTTTTAATAAATATTTTTATTTATTTATTTTAATTTTATAAAATCCTACTATTTTAAAACTAATATTTTAAAAAACATTAAGTAGAATCCTATCTTAATTTAATATAAAGAATATATTTTATCTAGTTATTTTCTAGTTTTATAAATTCTCCAGTACTAAACTAAACTATAATATTTAAAATTAAGGCTTTTTTATTATTATTTATTCTTTAGAATTATAATACTAGTATGTAAAAAGATTTTTGTATATAATTAAAATCTTTTCTGATTATTTAAATTTATAATTATTTATATATTCGATTAAATCTAATAAAAAATAAATTAAATAACTTATATTTTATATTTTATTTAATTTTATTATTAAATATTAGATAGAAAAATCTAATTTTATAAATAAAGTTTTAAAAAAATTTATAGAGATTTAAGTTAAACCAGTTCTAAAGAAAGAATTTTTAATTTTAATTTAAAAATATTTTATAAATATATTATTTTTTAAAATAAAAAATTTTATAAAATTCTAGTTTAAATTCTAAAATATATAAAATTATTATAGATTTAATATTTATATAGTATTAGAATTCTAATAATTAAGCCGGTATAGAAACAGCTGATTAAACTATCTAGAAAAATTTATCTAAAAAGATATTTATTTTTTAATCTACAGTAATATAAGTATATTATAAAAGTTTTATATTCAAAAAATAATAATTCTAAGTTATATAAAATAATTTTATAATTATAGATTAAAGATTCTAGAATATAAAAATAAAAAATAAATATTAAATAAAAACTATTAGAAAATAAGTATTAGAATATTACTTTTTTTAATTATTTATATTTTAAAAATTATTTATATATTTTTTTTCTAAATTATTAAAATAAGAGTTTATTAAATTATATTATAATAAACTGTTAGTAGAATATTTTAAAAAAATTTATATAAAAAATTTATTATAAAAAAAGTTTTACTAGAGTAGATTATAATAAAATATTACTAATTATATTAAAATTTATTTAATATATTAAGAAACTACTATTTTAAAATATTAATTATATAAAACTTTTAAACTACTACTAATTCTATCTTATTTTTTAAAAATGTTTTAATAAGTTTTATTACAGGACTACTACTAGTCTTATAATATAAAAAAATTAATAATATTCTAATTATTATAAACTAATCTTTAAAATACTATTTTTTCTTTATTATTTTATTGATAATTAATATTTTAAATTTAATAAAACTATTCTATTAAAAAATTAAATTTATTTTCAGATTTCTAATAAAAATTATATCTAATTAAGATTTAATTTTTTTTAATGAATTCTAGTCTAATCTAGTATATAATAATTATATTATTTTAATATTATTAATCATATTCTAGTTTTAAATAAATAAATAAATAAAATAAATAAATCAGATTCTGGAATACTATTTAAAATATTATTTTTAAAAATTTAATATAAACTAGCCTGTAACTTTATTTTTTATTTAATTTATTTATAATAATATATATAATATAATTATAGAATAAAATATAATTATTATTATTTATAATTATTTACTAGACTTCTATATTAGAATTAAAACTAATTTTTTAAAAAAAAGATTCTAACAGTATAAGATAAACTATCTAAATTTTAGAAAATCTAGAAGCAGTTATAGAAAATTAGTAAAAAATTAGAAAAATATTATAAAAATATTATAATAAATACTAGAAATTATTAATCTAGAATCTATAATTTAAAAAATTAAAAAAAAACTAGTTCTAAAGTTTATAAGACTTTTCCGGATTTTTAAATATATCAGAATCTAGATATATTAATTATATTTATTTAAAAAATATAGATAAATTTATAATATTTTTTATATTTTTTCTCTAGAATTATAAAATATAGATAAAAATAATAAAAAAATAAAATATTATTAAAACCTTATCTTAAAAATAAGAATAAATAAAAAATTAAAAAACTTAAGAATTATTAATACTATAATAATCAGAATTACTATTTAATTAATTAAATATAATTAGTAAATTCTAAATAAAAATATAGTAAATATATAAGAATATATTAAAAATTATTAAAAATAATATTAAAAATTATAAAAATTAATAAAATTATAAAAACCTATTACTAAATAACTACTAATACTAATTTTATATTTAATAAATAAATTAAAATATATAATAATTATAAATAAAAAAAATCTAAATAAAACTGATAATCTAAAAATTTATAATAATAATATTTAAATTATTTTTATTTTTTAAAATAAAAATATTAATAATATTTTCTAGATAATATTTTAATATTAATATTTTTATTATAATTTAACCAGTATTATTATAATTATATTATAAAAAAATAAAATATATAAAAATATAAGTAATATATATAAAATATATATTAAATATAATAAAATATTTTTAAAGATATATAATTAAAAGATATAATAAAAATATATTATTAAAAAAAATAAAAAAATATATAAAAATATATAAAAATAAAATAAATAATATAATAAATAAAAAACATTTATAAAAACAAATAATATATAAAAAAAATTTTTATTTATTTTTATATATAATTATATAGTATAAATTTTTTATTTTATATAAACTAATTTAATATTATTAATATATAATATTTTATATACAAAATATAATATATTTTATATTAATATTTTATTAGATTTATACAGTTATAATTTTAAATATTTTATTATTTATTAGCTGTTTATTATTTATATTTTATTTCATAATTATAAAATTGGTTTTATGTAAACTAATTTAGATAGTTTAATCTAATAAAAAAATATTATTTATAATAAAATAAACTAATCTACAGTAGTTAAAGATATTAAAATAATATATTAATAAAGAGTTTTAAATATTATATTTAGTATATAATAATAAGTTTTATTAATCTATTACTAATTTTTTAAAAATTAGTTTATTTTATAAATATAGATTATCTTTATCTATTCTATTATAAATTAATAGTATTTTATAATTAATTCCTTATCTAGTTAATAAGCAACCTACCCTGATAAGTAGATCCTATTATAAAAATTTTAAAATTATAAAATATTAGTTTAAAAAAATTAATTAATTTAATTTAAAAATTAGAAATAAATTATTTTTATAGATAAAATAGAATAAAAAATACTATTTAAAATTATGTTTAATAGTTAATAAATTAATAATAAAATTAGATTTAAATAATTTTAATTTTTATATTAGATAGATACAGTTTAATTTAAATAGTTTTAAATTAATCTGGTTTCTTAGTAATATAGATTATAAATATTAAATTAATTTATTTTTTTAGTAGTATAATTTTAAACTAACTTATTTTTTAAACAATATAATTTTAAAATAAAATACTAGTAAATTTTATAAAATAAATAATATAATATTAAAATTTAAAAAATAAATAAATTAAATTACAATTAAATAAAACAGTAAATATATATATATATATAAATATTAAAAAAATTTACAAAACCTTATGCTTAATATTAATTATATAATATAATTTTAAATATAAAAAAATTATTATAATTATTTTAGTTTAAATATATATCAAAATTAATATTATTTTAAAAAAGATTAATAAACTGAATAATAATTAAAGATAATAAAAATATAGTAGTAGATTATTATATTAGTTTATTAAAATAATAATAAATATTATAATAAATAAGAAAAGTTTTTTTATCTAATTTGAAAAACTGGAAATCGTATATTAAATCTTAAGAAATATTAATATTATTTATATTATTATATTTAATAAAATAATAATTTTATAATTAGATTAGAAATATAAATTAAATTATAAAATATTTTTTAGTGTTTTTTTAATTTAGCTGTAATATTTTTTAAATCTTATATTAATTTTTTAAATAATAATAATTAAATTTATATATTTTATATTTTATTTTATTTAAATTTATTTCTAATAATTTTTAATATCTTAAAATAAAAAAAAATCTTTTATATTATTATATATATAAAATATTTTATTAATATTATTTTTACTAATATTATTTTTACTAATATTATTAATAATTATTATAATATTAAAAAATATTAATATATTTTTATATTTTAGTATTTAATATTAATAAAATGTATTATCTATATTTTTTTAATTTAAATTATGTTTTAATAAATTTCTATATTTTTTTAATTTAAATTATGTTTTAATAAATTTCTATATTTTTTATATTTTTTTAAATATTTAATATAAAGTTTTTAATAAATATTTATATTAAGTAAAAATATAATTAATAATTATAAAATTTTTAAATATAATAAAAGAATTTAGTTTTTTAAAATAATAAATAAATTAGAAAAATAATAATATAGATTAGTATAATAATATTTATATATAATATTTAAATTATATTAAAATTTACTATCTTTATTTATTATTATGTAAATTAAAATATTATTAAATTATTATTTAAAATAATTAGATAATAAATTAGTAGATTACAGTAATTTATTTTTATTAAAATTTATAATAAATAATAAATAAATTCTAGAATAATAATTAATTATTTTAAAAATAAGTATTATAATAGTATAATTTTAGTAAAACTTTTAAATTATTATTTATTTTAATATTGAAATAAAATTAAGACAAATAGTAGAAAATATACTAAAAAATATAAAAATTTTTAATAATTTAATTTAATCTGATTATTGATTATTCTATTATTAATTAGGAATTTTAAATAAATAATAAATAAATAAAATATATAAAACTATCCATATATATTCTTAAATTAAAAAAAATAAATTCAAAAAATAAAATATAAAAAAGATTTAATATTATATATATATCAAGGTGCTGGCAGCCCGGCGGGCAGGGAGTGATAGGACAGGTAGTTCAGATAGACAGGTATAGTATTAGATATTAGTCCTGGCTGGCTACTGGTTAAGCTATATATAGAATAATAGATAAAATATAATTTAAAATTATAAAAAAATTAAGAATATAAATAATTTATAAACTATTTTTAAAAATAATTAATTTTATAAATATTTTATAAATATTTTATAAATTTAGTAATAGAACTAATATATTTTATTTATTTAATAAAATACATAAATTAAAAATAGTCTTATTCTTAATAATTTAAAAACAAAATCTAATATTTTTTTAATTTTTTAATTCTCAAATCTATTAATTTTAATTTAAAAAAAATTAATATTAATCTAGTAGTAGATTATTACTAATAAAAATAAATAAACTTATATTAAATATTAAATAAAGTTTTATATTCAATAAAAATTTTAAATAATAAATATAAAAATTAATAATTTTTTTAATTAGATATAGATTTAAAATATTCCAATTAAATTTCTTACTAGATTATAAAGTTTTAATAAATTAAATTTTTAATCTTATTAAAAGTTTTAGTTAAAGTAGTATTTTTTATTAATTTATTTTATATATCTAGTTTAAACTATAGTTATTTCAGCTTTAATAAATTTTATAATGATATATATAATTTAATAATAAACTATTCTACATTTCTAGTAGTAGATTAATTTAAAATAAATAAAAATCATAATTAACTAAAAATAAAATAATTTTAATAATATTAAAATATATAATATTCAGAATAAATTTAATTAGAAAAAATCAGATATTTTAATTATTTTATAAATAATTTATATAAATATAAAGATATTATTCTAATATAATATTTATTTATTCTATCTAGCTATCTATCTTAAGATAATAAATAATTAATAGTTAGCTGGTAATATCTAGATT
Organism: Aspergillus ellipticus CBS 707.79; assembly: GCA_003184645.1. NCBI lineage: Eukaryota > Fungi > Ascomycota > Eurotiomycetes > Eurotiales > Aspergillaceae > Aspergillus > Aspergillus ellipticus. The sequence goes on along the minus strand of KZ825862.1, from coordinate 143,412 downwards.
ATAAATATTAGATCAGATATTTCCAGAATTTAGTTATAAATTAAAATTCTTAATTAAAAATTATAGAATAAAAAAGACTATATAGCTTTTATATATATTATAATATATTCAGTAAGCAAGCGGGCCATGTAAGCGAGTGGGCCAGCTCACGCGTTTTTGACCGCGGTCGAAAATCTTACTTAGTTTAACTACTAACCATACCTCTAAAAATAAATTAAAATACTAGAGATTTAGTAGAGTAAGAGAGTAGGATTCTGTTTATTATCTCTACTTTAAAAAGCAGAAAATCTCTAATATTTATAAAATAGTATATATTTATAATATTTTTTATATAATTCTTTAGTAATAACTTCAGAAATATATTTTTTAAATAAAAATATATATTAATTTCTATAAAATAATTTAAAATAAAAAGGAACTATTTATACAATGAATTTTATTATTTATTTAATATAAAATATTTTTCTAACTATTTTATATATAAAAAATAGTTAATATATTATTTATTATATATAATATTATATTTATTTAAATAATAAAAAAAATAGATACATAATTTTATTTAATAATATAATAAATTAAAAATTAATTTTTTTAATAATATAATTATCAGTATACTTAATATAAAAACTTTAAAATTATAAAAAAAAACTTTTTATATATTTAAATAATTAAAAATATTTTATTTTTATTACATATATTAATTTTTTTAAATAGAGTTTTTTATTATATATTATTTTTTAAAAATTATTTATATAAAAAGCTGGTATCAGAATAATCTATTATTTAATTAAAAGATTAAAATTAGTTTAAATAATTAAACTAGTAATAAAATAAATCTCTATTAATTTAAAAATAAAAAACTTTTTATTATTACTAACTATATAACTAGAAAATATTATTTTTTTATTCTTAATAATTATAAAAATTATTTAATATTTTAATTTAATCAGATATATAATGAAAGTAATATTATTTTTATTTATATATATATTTATTTTTTATATTTACTACAGTCTCTAGATATTAACTATTTTTTATTATTAAAATATATTTTAAATTTAATTATATTAATAAATTTAATTATTCTTAAATTTTTTTTAGATAAATATAAAAATTTATATTGTTAGTAATACTTATAATAATTTTTTTATTACTAAACTAGTCTTATATAATTTAAAAAAATATTTAACTAGTTTAATATTTTACTGAATATATTAATATTACTAGATAATTAATTAATTAATTTAATATATAAAATATTTTATATAACTAAACAGCTAGTAAAATAAATATTTATAATTAAAAAAATATTTAAAATATATATATAAAGTTTTTTCTCTTCTATAAAAAATTATATTAGATTAATTTATTAAAAAATATAAAATAATAATACTACTACTATTTTAGTATTAAAAAATTATAATCTATAAATAATATATAAAAAGTAGTTTTAAAAAAAAAGATTTACTAGATAATTTATTACTATAAAAATTCTTTTTATTTAAAAAAACTAAAAATTATTTCTACAAAAAAATCGGATTTTTAAAACTTAAAATATTATATTTAAAGATCTAGAGATTTCTGCAGTTAGACTATATATATATATAGTATATACTACTGCAGTATTCTACTTATTATATTTTTAATTTTTAGATAAATGTATAATAAAATTTATAAATATATTTTATTAAATATATTTTATTAAATATATTTAAAAATTAGTAAAGATTTTAAAATTTTTTATCTAATTTTTTAAAATAGAATAATTTAATAATTGATATAGTAGTTTTTTATTTATTATTTTATATAATAGTAAAAATTAGATTAATAATATTTTTAAACTAGAAGTTTATATATATAAAATCTTCTAGGATATCTGAAGAATAGTTTATTATAAATTAAATTAATTAAATTAATTTTTAGTTTATTATAATTAAAAATTTAGAGATAAGTTTTTTAAAATAATAAATTTTTTTATATAAAATTTAAAAAATATTTAAACTAGTAATTTTTATTAGTTACTAGTACTTTCAGTATTTTTTATATGTATTTATTTTTTTTATATATATTTTATAAAATAATTTAGATCTTTAGTAATAATTATAAAATTTATTTATTTTTAAAAACTATATTAGTCTAGAATTAGATTATTAAAATTAAAAGGTTTTTAAAAAAATCTTATTTAAAAATTTTTTATTTAAATAATTAATCAGAATCTAAAGATAATCTATATTAATTTAATATAAAATTTATCTAGGTAGTCTCAAATTCTAGATTTTTATATTCCGGGTAGATATATAAATAAAATCTAGATTCTTTTATTTTAATATAATCTGATTTAAATATAATAAATATTTATTTTTATTTTTTAATTTTTTTTTTAATTTTTTAATTAAATTATTAGATTTTATTCTATAATATTCAGAGTAGTATATAATCTTAAAATTAAAATAGAATAGAAATTTTAACTATTAAACTTAATAATAATTTATAATAATCTAGAATTCTAAATTAAAAATAAAGTTTTTTTCAATTTAGAAAATTATTTTTTAAATTTAATCAAACAGCTGGAATATAGAAATATTACTAAAACTTTTTTATAGATAATTTAATATATTTCAATATATAAAAACTTAGATAAAAAAATATTTTTTCTAATTAGTTATATAAATAGAGTAGTAAATTTTAAAAAATTATAAATAAGATAATAATAAAAATTACTAAAAATTAAAAAACCTTATATATCTATAATATATACTAGAATAAATTATTTAATAATAATTTTAATTTTTGTTTAAATTTATATAAAATTTACTATAATTTATAATTAAATTTAAAAATATAAAAAATTTAAAAATAATAAACTTATATTTTAATATTTTAATAAAAAGTCTAATTTTATATAATTGTATAAGAACTAGTTAAATATATTTGATATATTTAGTTCAGATATAGTTATAAATTAAAATATTATTTAGATAAACTGTATAAAAAATATCCAGATAATTTTATAATATATTATTAATATAATATTAGAAAATAATAAAAATTTTAATTAATTTAAAAACTATTATTAAAGATTTATACAGATTAAAATAAATATAAAATATTATTAATTATTGTTTTTCTCTTATAATTTAAATATTATTAAAAATATTAATAATATTAATTTTAATAAAGTATTTTGTATTTTCCAGATTATTTAAAAACATTTTAATAGATAAAAATAAATAGTAATTTTTAATTAGAATTATATTTAAAATATAATAATTAATATAAAATCAGAATTTGTTTTTTTAGATTTTTTTATAAATAAAACTAATAAAATAACTAGTAATAAACTTAAATAAATAAATTTTTTTTAAATTTTTAAATAGCTATTTATAGAGAGTTTATAATTTATTCTAAAATATATTAAATAAAATATTAAATAAAAAAATCCTAATATAATAATATAATTATAAATATAGTAGAATAGAAGTTTCTCTATTTTTTAAATATAAAAGTATTAATAAAATCTCGAAATTTAATTAATAATATAGAATTTTTTATATTAAAACTAATTTATAAGATTATATTAATCTAGTCTAGAATAATAATATAAATTAGATAATTATAGTATATATAGACTATATAAACTATAATTACAACTAATTATATATTTTAATTCTTCAGAAGCAGAAAAAATATAATATAAATTCAATAAATATATATAAGAATATTATATAGAATATAAATTTTGATTAAATAAATAAATATATTATAATACTTATAATAATATAAATTAGTAAATTAGATTATATATTTAATAAAATTTATTTGAAAATTATAAATTTTAGCTAAGATAAACTAAATATAATTAAAAAATAAAAAAATTAAATAATTAAAAATAATATATTTTTTTAAATATAATTATATATTTTTAAAATTATATAAATAGAATAAATAATTCTTTTAATCTTATTCTCTCAGCTGTTAAATTTTATAATAAATTTTAAATATTTTAAAAAATATAAAAATGAATTATAAACTTTTATCTAATTTTTATTTATAATATATAATATTAAATAATTAGTGTTAAATATTATATATATTATAATTTTTTAGTTATTAAAATTTAATATAATAAATATAATTATTAAATTAGTTTTTTAATAATAATATTAGATAAAATATAAATATATAAAACTATATTTTTCTAGTAGTAGTTTAAATTAAATATAGGTTTTTTAATTATATATTAAAATTAAAAAAATATAATTAATTAAATAATACTATAATTTATAGTTATAAAACTAAAATAAAAAATTCTAGATTAAATAAATTCTAAATTTTCTTTATTAGAAGATTAATAAAAATAAATAATAATTAATAATAAAAGAATAATTAAAAATTTTTTAGTAAGAATAAATATTATATATAACTAGTTTATTAAATTAAAGTATTAGACTTAGAACAGTTATAGATTAAATACTAATTAAAATTATAATAAAAAAATATTTATTTTTTAAATAATTTTAAATTATAAAAAAAATAGTAGATAAAAAATAAAATTATAAAATTATAATTAAAAATAACTAATTTTTAATTAAAATTTTATGGAAAATTTTTTATAAAATTCTTTTAGTAGCTGTAGATATAATATATTAAATATTAATTAATTTTTATAAATAGAATTAAAATCTACTATATATTATAAATATTTTTATTATTTAAAAATTATAAAAAATAAATTAAAATTTAATACTTTTTTTTAGATAAAATATTATTTAAAAATATTATCTTAAGTTTTTTATTAATATTATTTTCTAATATTAGAAATAAATTATTTAAATATATTTTAATTTTTTGGATTAAATATTAGAATTTAGTAAAATAAATATTAAATTTTTTATAATTCTAGCTGTATATTATAAATATAATCTAGATTATTAAATATATATTTTAAAATATTTCAAATTCTTATATAATTTATTAATATATAATTTTTTTTATATATAATTAATTCTAATTATATATAATTTTTCTAAAATAATTAGTAATATAAAATTTATAAATATAAAGAATTAGAAAATAATTATAATTTATAATTATTTTTTTAGATTTAAAAAATAAAATAATTTAAATTTAATTAATTATTTTTAAACTTATTAAAATTAGATAAATATTTAAAAGTAAAATAAGATAAAAACTTTAAAATTAATTAATATATTTATTTTTACTAGAAAAATTATAAATTATTTAACAATAAATTTAAAAATTAAAATAAATATATTAATTACTAGTATAATTATTTATATTATTTTCATATATTTAATTATAATTTATTTTTTTTAATAGTAATTTTTTTAATAATAAATATTTTTATAAACTATTAATTAATTTATAATTTATTAGATCTAATATATAATTATTATATTTTTTATATTAAAATTTTACTAAAAATAAAATTGATTCAAAATTATAAAATAATAATTATTTAATTAAATTATTTATTTTAAAAAAAGTATATAATATTAAGATACTAGTAAATAAAAAATAATAAAATAAATAATTCAAATAAATAAATATAATATTAAATATTATAATTCTAGCTGGCTACTAGTTAAGCTATATATAAGATAATAGATAAAATATAGCTTAAGATTATAAAAAAGTTCAAAAACAGATAGCTTATAAGCTGTCCCTAAAAACAGTCAGCTCTGGCAGTATTCTGATAACTAGACAGGTCCTGTGATCTGAAGGGTTACACTGTGACAATATATATATATAACTAATATAATAAAATTACTATAATATATTTATTTTATTTTAATTTTTATAAATTAATATTATACTATATATTATTTTTCTTTTAAATTAAGTTTTTAATAAATTTTATTAAACACCCAGCAGGAATTTATATAATTATTTATTAAAATTATCTTAAATATTATAATCTTATATTATAAAATTTATTTTATATTTTTTTATATTTTAATTATAAGTATAATAGGATAAATAGGTCTATAGTAGTTATAATTATCCAGATAATGTATTATAGTATTTAGTAAAGTTATAAGATTATTAATAATAATTTAAACCCCTTCTACTCAGTAGAAGATAAATATATTTTATAATCTACATATTAATTTAAAAAATTATAATTATAATTTAAAAAATAGGTTTTTATTTTAATTAAAAATATTATAACTTTTTAATTCAATATAATAATCTAATTAAAATAAGTTTACTAGTAATATAGTCAGAATCTTTAAAACTTTTATACTTATTTTAATATTTTAAAATAATATTTTCCCTATTAAGCTGAGAAAAAAAATATCATCTTATTTTATTAAATTAGTTCCGGATTTTAATTATTATATTTAAAAATATATTCTATATCTATCTAAAAAAAATAAAATAAAATAATATTTATCTAGAAGAATATAGACTATAAAAATATTTTTTAAATTATTATAAATTTTATAAAAATAACTCTTTAGATTATAAAAAAAATCTTATTAAAAAAATAATAATAAATTATAATATTTTATAAATAAAAATATTTATTATCTTATAAATTATTACTTTATTAAAAATAAAATAATTTAATTTATTAAAATCTACTAATTATTATTAGATTTAAAAAAAATAAAAAAATTAAAGTAATTCTTATAATTCTGATTTTTTTTATTAAAATTGTGATAGGATCTACTTGTTAGGGTAGGTCGCCTGTTAACTAGATAAGGAATTAACTATAAAATACTATTAATTTATAGTAGAACAGATAAAGATAGCCTATATTTATAGAATAGACTGATTCTTAGAGAATCAGAGATAGATTAGTAAGACTTACTACTATATACTGAGCGGAGTACTCAGAATCCTCTATCAGAGATTCTCTACTAATAATCTTATAATTCTATTAATTTTTTTATTAATATATTATTCTAATATTTCTATCTACTGTAGACCAGTCTATTTTATTATAAATAATATCTTTCTGTTGGACTAATCTACCTGGGTCAGTCTGTATAAAAATAGTTTTATAATTACCGGATAGGATAGGAGTAGCAGGCAGCTAATAGAAGCAGAGTATTTAAGATTACAGATATATAGATTTAATAAAATATTAATATAAAATATTTTTAATATAGAATATTTATAAGATAGAGAGTATTTATTAGATAATTATATATTAAAATAAATAAAAAAACTTTTCTTATATATAATTTTTTTTTAATTTTTTGTTTATTAATTATAATAATTTTCTTATTTTTTTAATATTTTAACTATAAAATTATTTTCTTTAATATTAAAATATCTTATTATATATAGTATATACTTTTTATAAAAATAAAATATATATTTTATATATATTATTTATATATTATTAATAAGAACTTTAATCCTGCTGAAGATATTATATTTAATATTTAATATTATTTTAATACTTATATTTCTATATTATATTATTTATATATTAAAAATAAAAAGACTTATATTTTTATATATTTTATTTATTTCTTTTCTTTATAAAATAACTATAATAGTAATACTGGTTAGACTATTATAGAAATACTAGATAATACTTATAATTTAATATTAATATTTAAATAATAAATAAATATTCTGGATAATAAGAAATAGAATAATAAAATTAAATATATTATTTTAAAAGAGATCTATAATTTAGTTATAACTTTTAATAATACTGAGTCTGTTTATATCTGTAAGTATAGTTTTAAATAAATCTAGAAAATAATATATATAAATATATACTAAAGTAAAACTGGTTTTATTAATTAATTAAAGATATTTTTTTAAATAATATATCTATCTATAATCCAGTTCTTACTTCTCAGTATTTATTAATAATTGTTTTTAATTTTTTTTCTTTTATAGATACTACTCCGGCTGAATATTTTAAATATAATTATACTTTACTTTTATATTTATTATTAAAAAATAATAAATATATTAATTAAATATTAATATTAAAGTAATAAGTATTATCTGAAGACTATTAATAATATAGCTAGTAAGTAGTATTTTAATATTACTGAAGATTTTATTTTAGAAAATAAGAATAATTTTAACAGCTTTATTACAGATTCTTAAATTATTAATTTTATTTAAGTTTTTTCTGTTTATATTTCTAATATTTAAAAAGATTATAGTCTCTGTTTATATTTAGATATTAGTTAGAGTAATACTAGTTAGATATATATAAATATTTTTTATTATCTTATAATAAAATAAATTAATAAAGTTTTTAATATATTTAATCTATAATAATAAAGATTTACATTTATTATTTATTTTAGTTTATCTATTAAATATAAGACTAGTATCAGCAGCTATCTAGCAGTAGTTTTTTATAATTTTATTAATTTTTATAATTTCTAGTACTTTTTTTAATAATTTTTAATATAATTTAATATACTTACTATATTTATATTTAGAATTTATTAATTATATTTATTTAGCAAGTTTTTTTATTTAATTAAATAGTAGTTTTTAATTATTATAGTATTAGTAGTTTTTAACTTCTTTAACTTTCTATTTATTCTTATTATTAAGATTAGATATTAATAAAATTTCTTTATTATTTTTATTTATATTTTACAGTTCTAGAAAAAAATATAAAAAATATTATAAATTTATCTGTATTTCTCAGATAAATATAATTAATATATCTAGATTCTAATATATTTAAAAATTTAAAAGCGTTTTATAAATTTCAGAACTAGTTATTTTAATTTTTTAAATTATAGATTCTGGATTAATAATTTTATTAAATTTTTTTATTATTTTTTTTATAATTTCTTACCAGTTTTTTTATAACTGTTCCCGGACTTTCTAAAGTTTAGATAGTCTATCGTATACTACTGGAACCTCTTCTCTTAAAAAATTAGTCTTAATTCTAATATAGAAGTCTAGTAAATAATTATAAATAATAGTATTAAGACTTTATTCTATAATTATACTATATATATTATTATAAATAAATTAAGTAAAAAGTAATATTACAGACTAGTTTATATAGAATTCTTAGAAGTAGTATTTTAAATAATATTCTAGAGTCTGATTTATATATTCTATTTAATTATCAGTTTAAAAGTAGAATATAGTTAATAATTTTAAAATAATATTATTATTATATATTAAATTAGACTAAAATTTACTGATAAAAATTAAATCTTAATTAAATATAATTCCTGTTAAAGATCTGAAAATAAGCTTATTTTTTAATAGAATAATTCTGTTAAATCTAGAGTATTAATTATTAATAAAATATTAAAAAAAAAACAGTATTTTAATAATTAATTTATAATAATTAAAATATTATTAATTTTTTTTTTATATTATAGAACTAGTAGTAGTCCTATAATAAAATCTATTAAAAGTTTTAAAAAAATAAGATAGAATTAGTAGTAATTTAAGAATTTTATATAAATAATAATTTAGAGTAGTAGTTCTCTAATATATTAAATAGATTCTAATATAATTAATAATAGTTTATTATAATCTACTCTAGTAGAACTTTTTCTATAGTAGTTCTTCTATATAAGTTTTTCTAAAATATCCTGCTAGCAGATTATTATAATATAATTTAATAAACTATTATCTTAATAACTCAGAAGAAGAGATATATAAATAATTTTTAAAATATAAATAATTAAAAAAAATAATATTTTAATACTTATTTTCTAATAATTTTTATTTAATATTTATTTTTTATTTTTATATCTTAGAATCTTTGATCTATAATTATAAGATTATTTCTTATAACTTAGAATTATTATTTTTTAAATATAAAACTTTTATAGAATATATATATATTACTATAAATTAAGAGATAAATATTTTTTAAAATAAGTTCTTCTAAACAGCCTAGTCAGCTGTTTCTATTCCAGCTTAATTATTAAAGTTTTTTAATTTTAATATTATATAGATATTAAACTCAGGATAATTCTATATATTTTAAAATTTAAACTAGGATTTTATAAAATCTTTTATTTTAAAAAATAATATATTTATAAAATATTTTTAAATTAGAATTAAAAGTTTTTTTCTAGAACTAGTTTAATTTAAATATATATAAATTTTCTTAAAAGCTTATCTATAGAATTAGATTTTCTAGTTCAATATTTAATAATAAAATTAAATAGAATAAAAAATATAAGTTATTTAGCTTATCTTTTATTAATTTTAGTCTGATATATAAATAATTATAAATTTAAGTAATTAGAAAAAAATTTAATTATATATATATAGAGATTCTTTAAGATACTGGTATTATTATTTAAAAACATAAATAATAGTAAAAAGTTTTTAATTTAAAGTATTATAATTTAGGTCAGTATCAGAGAATTTATAAAACTAGAAAGTAACTAGATAAAATATATTTTTTATATCAGATTAAAATAGGATTTTATTTATATTTTTTTTAAAAAATATCAGTTTTAAGACAGTAGGATTTTATAGAATTAAAATAAATTAATAAAAATACTTATTAAAAAATAGTAATAAACTAATAAAATATTATTTTTTTATTAAGTTTCAGCTGGAGTATATCTAGTTTTTATTTATTAACTATTTTATAAAGTAGAAAAATAAGAAATAAAGTTATATAAAAGTAATCTTAAATAAATCTTTAATAGAAGTTACAGAATCTAAAAAAAATTTAAAAATTATTATAATTTTTTAGTAGTAGTTATAAAATAATATTATTTATTTATTAAAAGTTTATAGATATATTATTAGCAGTAATAATATAATTAAAAAATTTAATTTAAGATTAATAAAAAAAATATTTAAATAATTTAATATAGAATTAGATTATTTAAAACTTTTCTAGTACTTGATAAATATATTAGATATAAAAATCTTAATCTAATAAAAAAATAAAGATATTATTAAAATATATAATATAAAAATTATTAAAAAGTTTTTATAATATTATATATATATAATTCTAGGATATTATAAAAGTATTAGTCAGTTTAAATAATATAATAATATATTTAAAGTAACTGTATTAAATATAAAATATAATTTTTTATTTTTTATTTTTTTAATATAGATACAGTAGTATATATTTTTAATATTAATTTTAGAGAAGTATATAACTCTAGATATCCAGTTTAATATTTCCAAAATAAAAGATAAAAGATAATAATTCTTAATAAAAAGTTTATTAAGTCTCTGATAATCTATATAAAGATATAAACTACTATTTTTTTTAATATAAATAGAATAAAGATATTTATAGAATTCTTAGACTGCTGAATATATTCTAAATAAAAATTTTTATTAATATATTTTTATAGAATCTTAAATTCTATTTCTAATAAAAGATAGATTAGACTATATAAAGATAATTTATTAAATTTAAGATTAATAATATAGTCTGCTGGTCTATAAAAAGATAATTATTATAAAAAATTTATATAAAATATATTTTAGAATAAATATAATTTTATAAAAATTATATTAAGATTAAAAAAATTATTATTATTTTTTTTCTAGTAGTTAGATATTTTCAGAAAATTTTATAATAGTATATACTTTAATATAATTATAGAATATTTTAATAAACTAAATAACTGAAAGAAATAAAATAAAAAATATATTAAATTACTATTAATAATTCTATAATAATAAATTAATATATAGATCTCAGAGAGTAGTTATTAATAGTAAAACAGGACTGCTTTAAAGTTAAGGGTTTCTGTTAATCTCTATATAATAATACTTAAAAATATAGATAATATTCTATAAATCTATAGCAGTAATAAAAATTTTTTATATTTTATAAATAAAAGTAGAAATCTGATTAATAATATTTATTCTGGAGATTATAATAGATATATACTAGAGATAGTATAATTTAATAAATTAATAATTAATAATATCTATTTCAGTACAACTGTTAAGATTTATAAAGATTTTAAAACTATTCCGGATATAAATAAAAATATAAAAATAATATATAGTTTCTACTTCAGATAAAAAAATTAAAATTATAAAAATTATTTTAATTTATATATATATTTTTTTTAATTAATAAAATATTAGAATATTTTTATTAATTAAATCTTTTAATTCTTCTGAGAATATTAATTTATAAGATAATTAATACTATTATAAATATAGTATTATAATAGATTCCTTTTTTTCTAATAGGATTTCAGGACTGATTTAATAATATTTTTTTATATAATAAAAAAGATTAATCTCTATTTAACTATTTAAAAAATAATTTTTTTAAAAATATATTATTCTGTTTTTACTTCTGATTATTCCAGAGCTTATAATAATATATAACTAGTATAATTATATTCTTTTATTATTATAAAAGATAAAGAATATACTTATAAATATATTAATTAAGATTAGAAAATAATTTAATAAAATAAAATAAAATTTATTTTTTTTCTTTTTAATAAAAGAAATATTATTTTAATATATTAAAATAAATATAAAACTCTTATAGATCTTAGCTGTATTATTAGTAAATATATTCTAATTATATTTTTTTTAAAAATATTTTAGAATAAATATTTTAGATTAGTAATCTATTTCTAATATTTCTGAAGATTAAAATATAAAAGAAAATAAAGAATATTATTAAATTTAATTTTACTTTTATCTTATTCTAAGAATAATCTAGAAAATAATTAAGAGAATTTTATTAATAATTTATCAGAAAATTAAATTTTTTATAAATAAATAATTCTCTATCTTAGATTATTAGTTTTTTTAAATTAGTAGATATAGTTCTAAAACAGCTGTATTTTTTTAATAGTATAAATAATAATAAAAGATTATTTAGAATTAATTTAATTATAAATTATTCCAGATTCAAGATTATTTTTAAAAGATAGTATCTTTCTTAGATAGTTAAGGAAGAAAAATTAGAATATAATAAAATCTATTTATTAGAATAAATCATCTATTAACTAGATAGGAAATTAATTATAAAATACTATTAATTTACAGTAGAATAGATAAAGATAGTTTATATCTACAGAATAGACTAATCTTTAGAGGATCAGAGATAGATCAGTAAGACTTGCTACTATATACTGAGCGGAGTACTCAGGACCTTCTATCAGGGACCCTCTATCAATAACCTTACAACTCTATAAATCTTCTTATTAATACATCATTCTAATATTTCTGTCTGCTGTGGACCAGCCCGTTCTATCACAAAAGTAAAAATTATTTATTATTTTTATATTTTTATTTATATATAGAATAATTTTCAAATTTTTATAAATTTTAATAATTATACTAAAATAAATATTATTAATTATTAATTTATTAAAATATATTATTTTTAATATATACTAATTATAATCTTTAAAATTAAAATTATTAATTAAATTTTTATTTTTATTTATGAATAATATTATATAAAAATTAATAAAACTTTCAGTTTAAAAATAGTTTAATTCTATTATTAATTATTACAGATTAAGTAGATGGTTCTAATCTAAATACATCTTAAAATAAGAAGAAATAGCTGGAAAACTATTTTATTTATTTATATAAAATCTATTATATATAACAGTATTATACTAGTATAGACTAGTATAAGTAAAAGCTAGCCGGTATATAGTATATAAGGCTCCTGATACTGACTAGTATATAAAGCTGAGCTTTATTCTAAGACTTTAGTTTTATAATAGAATCTTCTCTTCTTTTTAATTTTTAATATTTATTATAAATCTTACTTATATAAGCAGTAATTCCCAGAGAAAAATAATTTTTATTTATCCAGTTTATATAATTAAAAAAATTAATTAAATAAACTATTAATTTTATATATTTTATATATTTTATAAATTTTTATTTATTATTTTATAATTATATAAAATTCAGCTATTATTTAATTTAGAATTATAAATATTAAATAAAAAAATAATATAATAAATTTTATTTATTATACTTTTTTCTAAATAATTATTATTTATATATAAAATTTTTTATTCTAATTTATTTATCTTAATTTAAATTAAAAATTTTATATTAAAAAAACTAAAAAATAAATTATTATATAATTTATATTTTATAATAATAAAATATTTTTTAATTATATTATATTATTAATTAATAATATATATAATAGGTTTTCTATTATAAATCTAAAATAAAAATAGATATATTAATAATTATATAAATAAAATCCTTCTAAATTTTTTATATATAAAAAATTAATAGTATTAAATATATACTAGTTACTCTTTATATATAAATAATTTATTAATTATATTTTAGAGTTTTATAATAGTAGAATATTATAAATATAATAATAAGCTAAAGTTTTATTAGATTATTAAATTATTTAATTAATAGAATAATATATATATTAGTTATAAATTTAAAAATTATAGTATATAATATAAATATTATAATTTTAATAAATTTAAATATAAATCTATAATAATAGTACTTTTTTTAAATAATATTATTAAAAAATTAATTAATAAATAAATATATAATTAGTAGTAAAAATAAAAAATTATATTATTAAATAATTATTTTAAATAAAATTCTAGCTATAATTTTAATAATGGGTTTTTTCATTATATAAAATATAATTGTTTTTAAAATATATTTATATATTTTTTATTAAATATTTATTCAGAAAAACTTTCAGTTTCAGATTAAAATAAATATTTATTTTTTTAATATCTAATAATTTTTAATTTTATTTTTTAATTTTATATTTTCCTTTTATAACTATACTGGGATTATAATAAATAAATTTATTTTTAATTTTAGATTGTTTTTTAAAATTTTATTAAAAATTTAGATTATATAAAATAATATTTAAAAATTTTCTTTATTAAATATATTTTATTCTTATTAAAAAATATTTATTTATTTATTTATTATTTTTTTTAATAAACCAGTTTAAAATTAAATTATTTTAAAAATAAATTTTATTATATATATTATCCTGTAAATTTATATAATTTGAAAAAAATATTTAAAATTTTAATAATTAATTATTATTATAAACTCTAATACTAAATATAATTTAATATTTTATATTTTTAAATACTATATAACTGCCAGTAATTTTTTATTATAAATTTTATAATTATACTTAGCTAGAATATTTTATTTAAAAAAGTATTTGTTTTATATTATAATTTAAAAAATTTATTTTTATTATTATTATATATTCTAAATTAAAAAAATAAACTATAAGTTTCATTATAATTTTTTTTTAAATTTTAAAAACTTATTTATATTTTAGAATTTATAGAAATAATTAATTGTTTTTATTAAATTTATAAAACATTATATAATAATTAAAAATTCTATTTATAAATTTTAAAAATTTTTAAATTATTTTAAATTATTTTAATTTTCTGGTCTATTTATATAATAAATTTAAAATAAAAGATTTTTTCTATTTAGATTTATATTTTTTAATATTAAAAAATAGACTGGTTTTTTTCAGCTTCTACAGTACTTTTTATATATATTTATAATAATTTTTAATATTTTTTTTAATATAATAGTAATTTTTCTATACTCTCTAATTAAAAAAAATAGAAAATCTTTATAATATTTAAATAGTATTATATATAAAAAATCAGTCTCTTCTAGATTCTAAACTATTATTATAATAGAATAACTAGCTCTTCTCTAAGATTAGAGTATAATTAAAATTATTAAATATTATATAAAAATATTTTTTTATATAAAATTTAATATTTATTTTAATTTATATAATAAAATAAATTTAAATCTTTTTTTAAAAATCTTTTTTTAAAAATCTTTTCTATTCTGATAGAATAAATATTAATAAAATATAGATTATTTATTTATATAAATATTTTACTTATAATTCTATAAATTAAATAATCTAAATTAATAAATATATAAATAATAATTATAAAATTTATTATAATTTTTATTATATAATAACTATCTAAGTAGATTTTTATTTTATTATATTAAATTTTATTTTCTATTATATTAGTATTATTTTAATATAATTTTTTTTTAAAAAAATACTTTATTAAAATTACAGTTTATTTAATATAATTAATTATAATAATCTTTATATACAGATTTCTGAAAAATATTAATTGTTTTTTAATAAATTTTTAATTTATAATCATATTTAATCTAGTTTTTTTTTATTTATAAGTAATTATAATCTTTTATTTATAATAAGATTTTATTAAAATTATTTAAAAATTCCTTTAATTCTATTTTTTTTATTTTATTTTATTTTATTTTATTATATTTATTTTATTTAAGATTTTTTAAAATTTTTATTTATTACTATAAATATATTTATAAATTATATTATTTTAGTATTCTAATATTTAATCTAGAAATATATTTATTTTATTATTTATTTATATAATTAATTATAAATATAAAAACATATTTAAATTTAATAAAAAAATAATTTTTATTAATTATAAATTTTATATAAATATTTAATTTAAATAATTTATAATTTTATTTATTTTTATTATTAAATAATTTTATATTTAGATACTATTAACAGAGTCTATAGTAATATTTATATAGTTATAATAAAAAAAAATTTAGTTATATTATTATTTTATTTTTTTATTTAATTTTTAAGAACTAAAATCTATATTATTATCTTTATATAAAAATTAATTAGTTTTTATAAAAATAGCTGTATATTATAGATTATAATTAAAAATATTATAATTAATTATAGTTATTTTATTTTATTTATTTTATTATATTAATAATTATTTTTAATTAATTATTATTCTATTCTAATTTTTTCTATATATATATCTAGTTAGTCTCTGTTTAAATCTTTTTTTTTTTTAAAAATAAGTTATTTCTAATATTATAGATAAATAGATAATTCTAATCTAAATATATTCTAAAATAAGAAGAAATAGCTGGAAGACTATTTTATCTTTTTATATAAAATCTATTATATATAATAATATTATACTAGTATAGGCTAGTATAAGTAAGAGCTAGCCGGTGTGTAGTATACAAGGCTCCCGATGCTGACTAGTATATTGTGATAGGATCTACTTGTCAGGGTAGGTCGCCTGTTGACTAGATAAGGAATTAACCACAAAACACTATCAATTCACAGTAGAGCAGACAAAGGTAGCCTATATCCACAGAATAGACTGATCCTTGGAGTATCAGGGATAGATCAGTGAGACTCGCTACTATATACTGAGCGGAGCGCTTAGGATCCTCTGTCAGGGTCTCTACCGATAACCTCACGACTCTATTAATCTGGACCCTCTATCAATGACCTCATGACTCCATTAACCTGCTCATCAATACGTCACGCCAGCGACTCCGACTGCTGTAGACCAGCCCGTTCTATCACATATATAGAGCCGAGCTCTTTCCTAAGGCTTCAGTCCTATAATATTAATAATTATATTTTAAAATTTATATATTAATTTATTAATATATAATTATTAATAATAATTTAATATATTATTTATCTTATTTTTTTTATTATTTAATTTATTAATATAATTTAGAATTAAGCTAGAGTATATATTATTATCAGACTTTTAGAAAATATTTAATTATCTAAAAAAAATCTTATAATTTATTTTTAAATTTAGAAATAATATTAATTAATTTTTAAATATTCTAAAATATATTATTTAGAAATTTTTTCTAATAATTATTATTTTATAATCCTGTAAACTATATTATTAATTTTAAATTTAATAAATTTTTATTATATAGACTAATATATTCTTTGTTAAAAACTAAATTTAAATTTTTTTAAAAATATATTAAAAATGATTTTAAATTAAAATATATATAATTTTTTAAAAGTTCTATTAATATCTTTATTGTTTTTTATATTTAAAAAAATAAAAGTCTTTAACTGTATATAAATTATTAAAAACTTAATAAGATTTTAATAAAAAATTATTATTTTTTATTTTTTATATTTTTTAAATTAAATATTAAAAATAAAATATTTTTTAAGAATTAATATTAAGAATATATATTATTATATTTATATTAAAAAAAATAAATAAGAAATAGTTTTTTATATAAGATATAATTATTTTAAATATATAATTATATTTTTTAAATTAATTAATATTTTTATTATTTTTTAGAATTATATATATATAATATTTTTTTTTTTAAAATTCTATACTTTTTACTAGAGATTTATTTAAAATTATTTTTATATTATATTATTTCTCATTTTTTTATTTTATAAAATAGATAATAAATAAAAATCTAGTAAAATATATTTAAATCTTTAAAAAAATCTGTTTTCTATTATTTAATTACCATTTTTTAATAAATATTATTTTTAATATATTTTAATTTTTAAAAATTTTAATATTTTAAAATTAATTTTTTTTAAAAAAAAGAAATAGAATTCTTTTTTAATTTAGGAATAAAAATATATTTTATTTAATTATTTTCTATTTATATAATATTTTTAGTACTGAATTAAATTATAAAACTTTAGATTAAAAATTATTTATTATTATTTATTTCTTTAAATAATAATAATAATATTTTGAAAATATTCTATAAATAATTAAAATCTTATCTAATTATTTAAAACTGTAATAATTTATATACTAGATAAAAATTAATAAAACATAATTTAAATAATTTATATTTCTAATTTTCTTTAATTTTATTATTAAATAAAAAATAAAAATTTTTAATTCTAATTTAAAAATATTTTATAAATATATTATTTTTAATAATTAAAAATTTAATTAAAGAAAAAATGTAGTTTAATTCTTAAGATATATAAGATATTTCTAGATTTAATATTTATATAATATTAAGCTTAAAAAATCTTAATAATTAAACCGGTATAAAGACAACTGACTGGACTATTTAGAAAAATTTAATTTAAAAAAATTTTATTTTTTAATTTATAATTTTATAAATATATACTATAAGAATTCTGTATTTAAAAAAAATAATTTCATATTTATAAAATAAAAATCTAGAAATATAAAAATAAAAACTTATAATAAAATAAAAATTATCTAGATAATAGAATTAGAGTATTACTTTTATTAATTATATTTATTTTAAAAAATATTTTTATATTTTATTATCAGAAATATTATATTAATCTTCTATTTATTTATATTATAATAACCTTTTAATAAAATATTTAAAAAAAATTAAAATAAAGATTTTATTATATAAAATATTTTACTAGATTAATCTTTATAGAAATATAGTAAAATATATTTAAATTTATTTAATATATTAAGAAACTATTATACTAAGATATTAACTATATAATATTTTTAAATTTCTACTAATTTTTTTACAGCTATATAAAAAATTATTAATATTATTTTAATAATTGCAAATTAATTTTTTTATTATTTTATTTATAATAAATATACTAGATCTTACTGAACTCTTCTACCAGAAGATTAAACTAATATTTAGATTTTTAAATATTATTATATTTAATAGAAAATTAATCTTTACTAATAAACTCTAGTTTAATTTATTTTATAATAATTATATTATTTTAAAATTATTAACAGTATTTTATCTACAGACTAATAATTAAATAAAAACAATTAATTAAATATTAGAATATTATTTATACTATTATTCTTATAAATTTAATATTAATTAGCTTATAATATTATTAATTATCTAATTTATTTATAATAATTTAAATAGTATAACTACAGACTAGTTTTTTTATAATATTTTATTTAATTACTTTCCAGACTTATATATAAAAATTAAAAATAAATTTTAATAAAAAAAATTCTAGTAATATAAAATAAGATTAATTAAATTTAAAAATTATAAAAATAATTATAAAAATAATAATAATTAGTTATAAAAAAATAAAAGAAATATTATAATAAATACTAAAAACTATTCTATTTTTAAAAAAAGAATTTAATTAAATTATTAATATAAAATCTAAAATTTAAAAAATTAAAAAAGCTTATTTTAAAATTTATAAAAAATTTTTAGATTCTTAATTATATTAGATTTTAAATATACTGATTATATTTATTTAAAAAATATAGATAAATTTATAATATTTTTTATATTTCTTTTCTAGAACTATAAAATATTACTAAAAATTATAAAGAATTATTTCTAATATCTAACTTAAATAATAAAAATAAATAGAGAATTAAAGAAATTAAAAACTATTAATATTATAATAAAATTAATATTTAATTAAATAGAAAAAATAATTAAATAAATATAATTAATAGATTTTTAGTAAAAATATAATAAATATATAAAATTTATTTAAAATTATTAAAAAAAGTACTAATTATACTGAAAAATAATAAAATACAAAGAAATATTATTTAATAATCTATAATAGTCTATCTTTCTATTATAAATATTATAATTTTTATATAACTTATAGATTCTATTATTAAATAATTAAATATATTAATAAATATATTATTATTTTATTATAAAATAATAAAAAAGATTTAATTATATCTAGTTATTATTATTAATTATTTATTTTTTAAATAATATTAAAAACTAGATTCTAATTATAACTTAAGAATAAATATAAAATAAAAAATTTAAGAATCTATTACTAAAATATTATTATTATTTTTTTTATTTTAAAAATTTATTATATTTATATCAGAATCTTATAAATATATTATTATTTTTATAAAATTAAAAAAATATTAAAATATAAAAATCTAGTTTATATATCTAGTATTATCTAGTAAAAATTATAATTTAGATTTATTTTTATAAATCTGATATTTTTTAATAAAAATATTAAAACTAGAATATAGAATTAATCATACTAGAACAATATAATAAATAATAATAAATTTATTATATTTAATAATATAATTTTTTAAAATTAGTAATATTTATATTCTTATATAATCTATATATTTTATAATCTTAAAATTTTTTATATAAAATTTATATAAATTAATTTTTTTTATATTATTAAATATAATGAAAAAATTTAAAATCTCTTTATAAATTACTAATTTAATATTATTATTTTATTATTAGTTTAGCAGTTTATTTAATAATATAAATTGAATTATAAATATGTCTTAAGATTTTTATTTTTATTTAGAATATATATTAAAATATATAAAATATGTAAAATATATTAGATTATATAATTTTTTTTAAAAATTAAAATAATATAGAATAAAAGCCTGTATATTTATAAAATATTTAATATTAAATAATACTTTTTTAATAGAATTATAATTAATATTAATATAATAAAAATAATATATATAAAGATTATAATATATTTTAATAAATATGTATTATTTAGATCAGCAGTTATAATAAAATATTATAAAATATTTATAATTTAAAAAAATAAATCTTAATAAAATAAAATAAAAATATTAAAAAAAACAAATAATATAATAATTAAAAACAAATAAAGAAAAAAAGAATAATAAAAAAAAATCTTATTTATATTAATATATTTTTATACTATATTATTATTTACTATAAATATAATTAATATAAATAATATAAATTTATTTTATATTTATTGTAATTATAATTTTTATTATTTATTTACTATAAATTTTTTATAATATTAATCTTAATTATTTTATTATTTAATAAAGATTTACTATTTTTTTTATTTAATAATTATTAAATTATTTCTAATATCTAATCCAGATAGTTCAGCTTAGTAAAAAATATTACTTATGATAAAATAAATAGATTTATAATAATTATAATTATTTGAATTAAATATTTTAATATTTAATAAAATTATAAAATTATTAATAATAGTCTAAATCTCTTCTATTTAATATAAGATAGAGATATCTTATAATCCACTACTAATCTTTAAAAATCAGTTTATTTTATTCATATAGACTATCTTATCTGTTTTATATAAATCTATAGTCTTTAGTAATTAATTCCTTATCTAGTTAATAGGCCTTCTATCCTGACAAGTAGATCCTATTATAATTATAATAAGATATTTTTTATTTAAAAATTTTAAAAAATTAAATAATTTTTTTATTATTAATTTTATTTTTTAATTAATTTATATATTTTAAGAAAATATCTTTAAATTCATATTAATTAAATTATTAAAAATTAAAAATTAAAGTATTATAAAAATTAAAATTATTTTTTTTATAAATAAAATATTTAAAAAAATTTATAAAAAAATAAAAATAATAATATAAAATATAATTTTATTTTAATAAAAATTATAATATTTTAAATAATTAAACTGTATATTAATTTTTTTATAAAAAAATATAAAAAATTTAATAAATTTAATAAATTAAATTATTTAATATTAGTTATCTTACTACAGTAATTATAATAAAAAATCATAATTATTTTAAATATTTTGATAAAGTTGATATCTAGTTTTATTAATTATATATTATTTATATAATATTAAATTGCTTTATTTAATTAATAGAATTATATTATTTTAGTGGCTGCAGCCGACCGCCGGCGGTTCGCTGTCGCAGCAGTTCAGTGTCCGATTATGTTGGGTCTTTCCTAAGCCTCCCCTCCGCGGCCCTACCATCTGCGCCTCGAGACGGCGGGTTCTTGTTGGTCTGTATGGATCACCGTATCTACCCGCAGTCAACAGCCAATCAGAAGCAGAATAAACGCAAAAAGTACGTCAAAATACGAAAAGGGTTCGTTTATGCCGCCCCTGATTGGCTGACGGCCTGCGGGTAGCTATGGTGCTCTACAGATCAACTATACAAACAAGAACCCGCCGTCTCGAGGCGCAGATGGTAGGGCCGCGGAGGGGAGGCTTAGAAAAGATCTACTAGGGAGGGCTACAAATACTGCGCAGGCGACCCCGTAGGAGGTGCCGCTAAATTCTTATAAGGTATACATACTCTATTACCTACTCCGTACTATATAAGTTAATTACCAAGGGAGTATCCCATCGTCAGGCGGTGAGGTAATACTCGATGAAGCTCTGACCGCATCTTAATTTATCTTACTCTATTGGCCATAAGTAAGTATTGTAAAATCGGCAACTTTTCTTGTCTGGCAGAATGGCTTTCTCCCCGTATACAATAATAATAATAGGGAGACGCTACACCCTGATCACACACACACACCGGGATTACTACACGCACGCCATTATATAATATCCTGCCTTCCCAACTAGGCAATGTAGAGGCAGAATATACAGTTTACCGTCTAGATTGTATCCCCTCGACCGGTGTTGCGCGGTCATTTTAGCGCGGCAGAGGCGGTAATCATATAGTATATAGGATTGGTGGAAAGCAGCTTTCTGTCAGCAGAATATATTACTTACAGTGACTGTACAGCTTCCAACCAATGATATACACCTTTTAGAGCTCCCGCCTAAACCACGCTAAAATGACCGCGCAACACCGGTCGAGGGGATAATACTTTATATGCTGCCTGCTAGCTTACTCAAATTCAACCTGCCTGCTTGCTCAGATTTAACCTGCCTGTCTACCTGCCTACATGCGCGGTATTGAAATATTCTCCCTCTGAGGTCCCTAATTAGGAAGGCAGGATGTCATGTGATGGTGTGCGTGTAGCAATTCCAGTGTGTGTATAGCGACTCCCTAATAATATACTGACATTTTGCAGGTCTGGCTGCGCAGAAATGACCCGGTTTATAGTAAGGTAGGTACCTAGGTAAACTGAGAGTGGCGGGTAGATTTATTTCCACGTACACAATTGGCCGACAGAAATCTACTCTGCCCAAACTACGATTTCGCCGTCCAAGCCAGTAAGTACTACGGTCGATGAGGATCACATGACCCTGGAAATGTTGATATAGGATGTTGTATAATGATATTAAAATTGTCAAAGCCTAAACTTGAGAAGCTCAAATGTCCTGTACTTTTGCAGGTATGCTGTGCCTCGTCGATACCCCTTCAAAATTCGCGCAGGGTCTGGGGTTTGCGTTTGGGTCCCCTTGAGACGCTTCACTGCTGGTGGTGTCTTGAACATCGGATCGAAAACCAGTAAGTTCGCACTGCCATTATCTCGTACTTCAAAGCCAATAATGGTCAGAGAATGTCCTAATGGTAAGCATAAATTTATTAGGTATGATGCTTATGTCAGGAATAAGGGAGTATCGGAGGCTTTCAAACCCTGGTGCTGGAAATAAATGGGGGGCAAGTCTGTCTGTATGACTTTGTTTCTCCCCTCCAACGAACATGCATTTCGAAAGTAATTTGCGACGTTCATGAGCAAAGCATCCTGAGCGCGCATTTCCTTCGTCACCCCGATACTATTGGCCTCGCATCTTTAAAGGTTAGAGCATTGTATTCCGGGATGTAGGGAGAAACCAACCGTATTCCGAGGCTTGTAAAGAGGGCTTGCGCCTGTAAACATGGTGAATGAAAGATGTGTCAGAAAGAAATTCAAGATTAGACCTACCTCGGGTGTTCCGATATACTTCCTAGTTCCTCGAATGCCTCCAGTTTCGACTCTTCCAACGGTATTAAAGCCTTTGTCCCATGCGTCTTCAATCATGTCCTGAAGTTGGAAGATCGTAGGCAAGTCTCCAGGGAGAAGCTCATGCCCCGACATCCGGGTTTCTTTCATATATGTTATTAGCATTTGTATGTTCCTATAGCCACAAAATCCACCTTCCTTTGGAATTTTAGAGATCTGGTGGACCTTCGGGCTACAGAGAAAAGCCCGCTGAACTGAATTGTCTTGCTCACATAGCCGAGCAAGAACCGGAATGACTTCGCTCGTCTCATTTTCGACTATATCGCTTCTCCGAATTGTGCTACCTGAACCAATGGTGTTCGCCAGCATCGATCTAGGGCTCTTTTCTAGCATTTTTCGCAGCCATGAAGGCATCTGCTTCTCATGGGCATGAGGTCCTAGCTCTGTACGCTAGATGTGATGTCAGTATATCACATTAAATAGGGACAATTGAAGAAACCGATACCCCGAGCCGTTTGATTCCACCGTTGTGTATCGATCTAGAGTCCCCGGTCCGCATCCTAGCGGTACTCGGTTTATTATCTTCAATTAATGACCCACGAAACCCCTCTTCCAGCCCCGCCTGGCCTTTGGCAGATGGAACTTGAGCTGGATCCTCGGCACTATTGAGACATTCTATCCGCGGTGCGGATGTGTCTTCAAGAGCAACACTTTCTGCAAAGTGCAGATCAAGGTGCCCGGATATTTCAGCATCGGTCACTATCTCACCACAGCCGTGTGGACATTCAACATAATTTCCCGAGTACTCCTCTTTGCCATCTGGTGGTGACAAGCGTTGCAGTTCAGGTGCTATGTCCAACATGTTTACCAATCTTCCACCATGCATGGGGTGCATATTATCTTCAGGGTGACAGGTCTCCACGTGTTCCGCAACGAAGCCACTGTCAGGGTTAGAGAATGGACAAAATGGACATTCTGAATCAACATAATATTGAGGGTCCATATGGGTCGGGATCGATTGAAATTTGGGGTGGGGCTGAAGGGTTAAGTGAGCATGAAGATAGCCTCCCTTTCAAAATATCGTGACGATGAGCACTCCGTGCGAAGTACTGTCTGGATTTTCAAAGTATTGAGAATTTAGATCATTGGCTAGAGCTAGCGGCAACATAAATATTCAGGCTGGCCACCGGAGCGACCTCGAATAGTGCGGTAAATAGGCATCTACAAGTCCGATACACACTGCAGTACTACCTTACCTAGATAGGTACCCTAGTATCTACGTATTTCCTACTACCAGCTAATGTAGGTAGGACTTACCAGGAGGCAGATAACGTATCTCAGGTAGGTCAAGTACCTAAGTGGTATTTTAGGTACTACCAAGGTATCAACCCAATAAAAAAAAAACCATGGCCCACTACAAGATGATAGGATCATCTAAGGTACCTTACCGGAAAGTCCCTCTGCTGAGAGCAGACCCCTGGTATAGGTAGCACATTAATTCTACTTGATATAATACATACTACTGTATACATAGGTAGGTACCTAGTAGGTCCTTACTGCCTCTGGCCAGTGGCCACCTTTTTTACAAAAACAAAGACCCACCCTCTGTAGTACTGGGGTAGTGTGTCTGTCTTAAAGATACATCTAAACTAAATATAGATATATCTAGACTATATATAGATAGTAAATTATATCTTTATTTAATAACTAATCAGTTAAATACTGTATTTTTAACCACTACTGCTGTGCTTATATAGCGGCCAGTAGCGCGTTTGTAAAAAAGCTGGCCAGAGGCAGCTAGAGAGGGCTGCCGGGTAGCGGGCGGCCGCCCACTTCACACGCACCAAAAAATACGCGATTTTTAACTATTTTATAAATCCTGCAGACCGTATACTTTAATAATTTTAATTTATTTATTCTATTTAATCTGTCTATATATATATATAGTAATATTAATCTGTTTAACCTGTTTAACCTGCTTGTATATGTGTAGTGATACCAGCCTGTCTGATCTGCCTGCGCGTGTATAGTAATATTAGTCTGTCTGACCTGCCTGTACGTGTATAGTGATATTAGCCTGCTTGATCTGCTTGACCTGCCAGTATATATATAGTAATACTAATCTGTCTGATCTGCCTGTGTGTATATAGTGATATCAGCCTGCTTGATCTGCTTAACCTGCCTGTATGTATATAATAATAGTTAATACCAGCCTGCCTGATCTGTCTGCGCATGTATAATAATACTAGCCTGCTTAACTTATCTGATCTGTCTGTATATATAATTTATTAGATAAGATATTATTATTTTCTATTTAAATAACTAAAGAGATATTAATAATAAAACTCAAAGATTTACCATATATTTTAATATTAAAAATATATTAAAATAGTTGAAAATAGAAGATCTGAAGTATTTTATAGAATATATAAAAAATACAGTGTTTTGGTGCGTGTGAAGTAGGGCCGCCTGCTACCCGGCAGCCCTCTCTAGGTACAGTGAGATAGCAAATGTTTTCAAAAACCTATTTCCACGCTAGCCCGACCGCCTGCCTACCGAGGAGTAGCGCATATATCGAACCATATCTGGTTAGCATGTCCTCCATAGGTTAGTGACTAGGCAACACTAATCTGTTAAAAGAAGGCGGTCGTGTTAGCGTACAATAGGGTATTGAAAAAGATTTATTATCCTACTTCAGATAGTTAACTACCTTATCTAGATAATATAACTGTGATAGGATCTACTTGTCAGGGTAGGTCGCCTGTCGACTAGGTAAGGAATCAACTATAAAATACTATTAATTTATAATAGAACAGATAAAGATAACCTATATTTACAGAATAGACTGGTTTTTAGAAGATTAGTAGTAGATTAATAAAAATTACTACTATATACTGAGTAGAGAGGTCAGAACTCTCTATTAATAATCTTATAATTTTATTAATTATTTTATTAATTATTTTATCAATTATTTTATCAATTATTTTATTAATATATTATTCTAATATCTCTGACTGCTGTAGATTAGTCTATTTTATTATAAATAATATCTTTCTGCTGGACTGAACCACCTGGATCAGTCTATATAAAAATAGCTTTATAATTACTAGATAGAGTAAGAATAGTAGCAGCTAATAAATAATAAAATATTTAAGATTACAGTTCTATAAGTCTGATAGAATATTAGTATAAAATATACTATAATCTATATAAAAGATATTATTTAATTTATATAAAATAAAGAGTTTATACTATATAATTATATATTAAAATAAATAAATAAAACTTTTTTCTATATTATTTTTTTTTATAATTTTTTTTATTTATTATATTATTTATATTATTTTTCTATTTTATTTTATTTTATTTTATTTTATTTTATTTTTTTTTATTTTTTTTTTTTTTTTTATTTTATTTTATTTTATTTTTTTAATATTTTATAATTATAATATTATTTTTTTAATATTATATTTTTAGTATTATTTTTAATTATATTTTATTTAAAATATTTTATTATATTCAGTATATACTGTCTATTAAAATTAAAATATATTTTATATATATTATTTATATATAATTAATAAAAATTTTAATTCTGCTGAAAATATTATATTTAATGTTAAATATTATTTTAATATTTATATTTTTATATTATATTATTTATATTTAAAAATAAAAAAATCTATATTCTAGTATATTTTATTTATTTTTTTTATAATATAATTATAATAATAATATTAGCTAGACTGTAAATAAAAATATTAAATAATATTTATAATTTAATATTAATGTTTAATTAATAAATAAATATTTGAAATAAAAAAAATAGAATAATAATATAAAATATATTATTTTAAAAATAATTTATAGTTTAAGTATAATTTTTAATAATATTAAATCAGTATATATTTATAAATATAATTTTAAAAATATCTGGAAGATAATATATATAAATATATATTAAAATAAAACTAGTTTTATTAATTAAATAAAAATATTTTTTTAAAATAATATATCTACTTATAGAGTGGATTAACCTGACTGGTATACCTTAACCTTAACCTGGCTATAACCTGGCAGTCAGATTAAGGTATAAAAAATTTTTAACTGTACAGTTATAGTCAGATTAAGATATAACTATTATTTTAATTATTTATATCTGCTAATTAAAAAGATTAGATATAGTAGATAGATTAATAACTACAGGTTAATTAGTAATATATATATTCTTATTATACAGATAATATATAAAATATAATATATTTTTAATTATAGTATAGTAATATTCTCTAGATTTAATTTATTTATTTAATTTATTTAATCTGCTTAATCTATTTAATCTGTCTGATTTCTGTAATCTGTTTAATTTTTTTTTAACTTTAAAAAATATACTATATTTTAAAAAAAACTTTTATAAAATCTAGTATAATAAAAATAATATCTAATATTAAATAAACTATTAAAATTATATTATTTTTTATATTATCTAAAATAATAATTATAATAATAAAAAAATTAAGAAAACTAGATTTTTATCTCTATTTAAATATATATAATATTTAAAGATTTAAATAAAACTAGTTTTTCTGTTTTTAATAATAATCTACTTCTTAGATTATTTTTAAAATTATTTATATCTTTATTTTTACTAATATAGAAAATAGTAATTATTTTTTTTTTTTTAAATATAAAAATAATTAAATCCGGATTAAGATTATTAAAAATATTCTAGTATTTTTTATTAATAATAAAATAATTAATATATATCTAAAGTATTATTATTTTAATTATACTAAAATAAAAATAGCTCTAGTAATAATAATAAATATTTTAAAAATTATTAAATAAATATTTAATACTGATACTATTAGTAGTAACTAAAAGAAAATCTTTATTTATTTAATAAAAAATAAAAAATTAATTACAGTAGAACTTCCAGTAAATAAAAATATTAATATATTTTATAATATCTAGAATAATATTAATTTAATTAAAAATATCTTTATAAATTATATATTTTTAATATTTAGATATATTTTAGCTGCCGGTAAGAGTCTCCAGTATTTAAAAATATTATAAAAGACTTTATCCAGACCTAATAATAATCCGGGGATAATTAATAGTATATTAATAACCGGATTCTAATTATAATAAAAATAAAATATTTTTTTAAAAATAATTCAGTATTTATAATACTAGTCAGTATTATTATCTAGCTAGATATTTTTTTTAAATTTTTTAAATTTTAATATCAGATCTAGAATAATTATAATTATATAAATATAATCTTTTATTTAATAAATATAATAATAATATTTTTAGAGCTTTTAATATATATATTATAAATTTTTAAAGATTTTTTTTTTAAAATATCTGCTTTTTTACTAGTTAGTTAATTAAATAATCTAGATAATTAAAAAAATTATTATAAATATTATAAATCTTATAAATAATAGATTTATTATTTTCAGATAAATAAAATATAAAAAAAAAAGAAATATAAAAATTTAAAAAAATATTTTATTTATTTCTATTTAATTATAATAAAATAAAAATAATTAATATTATTATAATTATAGTACTAAATAAAACTTTTAATTATTTAATAAAGATTAAATATCTAGTAGATTATAAGATAGATTAAATTCTAGTAAGTTTTATAATTAAAAAAAATAATAAATTAAATCAATTTTAAATTATTAAGTAAACTAGAACTTTTTATAATATTAAAAATTTATATTTATAAATTATATAATCTTCTAAATTTATAATTAAAAATTAGTATAATTAACTATTATTAAAAAAAATCTTTAAAATCTGTCTGTAAAAAATTAATTTAAATAATCTTTATTATAAATAGTAAAAGTTCTCTATATTAATCTTTTATAAATAATTTCTAGAATATTCTTTATATTAGTTTTTTATAGATAGCTTCTAAAATATATTTTTTTAAAAACTTTTAAAATATTAGAAAAGATTTTAAAACTTTTATTATAATTTTTTTATATATATTTAATAATATTATTTAAAGTCTTAATCTAAAATTTTTATAAAAGAGTATTAATTATAAATTAAATTATATAAATAAGACAGAATATATAATACTAGCTTTAAATAATTATTATAAGATTAGGATTAAATAAAATATTATAAAACTAGCTATTCTGACTGAACTGAGTCCAGAGTTTAGATAAGATTATACTAAATATTAAATTATTATTATTAATATTATTAGTTATTATATTTAATAACTGATAAAATAAATTATATTTATATAAGATTAATAAAATAATTATAGCTAGATTCTTACTAGTATAAGATTTAAATACTAGTTAGAAGTCTAGTAAATTTTTATAGTAATCTATATCTTCTATTAAAAAATATCTAATTAAAATAAAAAATATTTTTTAATTAAAGCTGATCTAGTAGTCTACTGTAATTAATATCTATCTAATATTTAAGAATTTTAATAACAGCTATATATATATATTTTTTAATAATTATAAAAAATATTCTTTAAATTATACTTAATTAAAAGAACTTAGTTTTTAGTAGAAAAATAAAACTATAAGATTAGTTATCTATTTAAATTAAATATATTTAATAGTTTAGAATAATAAATAACAGATAATTATAAAATATAGAATTTAATTCTAAAAATTCTATTTATTATAGACTGCAGAAGCCTAAAAAAAATAATGATTAAAAAATTTTTATTTTTAAAAAATATATAAATATTTATAATAGTTTTTTATTCAGTATTTAACTAATTATTTATTTAGATATTACTAATAATATTTTTTTTCTTAATCTTTATAAAAATAGTAGCTTATAAAACTAGTTTCTAAATTTTTAATTTCTAGATATTATAAGATATAAAAAGTTTTATTAAAAAATAATATATTTTTTTAAAAATTATTTTATATTATTAATATCTTCTTCTAACTAAAGTAAAATAGTAGTTTTTAAACTTATATACAGGTTTTAGAAAAGATTATTTTTTATTATTAATTCTAAAAAATAAAATTTTTTTTTTATAAATTAGATATAGAATAATCTTCTGATTCTTTATAATATATATAATCTAGAGATTTAAAAAAGAAGAAAAAATCTGATTTAAAAAACTTATCTTAGTTTAAATATTATTATAATTTATAAAATCTGAGAAATAGAAGAAGAGAGTCTAATAATATTTTTTAAGAATAAACTAGATAACTATAATTAACTTATAATTTTAAGATTATTCTATAAATAATAGATATAAAAAAATAAAAATAATTTCTTTTTTTAAATAAAGATAATTAAAATATAATAGATTATTATTAAAAATAGATTTTTATATTAATAAAAAAATCTAGAAAAGATTTTTATAGAATTCTCTAAGAGATATAATATCTAATATTTAATTAAATAGTTATTAAAAAATATAGTTATTAAAAAAGATTATATAAATAATATTATATAGATTTCTCTTTAAGTTTAATTTATAATATAAATAATTCAGTTTTTTTAAATAGAAAATAAAAATATAATAAATTATTTAAATTAAAGTAAGAAAAAAAAAATAAAATAAAAATAATATATTTATTTTTAATAATCTAATTAATAATAAATATATAGTTTTTTAATTATTATATATTATAATTAAAATATATAGTTTAAACTAAATTATAATTATATATATTTATATATATTTTTTACTATAAAAATAATAATTTTATAAAAAACTAAATTTTATTAATATTATTAGAATTTTCAGATTAATTTTTTTAGATAAAAATAAAGAAAATATTAATACTTTTTTTAATTATTTTTTTAATTTAAAAAGCTTATTTCTATATACTTTTAGATAATAGTTAAAATAATCAGATTAATAACTATTTAATTTAAATATATCTTAATTATACTAGAGTCTAAATAGATATAACAGACAGGTCTTAGTATTAAGAATAGTTAAGACAGTTAACTGCCTGTTTTTTAGCTATACTGCGGTCAGGTATAAAAATTTCCTTAACCTGGCTATAACCTGGCGGTCAGGTATAAAAATTCTAATTAACCTGACCTGACCTGGCTGTTAGCCACTCTATCTACTTATAATATAATTCTTATTTATTAATATTTATTAATAATTTTTTTAATTTTTTTTATAGATACTACTCCGGCTAAATAGTTTAAATATAATTATATTTTATTTTTATATTTATTATTAAAAAATAATAACTATATTAATTAGATATTAATATTAAAACTTTTATTTTAGAAAATAAAAATAATTTTAATACTTTTATTATAGATTTTTAAATTATTAGTTTTATTTAAATGTTTTCTATTTATATTTTTAATATTTAAAAAAAATTCTGGTTTTTATTTATATTTCGATATTAATTAAAAATAATACTAGTTAAATATATATAAATATTTTCTATTATTTTATAATAAAATAAATTAATATAATTTTTAAAATATTTAATTTATAATAAAAAATTTATAATCATTATATATTTTAATATATTTATTAAATATAAATTATATTAAAATTAAAAAAATTTATAATAGTATATATTCTAATATAATTATAGAATATTTTAGTAAACTAGACAGCTGAAAAAAATAAAATTAAAAATATATTAAATTATTATTAATAATTCTATAATAATAAATTAATATATAAATTTTTAAAAAAAATTATTAATAATAAAATAAAACTATTCTAAAATTAAAAGTTTTTATTAATTTTTATACAATAATATTTTATAAATTTATAATAATAATAAAAAAATTTCATATTCTATAAATAAAAATAAGAATCTAATTAATAATTTTAATTTAAAGAATTATAATAAATATATATTAAAAATAATATATTATAATAAATTAATAATTAATAATATTTATTTTAATATAACTGTTAAGATTTATAAAGATTTTAAGATTATTTTAAATATAAATAAAAATATAAAAATTATTTTAATTATTTTTTTATATAATAAATAAAATTAATCTTTATTTTATTGTTTAAAAAATAATTTTTTAAAAAAAATATTATTTTAATATATTAAAATAGATATAAAATTTTTATAAATTTTAATTATATTATTAATAAATATATTTTAATTATATTATAGTATTAGATTTTAGTATAATAATATTTTTAAGAAAATTAAAATTTTAAAATCATATTTTTTTTTATAATTTTTTTATTAATATATTAATATTATCTTTATTTATAAGATTAGTCTATATATATAATAATAAAAATTATTTTTTATTTTTTTATAATATATTTTTTAGAAATATTTTAGAATAAATATTTTAAATTAATAATTTATTTCTGATATTTTTAAAGATTAAATTATAAAATAAAATAAAAAATATTATTAATAATTTATCAGAAGATTAGTTTTTTTATAAATAAATAATTTTTTATTTTAAATTATTAATTTTTTTAAATTAATAAATATAATTTTAAAATAATTATATTTTTTATATAATAAAAATAATAATAAAAGATTATTTAGAATTAATCTACTTATAAATTATTCTAGATTTAGAATTATTTTTAAAAAATAATATCTTTTTTAGATAGTTAAAAAAATCAGAATATAATAAGATTTATTTATTAGAATAGAAATATTTATTAACTAGATAAGAAATTAATTATAAAATACTATTAATTTATAATAGAACAGATAAAGATAGTCTATATTTATAGAATAGACTGATTCTTAGAGAATCAGTAGTAGATCAGTAAGACTTGCTACTATATACTGAGCGGAGGAGTCAAGACCCTCTATTAATAATCTTACAACTCTATCAACCATCTTATTAATATATTATCCCAACGCCTCTGACTGCTGTAGACCAGTCTGTTCTATCATAGACAGTAAACTGCTGTTTCTTACTATAACTACTACTAAAAAATTAGAATTTTAATTATTTATATTTAAATTAATAAATACTTTAAAAAAAATAATTATATAATATAAAATTTTTTTTTTTATAATATTATAATTTTTATATATATTAATAATTATAGTTATATAAGATTATAATATTAAAAAAGTTTTATTAAATTAAATAAATAATATATATAATAATATAAATCATTATTTTATTCATATTAAATACTTATATCTAAATATATAGTTAATTTTTTTTAATAGTAGTAGTTATAGTAAGAAACGGCAGTTCGGTGTCGCAGCGGTTCGGTGTCCAGTTATGTTAGATATGGTAGGATGACAATTGTTTTTGAACGCTTAATTTCACTCTAGCTCTACCGTCTACTTTTATATACTTAATTCAGTCCAACCGCTAACTTAGTGAGGTTACTCTGGTTGACCACTAAGCTTATATAGGAAGGCGAACGATTTAGCGTAAGTGTGGGTGTTCAAAAAACTGTATACATACCACTGTATTGTGTATGAGCCCCTGATGTCGTGCTCCATGAAGGGAAGGCGGAGGGGAAAGCGGAGAAAAAATCATTTGTCCCTGGCCTCAGTGGCTGGTGCTCCGCTTTCGCAACCCCGCCTAGTGCACATGAAAAAAAGGCTGTCCCGCTACCGGAGCCAAGTGCAAGCACGGGTGTGTCATACATCTCTCTACTGCAAGGCTTTGAATTGCTATCCAAGATCAATATGGATGAACACCAGCAGTATAAGACAGAATCTTTGTTGGTGGCCGATGGTGACCAAAAAACTTCCCCGAATGGCAATTGGGTTGTACAAAAGTTCGGGGGTACAAGCGTTGGAAAGTTTGCTCTAAATATTATCGACCAGGTGGTATTGTAAGTACCTTCCACAGACCTCGACATACCCACATTTGGCCATTCCTGCTGATTACGGCCTCAAATCAGACCAAGTCTTTTGGATCACCGTGTGGCTATAGTTTGCTCAGCGCGGAGTAGTTCGACGAAAGCTGCAGGTACCACAAATCGGTGAGTCATCTTTCTGTCTTAATTCTACGTCTGGTATGCCGCGAACTGAAATCTGACTGCTACCATATGGTAGTTTATTGCGAGCCGCACGGGACGCAGAAGACGCTTTATCGCAACAATATGCCTCCCTTGTAGAGGCGGTTCGGCTGGAGCATATACAAGTTGTCGACGACCAAATCCGATCCCATGTGCTCAAGTCTCGACTGATCTCGGAGATAAATAGCGAATGCGATAAAGTTCTCAAAGTCCTCGAGGCCGCACAGACACTGGGAGAAATCAGTGCACGGTGTGTGGATAAGGTGATCAGTACAGGAGAAAAGCTGAGCTGTCGGCTTATGGCAGCTTTCCTTCAAGACCGCGGTGTGGATTCGCAATATGTGGATTTAGCGGAGATCATTGATTTCCCAATCTCGAGTCAAGGTCTCGACCAGGAATTTTACAATAATCTTGCCGCTGCCCTTGGCAAAAAAATCCAGGCTTGTGAAAATAAAGTCCCGGTCGTGACTGGGTTTTTTGGAACTGTTCCTGGGGGGCTTCTTGATCAGGTTGGGCGTGGCTATACTGACCTTTGCGCCGCTCTAGTTGCTGTTGGAGTAAGTGCCAAAGAACTACAGGTCTGGAAAGAAGTCGATGGGATATTTACTGCGGATCCTCGAAAGGTGCCCACTGCACGTCTTTTGCCTGCAATAACGCCCGCTGAAGCAGCCGAGTTGACATTCTATGGTTCGGAGGTTATTCATCCTTTTACTATGGAGCAAGTCATCCGTGCCAAAATTCCAATTCGGATAAAAAACGTTATGAATCCAAGAGGGGACGGCACACTGATCTTCCCTGACTCTACCTTTGAATTGGAAAAGACAACCCCAGGTCGCGATCCGAGGCTATTCCGTACGCGAAGTCCAAGTCTCGCGCAACGCCCGAAACGCCCAACAGCCGTGACTATTAAGCACAAAATATTGGTGATCAATGTACACTCTAACAAGCGCTCGCTTTCACATGGGTTCTTTGCTGGGATATTTTCCGTCCTTGACCGGTGGAGGCTTTCAATTGATCTAATATCTACAAGTGAGGTTCACGTGTCGATGGCTCTTCATTCGGAGGTGCCGCTTCTTAATGGTGTTGGAAGAGATGAATACCAAATTATAGATGAAGATCTCAAAGGAGCTTTACGCGACCTACAGAAATATGGCGCTGTGGATATCATCCCGGAGATGGCAATTCTCAGTCTTGTGGGAAAGCAGATGAAAAACATGATTGGGGTCGCTGGTCGAATGTTCTCGACACTTGGTGAAAATAACGTTAACATAGAGATGATTTCTCAGGGTAGGTTTGGCCTGCTCCTTTGCTTTTAGTGGTCGAAGGCTTATTTCATATTGTTTTGCAGGTGCAAGCGAAATCAACATTTCATGTGTTATTGAAGAGAGAGATGCTGACCGTGCTTTGAATATCATTCACACGAGCATGTTTACGTTCTTAGACTAACGAAAGTTCTTATCCACCCCCGTTTAACACCCAACACTATTTTCGAAAATTTCTGTGTTGACATTTCTAACATCTTGATATCCTTTGGGAATATTATGCCTAAAGTTTCCAACCGACATCATATGTAAGCAGCTGTATGGTTGGTTTGTACTTGTTTGGGTTGAAATGCAGTTGGCTTTCCTGGGTTCTGGTGCTTTTCCTCTTGGCCTCGCTTCTGGTTCATACATTGGCGTTCAAATACGTCAGGGGCCTCGGATTTCCATTTAATAGATATCTATCTTCGATCGTCGCCTTTTTTTTTTGTTTATGGTTCCTCCCCTTCAACCTGTCATCCTCTTGTCCTCTTCATGTATCTGGACTTCTATTGGCCCTCAACTGAAGTTCTAGGACCAGGTTACACCAGTTTCGCAAATATATTTCAGAGTAGAATTATAGACTGGATACAGCAAAATTAGAATTCAGGTTGTTTGATTTTTGAATTTTAGGTACTATGTGGGAGCTTATAGATCCAACCCGGCTACATGTCTGCAATATATGCTGAAGGATAAAATCAAATAATACCACTATTTGGTTTACGGGTAGAACGAATAGTAACCAGCACTCTCTGGGGGTTATTCGAGAATTTGGGGTGACTACAGAGTATAAGCAGTGGATATATAGTAGTTTTTAACTGGCTAGCACCCTTCCAATAATATAATATTAATATTATTATGCGGCTTGAGGGAAATTGTTTATTGAAACTATTGCATACAGTATATTCAAAGATATCAATATTATACTTGCTGGGTTAGTAGAAACAATCAAGATCAGTATAACTTTATTACTGGTTTGTTATGATATATAAATTCAATAATCATACCTAGCTGCGGGACCCAGGGTATAAATTACAGTTGAATTACTATAATAATATAATAATTTAATTAAAAATAATTAAACAAATATAATATATTATATTACTATTATATTATAATTATTTATAATTAATTTATTATTATATTATAATTATATTTTAATAAATAATATAATTATAATTATAATATATAATATTATATAAAAATAATAAAATAATAATATTATAAAAATATATATTATATTTAAGAAGCTTTTTAATTTAATAATACTTTTTATATATTATTAATAATTTCATTAGATTTTAATAATTCTACAGAAAAATATTATAATTTTAAATAAAATAAGATAAATATAAATATAAATATATTAAAAATTATGGATTTAATTATAATAAAATAATAAAATAATAAATAATAAATAATATATATATATAAATATTATATTAATTAATATAAAAAAATAAAAATCTAAATAAATAATAAAATTAAAATAAATTAAATCTAGATTAAAATTTATTAATAATATTTTTAAATAATCTGACTAATATTATAAAAAATAAAAAAACTAACATATTTAAAATTTTTAATTTAATTAATAAGAAGAAAATTAATAGGTTTTAAATATCTTTCAGATATCTCTTACTTCCTACTTAAACTTAGTATAGAAATATATATAAAAGTTAAGTAAAGAATATAGTAGAAATAAGATAAAAATTAAAGATAAAGAATAGATAATTAAAGATAGTATAAATAAGGAAATAAACAGGATGTCGATTTTAGTATATGAATAAGGAATGAATTAGATTGTATTGATCAGTCTGAACAATCCTAATAATCTTAACTGAATAACTAATAGAAGGAACAATAGGAGGAATCAAGGCCTTATTTATAGACAAAAGGTGAGCAATTTCCCCCCAGACTGCTTCCTAAACAGGTAACATCCATAATCAATAAATCAAGAAATTAACATGTGAATCAGGCCCATTGTTCTAAGAACAATAGTGGTGATGAATTGATTGTTCTGGCTCCGGGCCGCGCCCTGTCCCGCGCCCTTCTGTTCCTCCCGCACCCAGCCGAGCTGGTTAGGGCTAGGGCTGGTTTCATAGTTGCCCCAGGCACCAATTAATTGCCTTGGGCACCCCTGGAAGTTGATAATTAAAAATTTTTATTATTATTATTAAAATTAGTTATAAATATATTAATTTTATTAATAAAATTTAAAATAATATCTAACTCAGCTAGCTAGTTTTATTAAATTAATATTTATTAAATTATATATATATAAAGTTTTTAAATTTTTAAATTTTTATTATTAATTATTTCTTTTTATATATAAAAATATAATTCCTTAAATATATAAATATTATTTTTAATATTAAAAATAATTTATAAAAAATAAATTTACAGTTCAGAAACTAGCTATATATTGAATAAAATAGAATAATAAATAATAAAATAATAAAATTATTATAAATTAATATAATAAAATAAATAAAAATTATTTAATTAATAAACTAATAAATTATAAAATATTATAAATATATATATAAATAATTAAAAGAATTATTATTTTAATAAATAATTTTGAAAATAATATTTTTAATAAAAATAAAAAATAAAATTATTTTAGTTTTAAAATATATTTAGAATTTAAATTTATAATAAATATAAATATATATTTTAATAATATAATTAAAATAATTTATATTTTTAAATAATTAAACAATAATATAAAAAATATCTTATTTTAATATTAAAATTTTAATAATAAAATTATTTATTTAAATATTATTATTAAATTAATTAAAATTGATAAAATTAAAAATTAAAAAGTATTATATTTAATTATACCAGTATAATTATAAAATAAAATAATTTTTTTAAAAAATTTTAAAAAATAATAATTATTTATTTAAAACTGTTATAGAATAAATTCTATAATAATATTAACTCAGCTAATCAGTTTTATTAGATGAATATTAATTAATTTATTTATATATATAAAATCTTTAAATTCCCGGAATCTCTTTCTAGATACTAGTTATTTCTATTTATATATAAAGATGTGGTTCTCTAAGTATATAGACTCTATCCCTAATAAAAACTATTTTAATTATTATTAATTTTTAATTAGAATAATTTTATAAATTAATAATATATTATTTTAATTATAAATAAATATATATAAATACTGAATTTTTTATTTTTAAAAATTATAATTAATTAAATTATTAATATTTAAATAATAATAAATAATAAATATTTAATTTATAAAATTTAATCTTAATTTCTATTATATTTATTTTAATAATTAATATTAATAAAATCAAATTATTGAATTATTTATTCAAATATAATATTATTTTAAATTTATTTTAATTAAAATATTATAATAAATAAATTAAATTAAATAAAAATATTATTTTTATTTATATTAGTAATGTTATTATAATAATATTTTATTTTTTATTTAAAAATTAAATAATAATTTCTAATTTTATATTAATTACTAAAATTTAAATATAATTATTAAAAATAATATTTTTTTTAATTTATAAAATTTTTAACTAAATTAAAAAATTTAGTAATTTATTAAATTAAATATATTTATTTTTTAATTAAATATTTAATAATATTATTAAAATTATATTTAAATATTTATAAAATTTAAAAATATTCTTAAAA
Organism: Aspergillus ellipticus CBS 707.79; assembly: GCA_003184645.1. Taxonomy (NCBI): domain Eukaryota; kingdom Fungi; phylum Ascomycota; class Eurotiomycetes; order Eurotiales; family Aspergillaceae; genus Aspergillus; species Aspergillus ellipticus. The sequence continues at coordinate 103,038 of KZ825862.1, read as the reverse complement.
TTTAAATATAAAAAGTTTTATTATTAATTTATATTTAAATTTATTAAAAAATTAAAAAAAAATTATAATATATAAAATATATGAATTAAATTTTTTATTTTTAAATATATTATTTTTAAATATATTATTAACTATTATAATATTCTAGCTTTAAAAAAATATAAATAAATTAGTATTAAATAAATACAGTTTGGTTTAAATATTTTTTAAATTAATTTATTGAAATATTTTAGAAATTATTAAATTATTTTATTTTTTACAGCAGTATAATTTTAAACTAATTTATTTTTTTAATAATATAATTTTTAAAAAAATATTAATAAAAAAAATATATATAAAAATATTAGAAATTGTTTTTAATATTATTTTTAAAGAATTATTTTAGTAATTTAAATAAATTTAAAATTTTATTATTTAATTTTTTATTATAAAAAATAATTAAAAATAAAAAAAAATATATGTTAAATTTATATATTTTTTAATTAATATTAATATTTAAAAATAATAATTTATAAAATATATTTATTACTTGATTAATTTTACTAGTATTTATATATATTATAATTAATATTAAAAATATATTTTATATTATTCTAAAAAAAAATAATAAATTAAATAATAATTAATAATAATAAAAAACTGATAGTAAATTATTATATTAATTTATTAAAATAATAGTAAATATTATAATAAATTAGAAAAATTCTTTATATAGTTTAAAATATTAGAAATCTTATATTTTATTTTATTTAAATTTATTTCTAATAATTTTTTTATATTTTAAAATAAAAAAATGTTTTATTACAGAATAATCTTTAATTAAATTATTCCAAATTAAATATCTTATAAAGTATCTTATTAAGTATTTATCTAAGTATTTTCTAAAATTTTTTACTATTTTATAAAAAATAAAGAGAGAATAATAAACCTTAAAATATGTAATAATTTATTTTTAAGAGCTAATCAGAATACTAGAACTTATTAAAGTTTATAGACTAATCAGAGTCCAGAGATGGCAGGACTTCTGTAGAGAGGACGTAACTTAGAATTACTTCGCGCTAAAGCGCTTCGCAAATAACTAGATACTGCCTCTACCTCACTAAAATGACCGCGCAACAACGGTCGAGGGGATAAGGTGGTCAGTCCCGCCCGACCACGTGATTGAACCGTTGCCGAACTCGGGACGGGTTAGTACCGAGACCAGGCCGAATCTATCTGTTGTTATGCAGCAGCATGAATGCATGATTGAGGCGGCAAGCATAGACTTCAAAGATAGTATGTAAGATTAGAGAAGAGGAGTTTCCTGTGGAGCGGAATATATGACTCATAGAAATAGTATTGCCCTTTATTATTAATATTAATTAACAATAAGTTCCGGGAGCAAGTTCCCATAAACTCCTGCCTAAACTATGCTAAAATGACTACACAACAACAGTTGCAGAAGGCCATATAATAGGCTCCATCTAAGCCTAGAATAAAAAACCCACGCTACAGTCTCTATCTTATGAAAGTAAAACATATAGCCTCCTAAAGTCCTATATAAAGAATATATTACCAATACTAACTAGCACTAGAGTATCCTGAACATGATTAATAAATTTATCCTAATGAACTACACTGTAGATAATAAACAATTCTATAGGCAGCAAATGTCAAACTGGAATGTAGAGATAATAGTATAGTGTAGAGAATTTGGTAAAACCTAACAGCTATAATGGCTATATTGATACTACTAGTATTCTGTATTAAGTACTAAATAACATGAATTACTAAGTAAAGAGTAAAGATATTAGTCTAGTTATCTATTTGTAGACCTGTTGATTATAATTAGAATTCAGTATCCCTATTATTTATATGAAGTATAGTATGTATAAGATACAACAGTTCTTTTCTATTAACTATATTGGTCCCAAACACCCATCTAACCTACTGTTATTGTACAAAATAATAAAACATAGTATTAGAGAGAAAAGCAAAGTTCTAGTTTCTAATCACTTTAAGTAGTTTACTGTTCTAGCAATCCTAATATGCTGAGAGTCTCTAATAATGTACTAAGTATGCACTACTAGGTGGAGTAGCAAAAGCCAGCTAAATAAGCAGAGGTGCTGAGTGGGAGCATCTACTACGCAGCGTGGTAGAGATACAAATGCATTTAGGCTAGCAACACTGGGAATATACATCGAAGTACTCCGTCTTATATATATACACCATCGACAGTGGCTTATTCCTGTCTTCTGATTAGTTTACTATCTCTACCTCCTGTCTATTATATAACTCTTGGCTTATTCTAATTTTCTGATTAGTATACCGTCTCTATCTCCCGCCTATTATAGGATTCTATATAACTATTTATACAGTTATTCAGTCTCCACTATTTTTATTTATCAACTGGTAAAAATATTCTATTATTTTGAATTATAAATATCTATATCCTGAAGGACCATCCAGCCGCGCGCAGCGCGGCTCCGAAAGTATTGTACTCCGTACTCCATACTGTCTTAGCCAAGCCACATAATTGCGAGCCCCCCTCGCTCGATTCCATCTCCTTTCATTCTCAAGGCTTGTCGCCAGGCACCTACAGTGCTTCTGGTCTCCCCAAGTAGTAGCTCATAAATTGATGAGAATCTGGTTCTAGATTAAGCAATGCACTATAAAGATGGGTAGCTATAGGGTCTTTTGATTTGAAAATATGGTTATACTAAGGTAAGCTCGGAGCGGATAACTAGGTTAGATATTCCGTACTACTCTGTACTACTAGATAGATATGGAGTGCTTCATCAGACATCAATTGTCCAAGGGAGCCAGGGACCCATGATCTGCAAAGATCGCCCATTCATTGGGCGAGATGAGCAAGGCTGTGTTCAAGACCCGCATACCTCCCGAGTTACTACTACTAATTAGTACTAGTAGGGTGGTATACCTGTTAGTACTAAAGTAGAGACTGCGCCTTAGGTAGTAATATATAAAAGTATTGTCACTCGTGACAATACCGGAAACCCTGTTGGCTTGTCCCGTGGATGGGTCGACGCGTGACGCGGACGCGCCATAACCATACCATACACTCAGACAAGGCGCGTGGGCAATCAACAGGTGCAGCGCCGTCCCTTTTTCTTTCATTCCTCAGTCAACTAAGGATTATTCACGAAATATCTTGCGCATATCCCCCCCCCTCCCCCCCACCTTGCCTGGAGGGACCGGGCAAAGGGATTTGAATTTAGAGTCAAGCCATTCATCCCGCCCATCTCCTAGGACTCTTTCTACCGATAACCTGCACGATCTAGGTAGCCATATCTCTGGACCTCTTTTGTCTTTTCAAGACAATCACCCATAGTACGCGCCGCTACTATCCCACGCTCTTCCCTTTTCAGAATTTCAGACGCACGGAACAGAGCATTTTCGTCTTGTGAAGCCCTTCTGCTTTTGATATAGTCAATCAATCCTATCTCCACATTTTGATTGATGACAACAGCCGTTTCCCAGGGACTATTTTTGTCCTGCTCTCTTCCTCTATTGGATCGCTGTCTCGTTTCGCGCCCCCGATTGCTTGGTAACCTGGCTCTCGAATCCTGTCGCATCACGTTTGGGCATCGCACTGCTGCCTGGGCGCTGTTTTTGTCATTGCTAGGTGTGTTGCTGAAGCCGACCGCCCGGACGTTGGTGCTCTACTGGCACCCAAGGCGCCTAGATATTGATATCGTGCAAATAGCCTTGTGCTCTTGGAGCTGATACGCGTCAATATTTCTTCGATACCTCATTAGTGAAACAAGGCTCAACTCACAAGAGTATGAGTCCAACACGTCCTGCGCAAACTGCGCAGAAAGCCTCCGGACATTCACCTTATGCCAAAGTTATTTCTAAAGCACGTCCCCGCCTAGACCCCTCGCCTTTGCCTCTGCAGCCTATAGAAAATGCGTCATCGGGGCAAGATTGTGTGCTACATCCGACGGCTTCGAGGCTGTATAAGCCTTCTCCCCAAAAGCCCTGTCATGGCTCGAGTAACTCATCTTCTGGACGTGAAAAGCTGGGATTTGTTCCCATCACCGCACCCGCTCCCCCGGCGTTTACAACAGATTCTCCATCTAAACGGCCTGCTTCCACCACTTATCACAGGACTATCCCTGCTTCTCCAATACATCAATCAGCTTTATTCACGACCTTTTCCACGGTGAACCCTGAAAAAAACTCGCCTAAGGAACCTCATCCCGCAGACGAACACCCTAGCGACCAATTTGCCGACTTCCCCGAGCCTTCATTGGTCTCCAAACCTCACCCGAAAAGGATGCTCATGGATGCGGCTCCACTGAAGGAACGATCGACCAAGAAACAGAAGCGTGAAGGGCCGAGTTCGATATGCTTACCAGAGCCCCACGAAATGCCTCCCATAGATGACGATGGCACAAAGCCCCCTTACAGTTACGCGACACTAATTGGGATGTCTATACTCCGTGCTTCCAACAGACGGTTGACCCTAGCACAAATCTATAAATGGATCTCCGACACTTTTTCGTATTACAAAAACAGTGATCCGGGTTGGCAAAACAGCATCCGGCACAATCTCAGCTTAAACAAGGCATTCATCAAGCAGGAGAGACCGAAGGATGATCCGGGTAAAGGAAACTACTGGGCCATTGAGCCTGGTATGGAGATACAATTCCTTAAAGATAAGCCTCTGCGTCGTGCGACCATGTCTAGTGTTCCTCTTCCGGCGGCTTCTAAGGACAACAATACGCACCCACGGTCTTCAAATGCTGCCGCCTGGACGGTCCCGCCACCCACATATCCATCGGCGACAAAGAACCCAAAACCTGTGGATCTATCATCCGATGCCACACTCCCTGCTTCTGATCCTGCTCTCCAGGATGAGATGAATCATGAATGTTCCAACCTTATCATACCTCTGGCGCCTGCTTCTCGCTCATCCCCTCTCCAACCCATACACTCATCTCCTCCTGTCGTACCTCCACGTTATGCCCGACAAGGGACTCCTCCGACACCGTCTCAAATCATTGCATCCTCTGGTGTCATGTCTATCAACAATAAACGCAAATCGACGGCAATAAATGACAGCGGCTATTTTTCCTCGCTAGAATCATCTGCTTTGCGGCCAAATAAGGCCGGTCATATCTTGACCTCGGACCTTGATATTGACCCGCCTCGCATCAAGCGTGGCCGAGCAGAAGAGGAAATTGCTCGCATTCGAAGTTCTTCGCATGACATTAGCCCAAGCCAATGTGGCGCCTTGAAGGAGTCACGGTTGATTGTCGGCTCTTCTCCACTTCGTGGTGAATATATCAGCATGCTACCGCCACCTATTACCCCGGTCATAAAATTTAAGAAGCCTGCCAAACCGCCACCTTCAGTATCACCGAATACAAATCTCCGAAACCATCGAAAAAAGATTCAGCAAATGGTTAACTCTCCAATAAAACATCTGGGCCTGACCGACGAAGATCTCCCGTGGAGCCCAGCCTTTAATATCCAGGACGAAACGTTCACGCCAAATGATAATCTCCACACAAGTTTTGATGTTTTTGCAGACCGTGTCACGGATAATATCTCAACACCGGCTTATGGGTCTCCAGAGAAGCGTTCTGCCAAGCGTGTTCGAGCGGACACGGGGGGGACAAATGGTAACATACTGGCCGATATTACAGCTGTGAATGTTAACACCAGGATGGGTATACAGTCACTGCCGTCAACAAAACCCAAGGGGCTCCTTTTCCCGGAATCACCCTCTAAAATTCCAGAATCAGGGCGCTTTATTGATGCTACACATGATGATTTTTTCTCTTTCCACCTTTTTGATGAAAGCCCGGGAGAAGTAGATGGTGTGGATCTCTTGCAAGGGTTTCAGAAGATCGGTGGTTCAAGCAAGGAGGGACAGTCCAGGTCTAGACCATACCCGTCAAGAACCCATTTCAATAGTCGAAGCAATACCTCATTGTTTTGAACAGCAGATGTTGAAGGGTGAGGAGTCGGTGCAAGAGATCAACGCTATAACACATCAATCAGTATTTCTCAGTCAATGCCCCAGGAATAACTTGGCGGCTTTGTGGGATACAGATTTAAAAAGTCATCAGACTTTGAACGCCAGGGCCGATGTTTACAGGAATGGACCTCATTATTTTCATATTTTTGTTATTTGCTTTTTATTTTTGTTTGTTTGTTTTTTTTTTTTTTTGCACGCGAGCTGTTGGAATCATTGGAGTTATAGGTTGGATAAAGGGGCACTCTGTTCTAACATTTACTGGGCCTGGGACGAAGTTTTTACGACCTTTATGACGACATTTGGTAAGATGTACATGAGTATGCCATGTTTAAGCGAATTTGAAATTTGTTATTCTGTTTGCATGTTTGTTTTCGTCTGTTATTGTTCGTCATTGCAGAGTCCTTTATCTTATAATGCTTGCATATATGAATTAGCTTGTCCTGTAAAAAGGCACAGTTCTCGTCATGTTCTGGACACAGTTGAAAGTCAAAATCACACCCTTACACCCAATTTTCGGATCTTCGGTAGATACGTACTCAACGAGATATATTTGGTTGCCGTGTATTATAGTTCTCGTAGGCGAGCATGGTCCAACGAATCATGGATTGAGGCCTAGAGTAAACATTCAATTTAGGTGCGCTCCCAAAGAGCATGAAAAGCATGGGGTAAATGTTAGCAAAGGGAAGAAAAAAGACATCTGAGTTCCCAATTTCTAAACTGAACGCCGTAACAAGGGGGAACATGTCAGCTTTCTCAATTCAATAATAGAACTTGAAGTCGCCAACAATGGTTTGAAATTGTTCATCTCCACGACTCCCCTAGTCGCTACTGGCACAGCCTCGACACCCACAACTAACGCATTGGATCATTTGATCTTCCTTAAGCTGCGCTTTTGGTACCCGGCAAATGCAGGTTGCATTAAAGTTTGTTTCTTTTGTCTGGATACAACGGAGGCAGCAAAGCTGCATATGTAAACAAGATATGAGTTAGCGTAAGGGTCCAATGACTTGAATTGACACACTTTGCTGCATTGACCCTGACAGAGGGTCAGGAGGGAAGAGGGTGAAAAAGAAGCGAAAAGATAAAAGAAGCGCCGGAACAGACCGATTCATATCCTTGCTTCTTCCATTTAGCAATCAGAGTTGAATCCGCATAGTTATTCTTCAGAAGCCACTCATACAGCTGCTTTGATATGGCTTCCTTCTCGTAGTATAAGTCATATATGTATCTAGACCCTATGCGACAAGGTGTTAGCCGCTTGGAGAGTTGGCAGGAATGATTGGAAACATAAGAGAGGCGAGTTTCAATAGAAGGACTCACGCTGATGACTTATTTGAAATATGGGCCATAACATCTCGTGCTTCTTCTTGCCATCATGCGACGCATTCTCCGCATCCTTCATTTTGTTGCCGAATTCGAGCAGAGTATCCTCTATGTCATCGAATCCTGCCGGAGGTGGTTTGCGATTGCGAGAGGTCCGCACTGGGGGCATTTTGGGGCTGTGACGATCAAGAAGAAGGGAAAAAAAGAGTGCAAGGGAGAAAATTTCAACAAACACAAAGTGAACTGAGGTAAGAGATTGCAACGGAATGGGTTGAAGCTCTCCGACAGATAAATGCTTCAAAGAAGATACGGCTCGGCGGCGGCGCCTCTTCTGCCAGGCTACACCGCCTTTAATTCTTCTGGGGCGACTCCAACATTACTCAACCACCCACCTGTTCACCCACTGGATTGAACATCGCGGAAATATAAAGGATAAGCCTGGAGATTTGCGCCGAGCTTGCCTAAAGTTGTTCCGGCTTAATTGTTCTAGTTATTCTCCTTCAGCCTTACTTTTTTTGCTCCCCTCCCCAATCTAGGTCCGGCTTCAAAAATGGACCAGCAGCTTGATGTTTCAAAGCTCAGTGAAGCTGATAAGAAGGAGTTGACTCAAATTCTGACGAGCGAGGCACAAAAGAGCACCATCCAACAGAGTAAGTCAGTGGGCAAACTGTTACGTCGTATTCTTGAATCAGTATCCTCGTCTTGAAATGCTAGCGTAATCAACTGCTAACTGCCGGTGTCAGCTGTCCATCATCTCTCTGATATTTGCTGGAACAAGTGCATCACCGGAAGCATTTCATCGGGTCGCTTGGATCAAGCAGAAGATGCCTGTGCACAAAATTGCGTGGAGCGGTGGATGGATACCAACTTTGCAGTTCTGAAGCATCTTGAGACCCTCCGTGGTGGACAATGAGCGATTTAGGATCAGTACAATGCTTTGCAACTGTGGCCGCACATTTTGACCATGTTGGTGACAATACCGCCTATTAGGCTTGCCCATGCATTTCATTTTACTCTTTTCCAGCATGCAGTCTGGGACCTCAGGGATCTATGTATAGTATCGATAGAAAAGACATGGTTTCGCCATTATTCTGCACAAGTACTGCACTTTGCTCTAGGCTCATTTTTAAGGATAATAAAACAAACGTACATAATGCCATCACAACATTAGATACTGACGCGTTCTGTACAATGCCCGGCCCTATGGGGAAGAAGCTTGGGACGTGGCAGTAAGCCAAAAACTACAAATTCTAGAATTAAGTTTGGTTCGTGATACAATCATGCATTCGAGTAATCCCTTTTTCGTTTTTGGAAAGATCATTCAGCCTTCATTGAAGCACTGGCAGCTTATTGTATATGACTGATATTTATGAACCACCGCGCAAAATAAAAAAAATCACCCAGACCCAGACTAAGACCTATCTAGACAATAGCAAGCTTGGTAGCAGCAATGTCCAGAGCATCAACGTCAGGGGTCAGACGGGCGAAGGCCTTCTTCAAGCCATCCGGTCTATAGAGAAATTAGACACACCAAGCCTTGTAGCAAATCAATCTTTCATTTTAGGGAAATCCTCATACCTAACAAGAGTGTTGACCTTGACGGTGTCCACATCGTACAGCTTCTTGAGAGCAAGCTTGATCTGGCGCTTGTTCGCCTTGACGTCAACGATGAAGACCAGGGTGTTGTTCTCCTCAATCTTCTTCATGGCGCTCTCCGTGTTCAGAGGGTACAGAATAACCTTGTGCGAGTCGAGACGAGGTCCATGAGGGATCGACTTGCGGGGGTACTTGGGCGACCGGGAGAGCTGAAGGGTCTTGGGGCGGTGGAAGGTCGTCGAAGTGCGGACCTTGCGAGCCTTGTGCGCCTGGATGATCATACAACGTTCAGTAACCAATAGAGCAGATTTTTTATCGAGAGAGGCGAGAACATACGCCTGCACCCTTCAAGACTGCCTTGGCAGCAGCACCAGCCCTGTCGCTGGGCTTAGTCTTGCCTATAGGTTCAACACGTTAGTTTATATTCATTTGAAGAACTGGTAGAATTCTGAGTCTCGGGACAAATCATTCATTGCGCAATTATGATTTGACTTGCTCATCCAAAATGTGCTTTTGGTCATGTTGAAAAGATCACTTCCCAAGTGCCGCAACTTGTAGATATAACCATTCGGTGTTCACACAAAACCACATTCCGGAAAGCAGAAACTTTGCAACTCGTAGGGGACAATCATATCGCACATAATATACCTACCTTGCTTGTTTTCCGACTTGGGGGCCATGGCTGTCGTCCGGCGCTGTCGTGGTGATTGTCGCAGTGTCGAGTGTCGAATTATTTGGAAGGTATTCGCTTAATGAAAAACCTACGGCTTGCTGTGTGGGTCACCTGACCTTGCCTCCGTGTGGGAAGGTTTGGATCTCTTGGCGCCCGCCACCCGAATAGGCTAGTGCGGCCCCTCCACCACTTTAGGTCTAATCATCTATCTAATGGCTCTTTACTCCGTAAACATCACGTGTATAAACTACTAGTGGTAGTACGGAGTGCTCTCTACCTACTTAGTGCATTCGGAATAGGTACTCTGTACGCTGTTCTATTATTATTCAACGCCCACGAATACAAAACACCACGTGAGAACAACCAAACACTTCAGGATTTGAGGACACGACATAATCAGAGAGTACTATAAGTTCTTCTCCTTTAGGGATTATTGTACAGAATATGGTTTCTTCCAATAGACAGTGGAAGAAAAGACCCGCTCTTTTATCACGCACCCGACCTCCCACAGTCAAGGCAAATAATACAGCGTTGTCGTCCAAGGCTACTCGAAATGTCATACGGTCGCATCATCGCCTACTCAAGGCACGGGCACAGGCCCTACAAAGTGGCGACGAGATTCTGGCCGGCAAGATTGATGCACAAATTCGAGAGAATGGGGGCTTGAAAAGTTATCAGCTGGCAAGCAAATTAGGCCAATCCTTGGATCGTGGGGGCGATTCCAGTAAAGTCCTGGTTGATTGGATGGCTCTACGATTACGACCGTTAGAAAATACGGTCTATAAGTTCCGAGTGCTAGAGATTGGAGCTCTGAGCACCAAAAACGCTTGTTCAATGAACAAGCATCTTGATGTCACTAGAATTGACTTGAATTCTCAGGAGGCTGGGATTCTGAGGCAGGACTTCATGGAAATGCCACTCCCGAAAAATGAAGATGATAAATTCCATGTAATCAGCCTGTCCTTGGTCCTCAACTATGTTCCAGACCCCGCCGGTCGAGGTGAAATGCTGAAGCGCTGTGTATCTTTTCTGACGAAATCATCTCTGCCCGGTTCCTCGATCTCCACCACCCCCAGTTTGTTTCTGGTTTTGCCGGTTGCCTGCGTCACCAATTCGCGCTACCTTACGACAGACAGATTGGATGATATAATGTGCAGTATTGGCTTTGTCTTGGCCAAAAGCAAACAAACTTCGAAGCTGATATTCCAACTCTGGGATCATAAAAGCGAATACAAGCCTAAGCCATTCAAGAAAGAAGCTCTGAATCCTGGCAAGACGAGAAACAACTTTGCCATCGTGGTCAAGTGAAACAATGGCATATGGGACAGGAAGACAGGACTTCTTACCCGAGATATCAAAGTACAGAAATGGTCTCTTGTGGCAGGAAAGACCACGCGGTCCCAACCAGTGCTAATACTGATGATATTATTAGAAGAAACCAGTCAAGAAATCGCTCTTCTCGACTGATCTCATCGCCGAATATCTTCAAGTGAAATGCAAGCGGCAATATGATGCAGATTGTGAAACATAATGCTGACCCCATCAATGCCATGATTCTGTCGAAAGAGGGGAAGAGGACTGCCATGAAAACAATTGTTGCCACAATGAAGATGCGTATAACGGCTCTCAAAGATTTTCGAAGTATCGATCTCATGCTTTTAGAATGATCCGTGTTAAGTTCGGGGCCCGGCCCAAGTCCGCAAAGGACTTCAAACGTGGCCACAAGCGGCCGACAGCTGCATTAGTCAATGATTTATTCATGTTGCGAGGAAGATGGGGGAGATAGTGATGTATCAAAACATACTTTAGCGGTACTTTAGTGATCGGGATAATGGCGATAAATATAATCATGCAAATAGACAATGCTTGCGGGAATTCATCAGTCCGTAAGATGTTGGCGGTGACTTCATCCCGAACTCCATCACCAAACATCATCCAACCCACGATGGCCATTGCACAATCTAGGGAGTACTAGAAAGAAGTATTTCGGTTAGAAGTGAAGAAACTTAACAAATCCCTAATCCTTAATCTTTTTTTTTCTCACCGGTTTCCAGTTCCGCTTACCGTAAAAATATATGTTACCCAAAGACTCTTTCCATACTTCTGGGGATGTCTCATATCGCGATATATGTTAGGAAATACACCGTGGCCACCCCAAGGTGCTTCCCCCCCCCCCCCCAAAATCAGTTCTCGTCTCAAATGTTCCAATGACCATGACTTGACTTACACATGATAAGCCCAAAACTGAGAGGGATAGTGGCCCAATGATCAGGCAATAAATATGTCCTCGCTGGTTGGATAAGTGAGCCCGGAGTAGTTGGTTTCATGAACCCATCAATGCATGTTATAACAACAACTTAAAGATGATTAGCTTGTGATGAAAGACAGGATTCAGCAAAGAATAGGGCACATACTGGAAGTGCAAGAAAGTATGCCAAGAATGCTGGTCACACTAAGAAACCGCAAAGGTACGAAGTTGAGAGGGATAAGCAGGAGTCCACATATGATTTTCCACTGGAGGATACTCAACCCTGGTATGAGGGCCTGTAGGCTGTCTGCAAAGAGTACAACCAAGGCTACACAGGCCCCAATGAGCTCTAAGCAGAATAAGAGGCTTGTCACTAAGCGTGCATGGTGGCCAAAGCTAATATACGCTAGATCAGCATAAGTGACAAGGCTCCTATCAACGTCAAGGCACTTTGCGAGGATTTTTGCTGTATAAGATGTTGTGACTGCCGCGAAAAGGAGGAATAATAAGCCAAGGAGCCACCCGGCTTGCTTCATCGCCAATGGCAGACTTAGCAGTCCAACACCTATTAAGACATTGACCGAATTGAAAATTGTCTGTGGAACAGTTGATTGGCCAACGACGACACACTCCCGTGTACCATCATCATGCTGAACTTGCTTGACAAGTAGATGCTTCTTATAGTGATCGACAGGTGCATCGCCATAAACTTGTTGCTCTCTGTGAAACTGCACAGCGTGTCTTCGAGTGGCTTCGCTAACGCGAGAAGAAATCGTACCATACGAGGTTCCAACCAATGGTTCGATTATATCTGTACTTGAAGTCTGCCTTCTCAAATCCGCATTTCCTGTTAGAGCACTTTCGTGTGCTTCCCCATCGATGCCCAGTAATGGCCTTGTAAGACCGGTCTCCTGGTTAGAAAAATCATGCGATCTTAAAATATTGCTTGTTGCTGCATCCCATTCTTCGTCTGACTCAGTTGTCGCGAATGAGGATTGTCGGGGTAGAACCTCTGGAAAGCACGCAGCTCGTTGCCATGATCGGGCAAAATTATCGATGCTATTGACACCGCCTACCTGCCTAAATCTAGCAGAAAAGGAAGCCGATCTGTGTAGCGCATCAAATGGTTAATAAGATTGTGGACGTTGGCTGCAACTCAGGAAGTTTGATTCACCTTGGCCTCTGAAAACCACCCTCTTCTCTTGAATAGCTGTCATAACTGCCTGCGAGTCCACTGCAAAATACTTCAGATCTGAATGTTAAATCTGCATTCCTGCTACCATGTATCGTGCGCCCATGATGACTAGAAGCCTCAACTTCTGCATCAACCGGTGATGGAAAACTGGACATTGTCCGTTTCTGTTCAGGGAATTGCTGTTATATTCCACTTGAATATGTATATGTTTTGTTGGTTGACAACTGGAAGAACAGCCGGAAAAGGTGTTAGAAGGAAGGAAGGATAGAAAGAACAGCTGTTCCAACGTGGCTGTCAGTCTCCTTTTGGAGTTGCTTGAATGGCCGAGCAAGAAATCAATCTTGAGCGGCAAAAGGATGGGAGACCAGCCAGACAAATGCAAGACCACGATATCAGAGGTATCTTATAGGCGCAGCCACCAGGCCGCATCCATTATTCGCATATGCTGATAGCCAGGAAACTGATAAGCAGACAGTGGTTATGGATAAACAAACTATCTCCAAAACAGGAAGGGACGGGAAGCTTTTATGATTGATAAGTGCAATGAGAAATTATTACAAGATAGAGGACAGCTTCTGAGGGCTTCGGGCAAAGATATGTGGGGTTTGCTGGAACTACATACTTGCTACTGCGCATAGATGGAGTTCTTACCCTGGTAGTTATGTACTAGGTGCCTTTTGTTGATAAGAAACTGGGTTTGTTTCACCACATCATGTTATGTACTCTATACGCCTAGAGACAGTCCCCTGCGATAACGGAGATATTCTCCCACTGGAACTTGTAGGGCGATGATGATGATGGTAGTGTTGTTCTGGACTCGACTCGAATCAGGCTATATTATCCAAGACGGCAATACAATTCATTAAAAACCTTACTACTATACTACTACTTGAAGATGTTGCATGCCGCAAATCAGGTCCTTATATTGAAACCGAGGGGGAATAGTGCAGAGGTACCTACATGTACCCGTACATACTACTGGTATACACTCGCCATGCCCAGATCAGATGATCAAGGCACCAGCGTTGGAGGGACACTCCTTGCCTAGGTACCTAAATGATAAGTATGAAATCACTCAGTTCATAATGATAATATAGAACATAGGTACTGATAATGGGTTACTTGTACTGTGTGGATTTTACGACATACCGTACTTAACTAGGTAGGGAAGTACCTACCTACCTGGTACCTTTAGTACATACTTAGGTACCGTAAGGTACATACCTAAGAACTCGTATAAATTTCTGATTCTAGGAAACGGACATAACTAGTTAGTTAACTAACGTAATCGACTCCTCGCTTATGTCATCATTAACAGGCGACCCCGACCGATCCATTCTTCTTGTCGCCGGTCGCACCCCCCACGGTGCCTGATGAAAATTGCTTAACACCCCGCTGGACTTGGACGGCAAATCGACCAGCCGCAAGCGAGGTAAGTATGTGACCTGACGCCCTCCTAACATTCACACTCACTCCCCTTCGATTACATCTTCATAGATATTGCTTGAATACACCTCCACCCCTGTTCAAATTTCCCGCTTGGGAAGCTTCTGTCGCTGACAGTGTTCTAAAGCACCAGCAAACCACGCCTTAGTCTTCTTTTGGTCGGATCATATTGTTGCCTCGTCCAATATGAGCGCGGCTCAGGCCAACGAAGCGGAGAAGAACATCGAGATATGGAAGGTGAAGAAACTTATCAAGCGGCTAGAGTTAGCTAGAGGAAATGGAACCTCCATGATCTCTCTTATTATTCGTGTGTTCCCCGATGTTCCCTCAATCTGGTAAGAAGGTCACTGATCATAAGCGCTGTAAAGCCCCCAAGGATCAGGTATCCAGAGCGGCGAAGATGTTAGCTGAAGAATTTGTAAGTTAACTGCATGAGAGAAGGGTTGCTCGGTTGTGAATGTCTCTGATTATATACTGCAGGGCACTGCCTCCAACATCAAATCCCGGGTTAATCGGCTCTCCGTCCTGTCCGCCATTACTTCAACCCAGCAACGTCTCAAGCTTTACAACAAGGTTCCGCCAAATGGTTTGGTGGTTTATTGCGGTGAAATTATTACCTCCGAAGGAAAGGAGCGCAAGATAAACATCGATTTCGAGCCCTTTAAACCCATCAACACATCACTTTATCTCTGTGACAATAAATTCCATACTGAAGCGCTCAGCGAGCTTCTTGAATCGGATCAAAAGTTTGGCTTTATCGTCATGGATGGAAATGGTGCACTATTTGGTACGCTGAGTGGCAATACCAGAGAGGTTCTCCAGAAGCTGAGCGTTGATCTGCCGAAGAAACACGGCCGTGGTGGTCAGTCTGCATTACGTTTCGCTCGTCTCCGTGAGGAAAAACGTCACAACTACGTGCGCAAAATTGCCGAGTTGGCTGTCCAGAATTATATCACCAATGACAAGGTTAATGTGGCGGGTTTGATCTTGGCCGGTTCTGCTGATTTCAAGAATGACCTTAACCAATCTGATATGTTCGATCAAAGACTGCAGGCTAAAGTTATCAAAGTTGTCGATGTGTCCTATGGTGGAGAGAACGGCTTCAACCAGGCCATTGAGCTGGCCTCGGAGACTTTGAGCAACGTCAAGTTCGTTCAGGAGAAGAAGCTCATCGGAAAGTACTTCGAAGAAATCAGCCAAGACACTGGAAAGGTTTGCTACGGAATCGATGACACATTGAAGGCATTGGAGCTAGGTGCAGCGGAGACTTTGATTGTGTATGAAAACCTGGATGTCACTCGATGGGTTCTCAAGAGCTCTAGTGGCTCGGACGTTGTTATCCATACTGCAAAGTCCCAGGAAGAAAACCGCGAATTGTTTGTCGACAAGGAAACTGGTACCGAGATGGAAGTCAGCGAGCAGATGTCTTTCCTTGAGTGGCTTGCCGAAAACTATAAAGATTTTGGCGCAGCCTTGGAGTTCGTCTCTGACAAGTCCAGCGAGGGAAACCAGTTTGTCAAGGGCTTCGGTGGTATTGGAGCTATCCTTCGGTATAAGGTCAACTTTGAACAACTTGCCGACTTTGATGACGAGGACGAATTCTACGATGGTATGTCTCGCTGTGTCATATATCCGTCCATCTGCTGATTGCTCCTCCCAGATTGACGGTTCAGCGACCTCGCGGAGAGCGAGGATGAATGCCCAGAAGTTCCTAGAGTGGACCTTCTGACGGCTCGCCCCACAATTCGTGATGGCGGCTCTCATGGCCAACCCATGGCTACAATGGCGCACACCATTAAGTTGCCTGGTCAAAATCCTGTGAAGCTGCTTAGTGGTATGTTATTTCACACCACCTGTGAGAATGAATCTCATTTCTAATGATTTGTCCGCAGGGCCATCCAAGCTCCGTAACATGTTAGTCTTGGTTGTTTAGACAACCTAGGTTGATGCTAGGTTTTCATTAATTTTTCAAAAAGATGATGAATCTGTTGCTTGAAACCTCTAGCCGTTTACCGATTATTGTCGATTTTATACAACCTGGACTGGCGTGTTCAGAACATTTAGATCAGTACATTCTAGTACTGGATTTGCATTTCTTTTTTTTATTTATCATTGCGCTTCATGCACACCAACCATAAGAAACCAGCATTGCTTGCCCCCGCATTTTTTTTTCTCGCTGCAGGGTTAGCAGATACTGTAGAAGTGGTTCCGCGCAAAGTAGAAGGCCTAGATAACAATTGAGGCCTTAGTATAATTTATACTTGACAGTCTAGGGTACTGATAAGGCGCATCCGTACGACATGGTGCAAATGGGTAGTAAGTTGCCACATTGAATTAGTGTCTTGTCTTTCAAAAAAATTATGCCATTCCCTATAAAGGTACAGATCGATCGGACCACGTTCCCAGGTGTCTGCAGCCCTCAGTGACTCTTTCTAGCCCACCCATAATTTTAGATACCGTGTCCTTATTTTGGCCGGTCGGAACTGACTGGCCCTCGACCAGAAAGACATATTTCCATGCTATTATCTGGCTCGGCCGTGTGTTGATACTCGTCAGGTTCATGCCGCAGTCTTTGAAGATCAAGAGTGCATCTGCCAAGGCTCCCGGACAGTCCTGGCGAATCATGAATGATATCAATGTCTTCTGCGTAGCTGGTGTCGTTTGAGTGCGGCCTTGTGCCGTGGACACATTGATATCTTCAAAGGGGACCCGGCCTGCGCATTCCGACTTTATGTTTTGGAAAACCAGAAACCGCGTGGTATTGTTGGCTTTATCCTCGATATTTTCCTCTGCAATATCCAGGCCGTGATAGTTTGCAGCAAAGCGACTGGCTATCGCGGCACTTTGCTCAACTCTCTCTTTTGAAACAATCTCCGCCCCCTTGGAGGTCGATGAGACATCTTGCCTTTCCACACCTTTGAACATTTTTTCCAGAAAACCTTCGCACTGGCCCCATGCCTGCGGATGAGTATACAACTTGGTTATCGAGCTGTAGTCCCGCTGGCCCGGCGGGAATAGTCCTTGTCTGGTCAAGAGGCAGTGATGGACCGTCAGATAATACTCCCCACACACAGTGACATCTCTGTAAAGACAGTTCGGGTCTGCTAATAGATCCAAGGTTTGCACGACAGAGCCATTTGTAGAGTTCTCGCAGGGAATGATGGCATAATCTACCTTTTCCTCTTGCACCGCGGCGAAAGCATCCGCGAACGATACACGGGGGAATAGCTCGGCCTCAGGCCTAAAGCTTTCAACCGCTGCCTAGAAGATAATGGGTTAGTGTTACTATCAATGTGGGCCGGACTGGTGCTTTCCTGACCTGGTGGGAAAATGATGCAGTAGGGCCCAAGAAGGCGACTCTGAGAGGATCCATGATGGTGCTGCCCTTCTACTTAGGTATGTTTGGGTTGTTTTGTCAAAATTTGGAACTCCTGCCAAGAGGGTGTGGTTCCTGCAATTGCGGCTGACATAAGTTATCAACTAACTAACTAGTTAGGTTCAACTTAAAAACAAACTGAAGCTCCGCCCACGGTTGATCATTCATCCCAAGACTCCTACCTGAGGACATTGCCAGATGCATGTTACTCCACGACAACCTGGGGCTTACTAAAGGCGCGCATGGCAGCAACAGCAGCAGCAGCAGCAACAAAGGATGCCGTCCCTAGCTGCACTACGTGCATACTCGTCTGTTTCCAAATGTCTCAATGGGGGATTAACAGCACGAAAACTTCCCTTGGTTTTTGACTACATGCATCCCCAACCATCTCATCTCCTAAACTTAACATTGTGCGATCTTCTCCCAGGGCTAATACCGGTGCCAGGTGATCTCCCCTCCGTCTGCACACCTCCTTCCTTGCCGACAGGTCATCATTTAGTTTATTTCCCTCCTCAGGTCTCATTGTCACAGTTACTGCCAGATGGGACTGATACCCTGCATGCCCCGGGAAGTCCATTCAATAGGCGCTTGTGGGCCGGGGGGCGTGTCAGATTTCCGAGTACAAAATCCTTGTGTCTCGACGGTAGTCGGGCTGCCTGTCTGGAAACCATTCGTGATGTAACGGTGACGGGTCAGCGCGGGGAAGAAAAGGTTACTGTCAGAATTGAGAGGCGGATAGGAACAGTCCAAGAAGGCGAAGACGACAGCAGTATCAGGGCACGCTTATGGAAGGAAGATGAAGAGGAAGCTGGCCATTCCTCTGTTATTGAGAATAGGAATCTGGTTTTCATGCGTGAGAAAACCCCCGACCAATGTACTCACGACAATGCTAGCTTTGACAAGGATCGCAGGGTTATTAAATGTGCGCAAGAGCTTGGTTATTACCAGTCACAACATCCATACTGACCATTTGTGACTTCCAGCACCCTCAAGTCCACACTTCCGGCACAAGATAACACCCAACAAAGCCTTGCTATTTCGCTTCTCGGCTCTTACTTTTAATGCCCATGCCATACACCTCGATGAATTGTACACACGGAATGTGGAATGTTATCAGAACCTCCTCGTCCATGGACCTCTGGCCTTAACATTGCTTCTCACGGCACTGCAGGCTCCTCTAGGTAAAATGGGATTGGTGATGTCGGAGATATATTATAAGAACATAGCTCCTCTTTACGCTGAAGAGGAGTTGGCAATCTGTGGCAAACCCAAGCAGGGTAAAAACCACACAGCTTGGGATGTCTGGATCGAAGGCAGAAAAGGGCGACTTGCCGTTCGAGGCACTGCCCACACGCACACAGAGCAGACGTGATGGAAGGGATCACATGACTATATACACATTGAACTGTGTTTCGATTATTACTCAGTGTAAATGAAACAGGGTGACCTGTGTGCTGAGTAATGTGCCGTTCGGTCTCCGAAAAAGATCAGTTGTCCTCCTAGGGCGATGCGGGTGTGGGTATGCCCGGTTTGAAGAATACTGAGTTCATGTACTCCGTAATGGAATATGCATTGCTGTATGAAGGACAAGTACTGAAACAGGGTGCTGATACTCAGTCTGCACAATGCCGGGAATATTGTTCGCAAGCCTAACAGATTACTATACTAAGGTAGAGCGAATTCATATAATAGCTGCAAGCGTCATGTTCAAGATAGTAAATAAGGCATAGTAGCATCATCATTTTGAATAGGGAGTACGCTGAGGTTTGCGCATGCAAATAAGCTATATTGGTGAAAAATAACTTTGAGCAATTATACATGCAATGTCTCTCCAGTATGCTTTGTTTATTTTGTAATCTATTCCATACGCCAGAATGACAATGATGTACCTGCCCCGGAGTACATACATACCATACGTATTACTAGGTACTTTACCTAACTATGGCTAACACAGTACTTAGTAAGGTATCTATTGCCGAAGGGGCCCGCGCTTGTCGGAACGGAGAAATAACCCCCGAACTTAAGCTAGCAGATTGCACACATTTTTAATTTCCTATAAGAACCTTGCCGGCCTCGACCATATTCCTTTCCTTTTCTACAGCTTACATCTTGGCTATCTGCAACAAGTTCTTATACTTTTAGGACACTAAATGGTGTGTTCAGAATAGGCTCTACTCGCCTAATTATTAACTTAAATTCGTGACTGCTCAACTCAGCAGCGGCTCAACTAGAATGGACCAATTTTGGGCTGCCCCCCCTGTTACTAGGTATGTGTCCTTTATACCCAAGTCCAGTCTTGATTTTTACTGACATCTTCCGACAGAACCCTTACTCTACTTACATTTTTTCAGTCTGTATTAGTCCATGGTGGCCTAATAAGTGGCTATTATGTCGTGTTTCAACGCCACCTGGTCTTCAAAGCTCTCCCAGAGGTGTGGAGACTAGTTTCACCTTTCATGATTACTGGACCACGTCTTTCTCTGTTTCTTGATCTCTATTTTAGTATGCTATTGTGTCGGTCTGATCGAACAGGCCTGCGAACTAATTGCCCATAGTGTTTACCTATGGTAGCCGACTGGAGACTCTGTCGTCTTGCTTCAGTGCCCCGGGTGACTTTTTCACATATGTGTTTTTCGTAGCCTCGGTCATCATGGTAAGTTGCTGAAACATTTCGGGTTAGACCTGTTCGCTGGATGATGCAAGCCTTTGTGGTCCCTGACATATTCTGATTCCTCCGTTATGCCTTTTTTTTTTTTTAATAAACACCCACCTCGCATATCTGCCCGCCCAGCGCAACTTCAGCTGAAGCGGTTCCTGGAAACGAGGAAGATTACCCCTGCATCCTACATAGCACCTCCTTCTGATTCTTAGGGCCATGTGCGTTGCAGGCATGGTGGGACGACCAGTGAGATAGCCAGTGTGATGGAATCAGTTCACTCTGGTGGTTATGGTGCCCTACATAATAATGTCCACTTTTTGCCATTAGTCTATAGACTGTTTCATTTTTACCTAGTGTAGCCTTCTTGAATCTATGGGGCTAACGAGGCGAAGTTCACAGCAGGATTTTTATTGAATAGTGTGACCTTTACCTCTGGTGAGCTTGCTGTGCCATGAAACTGGTTATATCTGTTAATACTGATATGCGCCCCAGCTTTGATCTTGGCATTCGTTTACACATTCTCCCAAGATAACCGAGGTAAAAAGGCGACCTTCTTCATCGTCCAACTGCCCGTGGAATTCCTGCCATGGGCTATGC
The DNA here is from genome assembly GCA_003184645.1 of Aspergillus ellipticus CBS 707.79. NCBI lineage: Eukaryota > Fungi > Ascomycota > Eurotiomycetes > Eurotiales > Aspergillaceae > Aspergillus > Aspergillus ellipticus. Next base: position 81,936 of record KZ825862.1, on the reverse strand, counting down.
TCGCTTTGACTCTGGTCACTTCTGGGTGGCCCGCCGCCTTGTGTGATGTTACGGGTATAGCTGCTGCTCACACATACGATTTCCTTACCCGTATATATCCAACATTCGGTGGTGGCAGGAGTTACATTGTGACCCCGGCGTGGGTCAGGCGATACTTTGCTACTCACATATCGAAGTCTGATCCTCGTGTCTATGGAACTGCCTATCATGCTTCGAGCCAAGCCCATAATTCCTCTTCGGGTGGGTGGACGTCGTCTTTCCAAGGTCCATGGAGCACCAGAGGCCCTGGACGACGACTCGGCGGTAATTGATAGGGGATAACGACTTAGGAATGACGTGTTCACTTACTCATATGTAGACCAGAGCCTTGATAATATACATGCTGAGAGCTAGACATGTGGGCATGGACATTGAAATGAAACCGTAAACTTGTTGCAAAGACTCGATTCTTATTAAAGATGGATGTCCAGGTCTTTCGAAACACTTGTAACATCCCAAGTAACGTATTCCCTACTTACCTTAGGTACCTTCGGTAGGTTTTCTTGCTCGTATCGAAAATTTCATGTCAAGCAGTAATCTGGTACAAGGGCCAGAAATGTTTTTTAGAAACAGGTCACGGGACATTGACTGGGTGGGTAAAATCCCCCGGGCTAACCAGATTAGTCGAAAGAGCTTTTGCCGCACTTCAAAATTTCCCAGGCTTTCTTCCTCGCTAGCGCGAAGACAAAACTTTAGCTCGGGGAGTGCAATTTTTCTTGCGTCTTTTCTCAACGCGTGCACTTACCTGGCTATCTCTGCACCCTTCCAGCCAGTCTATACAAAATGGCGGTTGCTGTGGCTAAGGAGGAGATGGACTACACAATCAAGCCTGAGGCAAGTGCCTCTAACATCGATACATCGGAGTGGCCGCTTCTCCTCAAAAATTATGACAAGCGTACGTTCACTTTCAAATCATATCTCAGATCAATGTAGCTGGCGCTGATGTTTATATCAGTTCTTGTCAGAACTGGGCATTTCACACCAATTCCTGCGGGTTCCTCCCCTCTCAAGCGAGACTTGAAGTCATACATCAACTCTGGTGTTATCAACCTTGACAAGCCTTCGAACCCTTCCAGTCATGAGGTCGTTGCTTGGATGAAGAGGATCCTAAGGTAAACTCTACCACATTTTCATTACATGGAGGATACTGAGACTGCTTTTTTTTTTCTTTCAAGGGCGGAGAAGACTGGCCACAGTGGAACTCTTGACCCCAAGGTCACTGGTTGCCTGATTGTCTGCATTGACCGCGCCACCCGCTTGGTTAAGTCCCAACAAGGTGCTGGGAAAGAGTATGTCTGTGTGATTCGCCTCCACGATAAAATCCCTGGCGGTGAGGCCCAATTCAAGCGAGCTCTTGAGACCTTGACAGGTGCACTTTTCCAACGGCCACCATTGATCTCTGCCGTCAAGCGCCAGCTTCGTATTCGAACCATCCATGAAAGTAAGCTTTACGAGTTTGACAATGAGAGACATCTTGGTGTCTTCTGGGTTAGTTGTGAAGCCGGAACATACATTAGAACGCTGTGTGTTCACCTGGGACTCCTCCTCGGTGTCGGTGCGCACATGCAAGAACTTCGTCGCGTTCGAAGCGGTGCCATGGATGAAAACAGTGGAATGGTAACCTTGCATGACGTTTTGGATGCGCAATGGATGTACGACAACCAACGGGATGAGTCTTACCTGAGGAAAGTGATCAGACCTTTGGAAACCCTCCTCACGACTTACAAGCGTATTGTGGTCAAGGACAGTGCTGTCAATGCTGTCTGCTACGGTGCTAAGCTCATGGTTCCTGGTCTTCTACGTTTCGGTTAGATGTCCTCCCATCTCTGGTTTAAGATTGTTACTGACTTGAATGCAGAGGCTGGTATTGAGGTTAATGAGGAAGTCGTGCTTATGACTACGAAGGGTGAGGCCATTGCAATTGGTATTGCTCAAATGTCAACCGTCGAGCTTTCTACCTGTGACCATGGTGTTGTTGCTAAGGTTAAACGTTGTATCATGGAACGTGACCTGTACCCTCGTCGCTGGGGCTTGGGACCTGTGGCATTGGAGAAGAAAAAGCTGAAGTCTGCAGGAAAGCTAGATGTATGGTCCCTGTCTTCGCACGAATGATGGATTTGTGTTTGTTTTACTGACGAGAAACGCAGAAATATGGCCGTGCTAATGAGGCCACGCCCGCCAAATGGAAGAATGATTATAAGGATTACAATGCCCCTGAAGAAGCCGCGCAGGCAGAGGCTGAGACTGCTCGCGAAGGAACTGTCCTTACTTCTGCTAAGCCCACAGATGTGCCCTCATCGCCAGAGGCCAAGATGGAGGTCGATGACTCAAATGACGACGAAAAGAAGAAGCGCAAGCGTCGCGAGGGCGAGACACCTGAAGAGCGAGCCGAACGCAAGCGCAAGAAGAAGGAGAAGAAGGAAAAGAAAGAGCGACGGAAGTCCAAGCAGGAGAAAGAGGAAAGTGATGATAGCGATTAAACACTTCCGGGAGTCACCTGTCCCAAACTGGGAAGCACGCCTTGGCCACACTCCTACTGTATTTCTTTTCCCTCCGCTTGCCAGAGCGTCGCCTGGGTATGATTCCTGTAACATACTTGTTTCTTTGTGTCGGAGTCTTGGGTTTGAAAAGGGAATCAATTTTACTAAACAAATGTTTGTTGCGGTTTTGTATGTTGGACTTTAGTCATTTCAATTTCTACTTTTGTTTAATGGACTTGAAGTATCTACTAGTTCTCGTAGTCAAGCGTGGGTGTCACAGCCCGTGACTTTAGACCCGTGACCCAGGCGGTGTCTCCCCGTTGATCCGTCATCATGTCGGGCCACTCAAGATCATCTTCTCTTTTATCTTTTTGCATTTGACATATTGCTACCCATTTGACTTCTACATCACTTTTTAGGGGGGACCTGGCCATCGACCACAATCCCCTTGATCGCCATGGCTGCGGAACTTACGTCCACTCGGTTGAATGCGGAGAACCATCTACTCTTGGTAATCCACTCTCTCACCACCTCTCTCCGGCTTGCACCCGCGGTTTTGACGTTAACTCTGTCTTGTTCTTGCAGGACCAGCCTCTCCTCCGATTGCCCCATGAGCTTGCACGACGGAATTTTAAATCTGTTCAGCGGCTTGTTGAACGGGAAAAGGAACATGTCCTCCCCTCACTCAAAGAGGCCGCCAATATTTCTTTGCCGAATGATCAAACACCTGAACAAGCTCTTGCTGCTCTTGACGTTATGATTTCTCGAATGCAAGGCCTGAAGCGAAAAATGGAGAACCTGCATCAGGAGGAGAAAAGGATTCAAGAGCAATCCCGTAAGCGCATACTGCATTTGGAAAAGCTCCACCAGATTCCTAGCTTGGCAGATGTCAAATACGATCAGTGGTCAAGAGTCCGCCTGGACAGGCTAATAGTTGACCATATGCTACGTTCTGGGTTTACAGAAAGTGCCCAGCAATTAGCTCAGGAGAATGGGATTGAGGATCTCGTGGATCTTAATGTCTTTGTACAGTGTCAGCGGATTGCAGAGAGTCTTCGCTGTGGGGAGACAAAGGATGCCTTGCAGTGGTGTGGTGAAAATAAAGCAGCATTGAAAAAGAGCCAGGTTTGTTCACTAACCACACTCTATATTTGGTGTACATCTCAGACTTCGAAGCCTAACGCCTTGGACATAGTATAACCTGGAGTTCGAATTGCGGTTACAGCAGTACATTGAGATGGTCAGAACGAGAAATAAAGAGAAATATGCTGATGCAATGGTCCATGCCAAAAGATATCTTGCCCCCTATATCGAGACACAATCGATAGATATCCATCGAGCTGCAGGGCTCCTCGCCTTCCCCCCTGATACTAAAGCCGAGCCTTATAAGGTAGCATGTGAAGATTCCAAAATGGGTAAATACTATACTAACGGAGGTATAGTCTATGTATGCTTTAGAAAGATGGGCCTACCTTTCAGCCCTTTTTATTAGCACTCATCATGAGCTCCTATCATTGTCATCCCGTCCCTTGCTTCATATCGCTTTATCTGCAGGGTTGTCGGCACTCAAAACACCATCGTGCCATTCGGCTTATACATCTTCCAGTTCAAACTCTTTATCCACAACAACATCTGTTTGCCCAATTTGTTCGACTGAGCTGAACGAGCTGGCCCGCAACATGCCGTATGCTCATCATACCAAAAGTTATGTTGAAAATGACCCTATTGTCTTACCGAATGGCAGGATATACGGTCAACGGCGACTGTTAGAAATGAGTAAGAAGGTCGGCTGTGTCGAAGCAGGCAAAGTAAAGGATCCTACAACTGGCGAGGTCTTCGAGGAAGGTGAAATGAAAAAGGTTTACATTATGTAGCTAGTTCATGGGCTCGTGCAACAGTCGCCAGTCGGTTTCTCGTTTACTTTTATTTATCTGCTCATTTATTTAGGCACGCACTATGGAGCAATGTCCCGCAACGGATGATTTGACCGATGCTTTCTATTCGCTATCGTCACTATCGGGCGTGTCTCTGGGTCTCTTTTTCCTCGCACTAGGCTCGGCTTTGTGAGTTGGAGCATCTCTCCTGGAGTCTGCGTGGTCCTCTTGCTTGACCTCAAATACGAACATTCTTGCGTCCCTGTCTTCACCCCGCCAGCCACCCCTTCCTCCATGTTTCCCCTCAATATCGCCGAGGGTCCGTGCATGCGAGTACTCGTTATAACAAGCCCATGGAAATCTGAAACTGGTGACTACTCGCAGGCCAGCATGTCGTGCAAGGTCCTTGATATTCCACAGGGTATAAGGCTCTCCCTCGAACATCGTCACTAGGATCTGACCGGGCTCGACCCTATGCTGGCATGTCGCTCGACCGGTCGTGTTTCCTGATCGCAAGGGGTTACGCACACCCTCACCGTCGTGATCATCATCGTCGTTCTGGCTGGATTCAAATTCAGAGTTCTCCCAGTCATTCCATTCATCATCTTCTTCACTTGTAGATCCAGGACGATGCGACAATAAGGGCACACACGCTTTGAAAAAGGCTACCAATAGTTCTTGATTGGCGCGCACCTGCCGATTAACATCTGTCGAAATGCCGCCAACATGGGGGAAGTTGAAACAGACTACGTCCCAGGGTCCGCCCTTTGGTACCGAAGACGGAGCGTCATCCTTTAGCTCCTGCCATGCAGGGCGCTTACGCTCCCGCCGTGGAAAGCCGATGCGAAGTTCTTTGCCGCCACCTGCCAGAAGGCCGAGCTTTCGAGCATCAACTGAATAAAGAACTTTCGGTCCACGACGCTGTATCTGCTTTTCATGGGAGTCATGTACATCATGCTTTCCAACCCTTTCGCTGCTCGGACCTCTATGATCCCCCTTATAAAACTGGTTCTTGATTTCAGGGGTATCCCTTGTCTTGTGGAAGGCCCCGAGGATGTCATCGATATTATGTTCTGCTTTTGGGTATTTGCTGTAGAGGACTTCTTTGGAGTCGTAGCAGGTAGCCAGAACATCTCTGCAGTGATGTTGAAGGACCAATGAGCGAGCAAATGAAAAGTCGCCTACACAAGCTAGTTAGGATCGAATACAACATAGCGCATCTTCGGCCTGGTCTTGTGCTGTCCGCATCAGGAAATGTAAATTGAGGGGCGCAGAACAAGGCCAATGTGACTTTAGGTCAGTAGACATCTGAATTTCCACCAGATATCAACAGGCCATGGTTGGTAGCCTGCATAGTCACCAGGGCTGACACCCATTCAATTCCACAATGTACCGAGTTCTTAAATCATGCACATGCCCATTGATGTGATTGCCAGAAATCAATCGCGAACGAGATAAGGATCACATTAAACAACAGTGCAAAACAAAGGGAAGGGGGGACTCACCTTCCCCAACCATGAGAATACGATCTTTCCTCCCAAAGGGCACAATGGGCCGTTGCTGCTGTGAAGATGCTTTCTTCCGGTCCTTGTTGACTGCAGTGTGACCAGGAGGACCCTGGGAGCCCCGAACAGTTTTGTGAGGGAGGTCTCCGGTCAACGAAGGCGAGGGTGCAGAGGTCGTAGTCGAGAGCTTGGAAAAAGTATGCATTTTCCTGTGCTTTTTGGGATGCTGATGGGGGGCCGCTGCCGGCGCCCCGGACACTCTGCCTCCTTTTTTGAATTTGGGCATGGGTTGATATTGGGGAGATTTTGAGACGAGGTAGCTGAATATTGTCTGGCTGTATGCTAGAGGTCACTGGGCGGAAGCGACTAGGACAGTGGTTCGGAGAGTAAGTAATGACTACGTTCACTAGTTGGCAATATATATCAAAATCTGATCGACCTTACCGCACTTTTGGACCAATGAGAGCGCCGTGTGGAAATACATGAATGGCCTGCAGCCAGAACTGTCGCAGGGTCTTTCGGGGTTCCATTCCCCCTTTCTCCTGTATGGAATAGACTGGTTACCGTATGAACTTGGGTTGAATTACAACTACTAGATGGTTTCCTGACTTACGGCTGCCCCCAATGTTGGGGCAGAGCCACCCGTTGACATCCGAACCACGCTTTCTATAACTGTATTATAGGACATAAACAAGCCCCCTTTCATATATACAAAATTGTAACACCAAGGCACCCCTGTCTTTTCCGTGAATCCAAGCCATAACAAGCTGTCCCTCTACCAGGCATCAGCACGCCTTAGAAGACAACACCGCGCGTCTCGATAAAAAAAAAGCCATGGCATCCCACGACATTACAAAAATAATACTTAGAATGGAAGGTATCTGCCCAAGCCGAAAGAAATGAAAAGGGTTATGATCGGGGCAGGTACTCTGGAAAAGCCAAAAAAAAGCCGAAGATGAATAAATAAGTGAGGGCCTCTGAGGAACATCGATAGGCAAGAGATGGAATACAAACCCACCAACACATGCTTTGGTATAACTAATGACTGATCATACAGGACCAGAGAGATGGCAACAGCTACAATGAAACAAGCGTCAGGCGTTATGTGACAAAACGAGTAGACTTCTCGTTTTTAATGATGTAGATTCCCAATTGAAGCGAACCCATGTTGAGACTCCGCTATCTTGTTGTTTTTCAGCGATTTCTTTAAGACCGCAGCGAGTCCCTCATGCTTTGGCTGCTGGCGCTAACCGGGGGATTGGCGGTCGGCAGGACACCAGTCTTTGGCTTGGCATTTTGCTTTATCTTGGCAATGGCATAAACAATACCGCTGACAAAACCGACGACGATAGCCGAAACACTGGGAAAGGTAACCGGGGCGTCGAAGAATACGAGACCCGAAATAGCAATGGGTAGCTTATTGAGAGCTCCCACCATGGAGTAGGTGGTGGATGACGTTACGCGAACGCACCAGGCGGAGGTGTACGAAATGAACACAGACGACAAACCCGAGAGGATCATGGCAAACATGATACTATTGCGATCCGCTGGAGGGAAGTTGCGGTTGACATTCGTGGATGACCAATCTTCTAAGAACCCAGAGAGCACAACTAGAACGGGGATCGACAAAAGATTGTTGTAGAACATCGCTAGATAGGCGAGAAGTCAGCAAATGTGGTTCTTTCAAACCGTGCCGCCGGGAAGCAGAAAACATACTATCAAAATCTTTGAAATTGGTCAGTTTAATCCGCTTGCGCATGCCCAAAACGTAAGACGATGTGCAGAGACAGTTGACCAGCATCCAAATATAACCGGCGTTGAGAGTAGAGACCTTGGCGGTCGCATCAGTGCTACTTTCAACCGCGTGTTTAATGTCGGCCCATGCGGCAACGATGGAGCTCAAAACCATAAGTCCAAAGGAGAACAGCGTCAGTCCAGTGACAGAACCGCCGAACCACAGCACCTCTCCGTAGGCAATGAGGATGATAGTCAGGTTCTTGAAGATAGTGTACACAGGGATCGAAAGGAACTGAAGCGCCTTAGATCCCGTGTAAATCATACCGATCAGAAGGAGAGTGATTGGAAACCCTATGCAAAGCCGAGGACAAATCAGCCAAGTGTGCGAGTGTGTCTTGCTTTGAATACCTACACTTCCTGGCTTCATCCGCACTGAAATCACGGTAGGTAATTAACCCACATGTTTTACAGGTCTGGATCGCGATGATACAAACTAGAGACTGCAACACACAGCAAGTAGAGGGTCAGCCTTTCTTCGGATGATTCTCATTAGCTCCCGAATCCACCAACATACCTGGATACAGAGAAGGAAGAAATTGAGGTTAAAATCTGTGCCGGAGAGAACATATTTGTTCATAACAGTCATAAGGATCGACGATCCACAGTATGCCAGGACGGGCAAGATAGGACTGTTGGACATGGAGCCAGACGGTGGGCTTCTAGGCTGAGGCGGCGGTGGCGCCTCGAAACTCTTATTCCCCTGGTCTATCGTGCCCATCTGGATCGTATAATCATCTGTCTTCTTGCCTTCCGCCATGTTGCCTGGATGCAATGGTGTCTATGCGAAGATAGCAACAATTCCAAAATATTGAGGAATCAGGGACAAGTTGCAAGGGGAAAAAAAGGTCAGATGAAATGAGGAGATGTTAGGTTACAGTGATGGCCTCGGGGTCAAATGAAGGTTGAAAAAGAAAACCAGGTTGAACAGAATAAATCCACATGCACGGCTTTCAAAATGGTCCAGACAATCAATCAGTGGTCACATAAATAAAAAGAGAGAGGGTGGGGGGGACAGGGAAGTTGACCAAGATAGAGAGAGGGAGGGAGAGGAAGAAAGAGAGAGCCCAAAGAATCGGGGACCTATAATAATACTACTGCTGCTGCTAATGAATGGAGGAAATGAACTGGAAACCTCTTCCAAGTCAGGCTGCACGTCCGCCTCTTCCGGAAGCGGCAATCCAGTCAGTTATTTTTAAAATATTGTTGATACAAAGTACAGTACTCCGTAAGCACATACCTACTAGGTAGTATACAAAGTACCTATCCCTAGGTAGTATGGGTACTTCTGTAACTAGAATACGAGGAATATACCTACCTCTTACCTACTTATTCAAGTATTTCCAATCTTTACAATGTACATTGTAATGTACTAAGGTACCCGGGCACGTTTTACATTTTACATACATACACGTACGTACCTGAGGTGCGCAAGTGGTCAACCGGCCACACCGGATTAGCCGCAAATGGAACCAATCAGAAAAGCAGAATAAGGCCGAATCGACGAAGTACATTTCTTGTGTTTCTTACTTAGGTATACCTAGGTACAGAGGAGTCTTCCAGCTGAGTGACTTTTTTTTTTTTTTTTTTAGATTGGCTCGACATCGGCTGAATGCATCGGTTTTTCTCACAAATATTTCTCTAATCCCTTTTCTATCTGCCCTCTTTTTCTAGAAGCACATTGTCAACTCTCCTACCTTGCAAATATCCAACCTCTTTGGTATCTCTCCTATCGCGGGGTGCAACCCAGTGAGTCTAGGGGACACCGTGCTATTCGAAACGAAACTTCATTCACCCCGCCTGTATCCACCTCTATGGACCGCGTCAAGGACAAATACCCTGCAAGAGACCGGAGGAGCAGTAATGCCGATGACGACGCTATATTTGAGGCTCTGGAGACTGAGGATGATTCCGCCTACAGAGCACATCGTATCGAGCAGCTGAATGCCGAATTTGCGGCTACTCAAAATAGCAGGGCTCGTGATCCGTCTGCACCCACAACTACTATTGTCCAAGATAGCCTCTATCAGACCCTTGCAAGCGACCAAGCGCTGTTGGACTTTACCACCCAGACTCACCGGTGTTTGATTCACTTTGCGCATCCGGACTTTGCGCGCTGTAGCACCATGGATGAGCATATTCGAGCGTTGGCGGCGCGGCACTACGAGGTGCGTTTTGCCCGAGTAGATGTGCGGAATACTCCATTCGTGGTGGATAAGCTGAAAGTCCGGGTCCTTCCTTGTGTGATCGGCTTCAAGGATGGGGTAGGCGTTGAGCGTATAACAGGGTTCGAAGGCCTTGGATCCGGGGGCCGTGATGGAGCAGACGGGTTCAGTACCACAACCCTGGAGAAAAGACTTATTTGGAAGGGGATTCTCACAAGGGCAAAATTCAAGGGTGGAGAGGACGCCTCGGATGAATCAGAGGATAGCGACGACGGGGACCGTACTACAAGGCGAGATCAGGGAAGACGGGCGATTCGAAGTGGGAATGCCAGGAACTACTACAAGCACGACAGCGATGGCGATGACGACTGGGATTGAACTAAATGGCCACAACACCACGGTCTTATAATTTCGCAACAAGCAGATTTCTTTCAGTCATGTGATGCGCTGTGAGACTGATTAGTCCAGACTGGAATTGAACAAAGCCTCTGGATAAACACATCTGAAAAGCCAGCATATAGGTGCAGTTGGCAAACGATGACATTCAACTGTTTGCACTGTAATTGTTCCTTGAGAACAGATCAAGGAAACACCCCAACTTCAGGAAATTTGTCTGCCAGGTCATGGATCCGGTTGGCCGTCACTCAATGCCTGTTGCTGCGGGTGGTTTGTCTGATTTGAAGCGAATGTAAAGCAACAAAAGACTTGACAGAACGAAGATCAAAGTGGCCATGCGTGGTGAAATTAATCTGGCGGTTTACTGACGATATCGATATGCTTAAAATATCAAAGGTAAAGGAGTACACCAGCTAACACGTCACAGGGTAGTAGGCTTAAGTTAGAGCAAGGCAAGCTGGAAACCGGCCAGTGAGGGGAAGCAAAGTGTCAGTATAAGATCGTCATTGTGATAAAGTTACAGAAAGCAATGTGAAATAACAGATCGCAATGATCATCCCACATAAGAGAAAAAGAATAAGAGTTGCTTCAAGTTACAGAAGGATTGTGGAAGAAAAAAAATAGAAGGCCACAAGAGCCATGGGCAATGGCAATGCTAGGAATTTATACATGTAGGTCAGAAGAAGGTTCACACAAATCCATCAACTTCATACGGCGCCTGGTACACTTTGACTGAAAGGAGATGACAATATCAGAAAACTCCTCATTAGGAACGCGAAAGCAAGGTGCTCATAACGACGAAATGAACAAAGAGGAAATGAAAAAGAAAAATATTGACACACAAAGAGAGGTCTAGATCGCTACATTCTTCATTTCGCCCAGTACCTCATTGTCCAAGTCGGCGACCGCGGACATTTGATTCGATTCACGTTTTTGCGTCTTGCCTGTTTCCAACTCCTCGTTCTTTGCAATTCCATCGTTTTCTTTCCCGGTAATCTGGGGAGTTGTTACCTCCATCAAGTCCTCATTCTGAGTCTCCTCGTGCTCTTTAGAAGCCTGCTCGGGGAGTCCAGCCTCCACAACGGCGTGCACAGGACTGGGCGCCTCTTCTGTGACGCGAGCCAGAGGACTCGAAATGCCAAATTGAGTCTTAGGACTCTGAGTAGACCCACGATTTGGGAAACGATGTGGTGATCTTCCCCTTTCTTCACTGGGCGTTGGACTGCCATAAGGTGACTCTTTGCCGGATTTACTGCCCGTGCTCAAACCCAGGCCATTAGGGGCCTTGCGTCGAGGCGCTCGTCTGCCATACTTTTGATCGGTTCTCCATCTCAAGATCTCCAAGTAGGGGGGTTCGACATTTTGTGACTTGAACTCCAATAACTTGAGCTCACTCGTTTCTTCGTCCACGGAGACTTTGCTGCTGCAGATATCATCGGCAAACATGGCGAGGAAGGCAGCCCACGATCGAGCAATAACATATTTACAATCGTAATCCCGACCAAAAATGATCACTTGACCCCATTTTCCGGCAGGCCCGGGAGCCAAATCGATGGCGATGTGGTTTCCACCCCAGTCGCGCGCCATAGGAATCCAAGCGGGGTGGGCATATGCCTTCTGGACAGCACCTGGAGGCTGCGAATCCTGTCGCTCAAGCAAATCTTGTCTCCACATGGGGTTAGTACCCTGGGCAGGCGGCACAGCGGAAGAGGAGCTAGCCGACGCTTTCGAGGGGGGCGGGTTCATAGATGAATTAAGGAATTCCTCATTGACAGTTCGCCAGTTTTTCCATTCTTGGACAATCTCTTCGCAGTCTAAGAGCATACATCCAAAGATGACACCAGTGGGTAATCCTGGACGTTCCTGGCCATCATGGACCATCAAAGACTCCCGTAACTCCAATGGCAGGCTGCAGTCCAACTCATGCTCCAGTTCGTTGATATCATTCTGAGTACAGCCCTCACACAGGTTGTCATGAAGTTCTTCATAATTACTTTCCAGCCATCTCTCGATTTTCCCCCACGAATGAGCTACTGGTGGAGGAGGCGGGGCGCCATCGTGGAAACTTTGCATCTGGATTTCGGCGGTGCCTTCCATCCCAGGATCGGTGGATTGCCGCTTCTGAGATGATAGCGATCGCATGCCCGGGGAGTAGGGGCGATTGGGTGATCCGGCTCCGGTAGGAGAACCAATCCAGCCATTTGAGCTTGTCGAGCCTTTGGGTTGGTCATCCTCATACGTAGTCAGATCCGGTCGGGATTCGATGGCGCTCGTTGCAATGGATGTGAGAGGCTCGTGACGGCTTTGACTAAGAGGCACATGTTGACCGGTTCGATATGGTGAGTCGTGGGACGCATGGCGATCATAAGAAGTCATTGTATGCCAGAAGGATCGCCATGCTGAGCCAATGCTGCGGATGGTCAGAAGAGTCGGCCATTGATATTAATTGGGAGACGTGTCCGCGTCCCTAAGCCAAAAGGAGATACTTACGCATTCGCCATGATGGAAATTTAGGCCAGATGGACTGATGTTCGAAGGTGAATGAACTAGATTCGCGCCTAGACTTTTTTTTTTCTGAATATGATTCTCTTATGGGAAGCGAATGGGAAGCATTGAAGGAATCGATCTCGGAACTCGGTCACGCAGGAGGAACGGAGACTAAGGAGAACTGTGAATGGGTTTGGAGGGTTTGCAAGAACGGGATGGTAGATGGGCAGGGCGGCTAGATGGCTTCTAGGATGATCCGCGAGGGGGGAAGCAAGTGAGCGTCTTAGCAGTCAGATTGAGAAGAAGATAAGGTGAGGTAGGCAAGAAAGGGAGGGAAGAAGGGGGGGAGGGGGACTGAAAGAGGCCGAGAAAAGGAAGATGGAATGGCGCCAGTACCAAACAGAGGGATGCGATGGGGTTGGGTTGGATGGGGAATGAGACTGATTCGAAGGAGGAAATGAGGAAAGCGGACAGAACAAGTGAAGGCCAACAAACAGGACTTCTGCGTTCGATCGACTGCTTGTCACGGCCACCGACTCGCTTGCTCTACTCCCTTTTCAACCCTCAAGTTCAAGCACCGTGAAATGCCCAAAGTGTGGTGAGTTGGGATGGGTTCTTCTGCTTCTTGTTCTTTCTTGCCCGGCTCTTCTCCTAAAGCTGTACGGAGCAGTCCTAGGGGGGGGGTCTTCTTTTTTTTTTTTGCCCTTTCTTTTTTTTGGGCGACGCTGGCATCCACGATTCGTCCTCGTTGACCCCCTAGGAAGGCGCCCGGAACCAGGGACAGGACGGGGCCAGCGTTCCGTCGCTTACAGTACGAACTGGTTCCGGTCCAGTGTACCTATTATCATTACACCAATGTAGCTTTACCTACCTACCTAACCTACCTAGGTAGTACTAGGTACACGGCGGAGTACGGAGCACCTACATACGTAATGTACTCCCTAAGGTAAGGTACCAGCATGTACGTGGCTGTATGTCGGATGTACCAGCAGCATAAGGTACCTAAGGGTAAGGTAGGTACGGAGTACTCCATACCTATAAATGAATGGATGGATTCAGTACTAATGGGTGCCAGTACATACGGTAGGTAGGTAATGCCTACCAGCCAGTCTGGGCATTATATCCACCACACTCCTCCGTAACCGGCAGCTTGGTTTTCATCAATATACCCAGATGCCAGTGATATGCATCTGCATTCCTCGCCTATGTTGGTACTTGGTAGGGGGCTACCCCATCAAGAATCCAACTGCGTGGAGAGTGTAAGAAAGATCAAGCTCACTAGCTAGGTGGGTACCTAGTCGACAACCTATCTAGGATATCACTTTCTAGATTACGGATACACCAAAACCATGATGGATTTGGTACTGCGCACCTCCTGGATCCTTGATTCATTAAGTACCCTCCCTTCCTCCCTTCCTCCTTGTGTCAAATCATCAAGTATCAAAAAAGTCACGTAGTGCATACATGGTACTTGGTGATAAGAGTTAAACAGGGTAGCTAGGCCAGACACCTCAAACACTTCGCGGGTATGGCTACTGTAGGTAGATATATTATGTGCTTCAGAGGGATATATGTTCAACGCTAGCGCCCCAACAACAGACATTTCCAAGGAGTCAACGCTGCTGGGTACTAGTTTCTCCTGTGGCACGAGGTATATTTCCCTGCGCTGACCCTTGCACGAGTTGACTTGTTTTCAAGAGCGCAAGAGTTCCCCCTCTCCTGAAGGCTTTTTTGGGCCGCGTAATTTGCAGAACACACCTAGTGGGGCCCGCCTATAGTGGACCCTTTCGGGAACTCTCCATTCGCCGTTGGGCCTGGGCTTGCCGCCCGGCTTTTACTTACATACTACTACCTACGGAGTACTACTACTAGATAGATAGTACCCGTACTTGCATCCGGATTCTGGGCCCTGCCGGCATACCACTGTGTACTATTAGGGACTGTATGTAAGCCGTAGTTCGCACCTATCCTAGGTAGGTGGCCCTTAGGAGCGTGGCAACGCTATGTGGGTAGATGGCCTGGTTCAAACAGAATCTGCGATACCAATGGTACGAGCCACTAAGGGTCCAGACACTTTATATTTATATCTCACGCACCTGTGGAGACACATCTTCGGCAGATATATTACGACTGGACATGATCATAATATCCTTGTACGAATGTACATCGTGGAAAGGGGAAGGAAACCATAGAAGAGGGAAGACAAATGATGAAAAAAAGGGGGGAATAGGAAAATACAGCGGAATAATATTTCATTGAATAGCCACCTTGTGAATGCCTGCCAAATCGAACAGACAAAACTGCAGTAACGAGCAGCTTCCGAGAAAACGTAGATACATCTTGCATAATAGGAGGGGGGTTGGAAACTGAAAGTAATCCTTCCTAGATTGACCTTCACGACCCATTTGACGCATAAGATAAGGCTTGCCCAAAAGGCGCAGACCAGTGATTGTTCCACGTTCTTGACCAGGACGGGGACTGGGTAGACGGAAAAGAGACATAGACGAAGTTAGGGGTTATTTTGGAAGGAACAGTAAGAATGAAGGTAGACACAAAGCAAGACAAGAAAGTCGAGGGAGGTATCAACGAGTGGTACCACGGATATTCGTAGTCGTGAAGGTACTTCGCCAAACCAACACCACCGAAAATAATACTCAAAAGGAAACCGGACTCCGGGTTCAATGCAAAGACAGGTAGGTATAGAGGCTTGCCAAAATAAACCCTTTTAACCACGATAGCCGCCCCCAACAGCGAACCGTAGAGAAACCAGGATTATACCTCGGAAAGGGTACAAAGATGTCAATTCAGCATCGAATGATAGGACATCGGACGAGACAAGGGACTGAGACGGTTATTGATAGAACATGATATAGGTGAGGTGCTTTGGATAATTGTGTTTCCATTGATGTACGCCCAAGAACCGTTCGTCCAAAAAGAAACCTTGTAGCATATTGGTATCATGATGGAAAGGAATGCGAAGAAAAAGAAAACCAACGCATACTGGAGCGTGAGATCAAGAGTCACGCGAAAGAGCTCTGCATGCCGCTGCTTGGCAACCCAGAGTTCGCGTCAAGTTTCAAAATCCTTCGAAGATCATCCTCCATCTTTTTTGTGTCATATGCCTGTCCGTTTGCACTCGTCGACACGTTCCGTACAACAGGCGATTGGTGCTGGACGGGAGGGTAATATACGGGGCAATTCGCATACTTGGGTGGAGACTTTGGCTGCTCATAGGTGGCGATTGGAGGATAGTAGGCCTCTCCAGGAGCGCCCGGTAGGTTTTCGACCTTTGACGAGAAAACTTCTTTTCTGAGCGGGGAGTTTTGAGACTGAAACTGTTGGAAAGTACTCGAAGGCGCATGCGGCGATGACGTATGAAATCTATCCCCAGAAAAGACTTGCTTCTGATCATGCGATATGCCATAAGAAATAGAGGCTGGAGGCCCAGAAGTTGTTCTCAACGGCGTTGCAAAGTGAGGCACATTGGGGCTTGGAGCTGGTCGGCCAGTAGCCCTGTTTATTTGGTCTGGAGCCACAATTGAAGCCGAAGAAGGTCTTTGAGGACGAGGATTAAGCAACAAACTTTTGAGTGCTTCCATTTTTGCCCTTTTCTGTTGCTCATCAAGCTCACTCACGGATGGCGAAGGTGAACTAGCTGAACGCAATGCATTCATGCGCTCCCTATAAGAGGTTGCAAAAGAAGGCCCAATCTGGGGGTTATAGAACTCCGGGCCTTCCATATCCAGCCGAAACATCTCACCAGCAGGAATATTGGGCTTACGGCGTTGAAGGGTTTTAGAATCGGTCTGTGGCGATTGGATTCTTGTGCTGGACTCGGGGCTGCGTTGGTTCTGCGAATTTCTGGCTTCGACGGCGGCTTTGAAGAGAAAATCTAACGGGGTCGATTGACGCTCTTCTCGAGGGCCTTGAGGACGCGATTTCGGTTTCGAGGGTGTGCTTTCGAGATCCGGGCCAATATCGAGATTGTCACTATCGGGCTCCAACGTTGGCGCGAGGTCTGACTCAGGCAAAGACTTCGAGAAAAAACTAGGGATTGGGAGGGCCGACGGTGCTGGGGACGCGTGGAACGTCGGACCTGCATAATGAGAGCTGTCCTTAACCTGAGGTGTGGTAATGTTGCTTGGTTGTGACGATGTATGACGATGACCTTTGGGGGCTGGAGAGGCTTTCGATACATCTCGTGGTTTTTTACTCGATCGGCTAGGTTTCTTCCTGGATGCGTTCACGTTGACTGAGGAATCAGTAGCAGTTCCGCCAGGACTTATGTTTCTTGGCGGTGATGATGGGGGGGTTGTCAATATCGCAACTTTCTGAGTCGACGGAGTCATGATTCTTTTTGGGTTGCGCCGATTATTGTTCCGCGGGTTTTTAGGTGTTGGAGGAGTGGAAGCTTGAGCGGACATTGTGTGTGAATGGGTAGGCTTAATAAATAGACGCCTTTGAAGAAAAGCTGAAGTGGAAGCGAGATGATATTGGGACCAAAAACAATAAGAATAGAGGTGACTTGAACGAAAGTCACAAGTCGGTTGGGGTACAAATCACTGCCCAGCAGCCCGTACCGAAGCACCGGATTATCGAATATGACGAACGCGCGGTGCTGGTGCTGGTGCTGATGCCTGTGTATGCCTGTGTGCCTGTGGCCCAACCGGCTGGTCTTTAATTGAGGGGTGTCAGATCAGCGAAGAGGAGTAGACTTCATCTATTATTAGGATCAAAGGAAGTGCAGAGAAAGCAAAAAGTTAGAACTCCTGGACATGCTCATGTCTAGATAGGCAAGCGAAGACAGGAAAGAAGGTTAGGCTGAGGGGCATTGTAGGACTGGTTTGATGCTGGGTTGTAAGTATTAGCACGTAGTCACGAGAGAGCGGTCGCTCGATCTTCGAAGGGCGAAGGCTGGGGCAACCCAAGCGGGGATCGGTGATGACTCAGCGATCAAGGTGTCAGTCGACTCAGACCACGGATTTAGAGCTAAGTACGGAGTACAGTAACCAGTATGAAGAAGGTACACAGAGGTTCTGCAGTGGAAGCTAGTTAGTAGTATATGCAATGGTTATCCAGAAAACTAGGTAGATATCACTGTGAGTGGTACGAGTAGGTACCTATCGCACTCATGTTGTTCCAATAATATGCCACCCCCCGCAACCGATTTAGCAGTTGCAAACAGAGCAAAAATAATAACTCATTTGTTGTACGGCATGGTACGGAGTACTCCGTACTAAGGTAGGTATTGTCCACCCCATCATCAATATTCACTCAAGGTACCCAGGAAAGCATCCCTCTTTTTGTGCACAAAGTTCTCTTCAGAGAAAGCAAAGAAAGAAAGAAAGAAAGAAAGAAAGAAAGAAAGAAAGAAAGCTTTCCTCTCACATCCCAAAAATAAAAGTCAGTAAGCTAGCTATCTAACTATCTACCTTGACACAAGGAGCCTCTTCATCTACACCATCGTGCTGGGGTTGTCTGTCAGCTAACTACGGAGTGTTTAGTTATACCTGAGCCGCCTAACTATCTGGTCAACCTACGTAATCAGCCTAATTGCCCCTCCAGACCCTTTCGGATTCCTACCCTCCCGCATTGTCAACCGCTTCCCTCCGCCAGCTCAACGAAATACAGGGGAAAGGCGCATCGATTAGCAGAATGACCGACGTGGAAATGAAAGAGGCCAGCTCTGGAGCCTCGGCAAAGGTGAAGGGCTCATCGAAAGCTTCCGAAGGTACCAGTGATGGCAAGAAGAAGTTCGAGGTCAAAAAGGTATGCTAATTGGGAGGACGCACCCCCAGCTCAAACACTACTTTGGCTAATTGGACTATTTAGTGGAATGCAGTGGCTTTGTGGGCTTGGGATATTGTTGTCGACAATTGTGCGATTTGCCGTAATCACATCATGGATCTATGTACGCTCTATACCTCTGCCTCAATGCAATGTGAAACCTAACATTTTCAGGTATTGAATGCCAAGCAAACCAGGGTTCGTCTACTACTGAAGAGTGTACGGTAGCTTGGGGCATCTGTAACGTAAGTATATTCCCCTGCTCAGCCACCTTGTATAGGTAACTGAAGTGTGCTTTCCCACCTCTAGCACGCATTCCACTTTCACTGCATCTCGCGGTGGTTGAAAACCCGTCAAGTGTGTCCCCTCGATAACAGAGACTGGGAGTTCCAGAAGTACGGCCGATAAACCCGTGTTGAGGATTACAGGGTTCAATTGTGGGTAGATCACTTATGTTTTACGGTTTCCCCATATGATAGAACCCAAAGGGAAAGCTCTCTGGCGTTTGTGGTTTTGCAGTTCTCGGCATTGACTCCATAGCAACCCAATGCAGTTCTGGGTTGTACATATCCAAGTGGATAAGTTGTGGCCGATTCAAATCATCAGATTGATCCTTTCAATTTCTATGGTTATATCTCACGCAACCCTAACCCCATCTACCACAACCCCTGCGCCGTCCACGCTCGCCGTCATGGGAACAAGCCATTTTTCGGGGTTTTTATTGTACATAGGCCAAGGCGGAATCACAGCTACCCCGGTTACTATTGTGCCCGTTAACCCAACCCAGAGCGTTAGGTGTATGTCCTGGAAGGTGTATCCAACAAGGGAAGCGAGGACCTTTAAAGCGATGATTGTAAGCAAGTCGATTAAACCACGATCACGGTAGAGAAGGATCATTACCCCTGAGATGACAAGAAGGACCGTGGAAAGGAGTTCTGCGATGCGTTGGCCATGGAAGTCCTATTTAGAAAAATGATGACTTAAGTTACCATGTGGAAGATGTAAATGCATAGGTGGCTGTAATAGTATTCGAGAAGTAACAGGCCATGGTCATGAAATAAAAAAGACAATAACTTACTATTTGTCCTTCCAACGCATCCTGGAGGGGTACCAGTAGAGTGTCCATTAAGGAGATATATTTTGCTGTTGAAAGATGTTGTTTCTGAGTATGGCCTGGCCAGTCGCTATTCGAAGGGGCTTGAGGTGAACTCAAGTCACGTCAATATCTCCACCGCCTGCCGTCGGCTTACTTATTAGGCTGATTGTAACGTAACTGGGCACTGAACCGCCGCGACACCGAACCGCCGTTTCTCACTAACTACCACCAAAAAATTAGAACTTTAACTATTTATCTTTAAATTAATAAATATCTTAAAGAAAGTGATTTTATAATATAAAAAAATATGGAAAAAAAAAAAGAAAAAAATTTAATTTTTATAATATTATAATTTTTGTACATATTAATAATTATAGTTATATAAGATTATAATATTAAAAATTCTTATGAAATTAAATAAATAATATATATAATAATATTAACTATTATTTTATTTATATTAAATACTTATATCTAAATATATGATTAACTTTTTTTTTAAATAGTGGTAGTTATAGTGAGAAACGGCGGTTCGGTGTCGCGGCGGTTCGGTGTCCAGTTACGTTACCACGTACGGATGCTATGTAAGGTAAGGTACCTACCAGGTATTACTACCAGGTGCCTGAGGTTGTATTGAAACCTGTATCAGTTCTGACACATACCTAGGTACCTAGATACAAAAGGTACCTACTGGTGGTAAACCCAAGTACCTTACCTATGTAGGTACTGTAGGTAGGTAGGTAGGTAGGTAGGTACCTGCCGAAGTATCAAACAACATGTTTTGTTTCCAGCAACTCTGATTTTTTTTGAAGAGTCATTTTGCAAGGCAAGACGAACGGCCTTCTACTGAAAGGCCATGCGGGACTATTGATAATTTATCTTACACTGATGCTTGAGAACAGCGTTCTGTATATTTTACCAGAGAGCCGTATTTTCAGTCAGTCTGTTGGCATACATACAAAGTCCACCCATGTCTTGAAGAATTCTTTATGTATTTCTCTCACATGACAGTCTAGGAATCCACGAAAAGAGCCAGGCGAATGAAGTACAGATAATGCGAGACATAATTTCCTGTGATCCTGACAGAATGGACAACCATCTCACAGAGCTCTTGTCTATAAGCAAATCACAGCCATCAGTGGTGTCAGTCATCCTCAATGGTGTTTCCAGCCTCATGCTTTAATGGGATAAGACTGTTGTGAAATAACATATATTGGATTATCAATATTGCACGGTAGCACCCGATTGAGCGGGTTCAAGCAACTTCCATTGACAGTTGATGTTATTTGAAGCAAAACGAGAGATAATGCGGTCTGCAATCTCCTCAAATCGGTCTGTTGCTAGAGCTAAGATGGTCGGTCCTGCACCCGACAGACAAATCCCCAGGAGCCCTGGTTGTGTACGCGGGTTCATTGATTGGAGAGTCTCTGTCAAACCGGGAATGAGTGTTTTCCGGTATGGCTGGTGGACTTTATCTTGCATGGCCAGATAGATCATATCTGGATCCGGTGGAGAACTGCCCAATGCCGCAGGAAGCAAGGCTGCGCGTTGGAGGTTGAAGACCTGTGAAAGCAACCCAATATTAGCTGGTGTACCTCAACATGTCGCCCAAGCTTCCGGGTCCGATCGCAGCTAGGGCAAACTTACAACATCCGCTCGAGAATATGAAGTAGGCAAAACATTCCGTGCATTGGCTGTTGGCACGACAAAGTCAGGAATGATGGCGATAGCCTTGATTTCCTTGGCCCACTGAAACTTCCGGTAGTGGCCTATTCCGAGAGGCGGCTCTGGCGGCCTGAAGCCGGTGTCAATACCACCAGCCGGCGAAGGTAGAACTTCGCTGAGAGGGATCTCCTTGCGCGCTACATCTTCAGGCTTGAGTTCGTTCAGATAGGTGCCGACGAATCCCCCAAAAAGCGAGGCAGCGACATTGTCCGGATGGCGTTCTGCAAAGCGAATGAGCTATGGCCAGCAAAGGAGGTAGTACCAGGCATGATAAATTGCATGCAGAATATTCAACTTATGGTTAGACATGCATGATGGACGGGGGACTCACCAATCATCAAACAGTAATCCAGTAACCGATCCTTGCTGAGTCCAAGGCGACCTACCTCGTTCCCCAGCATTACACCGGCCACGACGGCAGTGCCAGATGAACCGAGACCCCGGCCCAGAGGAATTGGATTTACAATGTGCACACGGGTCTCAGCGGGGAATGCCCTCTGGTCATGGCATCTAAGTACGTATAGTGCTACGCGGGTGATCAGGTTCACCTCTGGGTCCAGGCTGATCTTCTCGGTGCTGTTGCTCTGGTCATCATAAGTGATCACACAGTTGAGCGGCTGTTGCGATAACTTGGAGGTATCAACTGTGACGTGGAGCTCTAGGTGCAGTGACAATGCCAGGCCGATCACGTCGAATCCAGGCCCAATATTGGCAGAAGAGCAGGGCGTTCTGATAACAAAGGAAGCCGCAGCCATCGTAGAATAGTAAGGATAAAGATAAAAAGTTTGGGATGGGGAAAATTGAAATCAGCAATTCCAAGCCCCAGGATTGTACACAGTCAAGGGTAGTATTAGGATGGTCTACGACTGGATTATTATGGCTCTCAGACAAGGTTGTGACTCTTCATTTCTTGGCATTCCCGGTTAACAAAAAAAAAAAAAAAAAGAGGGAGAGACAGAGGGGCCGACGTCGGGGGGGGGGGGAAAGAGGGGCCTCTTATCACGGAGTATTCCTTTGTCATACCGCACCTCCTCTTGTCTCGTCTCGTCTCATTTCCCTCTAGGAGAATAAGTTCGGCTTTATACAAAATCTCCCCCCTGACAGGGACAAAATGAAATTGGTATTTTTATAATAATTAGCCTCCTCCTCAAGCATAACCCCAAACTCTTGATACTTTCCACAGGGGTGCTCTGCTGTCTTGGACTTACTGGGCTAGGTACCACAGCTGCAAGCGAGGTAAGATTACTTGTTATGACCAAAAATAACCATGTTAATATTAAGTACGGAGTACCTACAGTAGGTAGGTGCCTTGGGTACCAAGCCATTGTAGACTGTAGGCCCCTTGTTAAAGATAGGTACCTATCGAGCATTGATAAGAGCAATTGCAAAAACAACACAACTAGATCAGATTGAGTCTTGTCGGCAGAGATAGGTACCTAGCAGCTATCGCATCTTTGTGTTGTGGGCCTTCTGCTGGGGTGTTGTCGGAGGTTGAGTTGATCCCTGAGGCGCAAAAACCCGGCACCAGGTACCACTGCTTACGATTAAGTACTAGCTAGGTGCCTACACATTATCTCTAAGTATGCTTTGCCTCCTGGGATGTGGCTAATTTACATAGTACTACGGAGTATTATACACCTCAACTTGGCTGACCAGATTGTTGCAAGTGTCCTCACCTGCTAGTAGTGTGGAGTGGACTCAAGTGGACTCCTCCTTGCACTCTTCCAGTGTCCCAAAAACACAAATGGTCTGCCGATAGCATCCATTGGATTCGGAACGTGCATTGATTTGCTACCTGACAGGTGCTTTTGGGAGTTGGGGTTTTTGCATGGAAAGACTATGCTTCCAAGGACCCGGGTGTATCGTTCGGTGGACAACCAACCTTGGAAAGATCTATTGTCCAGACCACGTAGATATATAATTAGCGCAAATGGTAATACAAAGGAATTCATGACCACCTGATTCTACACGGTCTGATTCACTGTCGTTAGACTCACATAGCTGAAGGCCACACTCTCCCTCGCCGTGATTGGCCAGTCACCGGGCTAAACCCACCTCGGGCCTTTTGCCGACGCCGTGCCCCTACTAAAAATTTCAGGCTCTTCAGCTCGTTTTGCGCCCTTGAAGCGGAAATTTCTGCCCGCCCCTCGTATTTTATATAAGGGACTCAAGTCTCCGCATCCACCACTCTCCTGCCTGGCTTCTCGGCTCTCTCCTGTCTGTTGAGACTCTCGCATCACCTCACTAGGTGACCTTGGATCAATTAGACTTGACGTCTTGCATGTTAACTTACCTACCTTGCCTCTCTTTGTGCGCCTTTAAACCAATCCCTCGTGGTTGGATGCATTGTGCCTAACCACGGGGTCTTTTTTCCGAGTGTGACCGGCATCATACTCCCCTCTCCGTGCACGAAAATCCAGTTCCGCTTGCGACTCGTTTGCGCTCACCTCCCGCCCTCCACGCCCTCTCGAAAAGGATTCGATCATTGTTAATCGACCCACCGCAATTGTGCGGCTTTGGGCTCATAAACTAGTTGGCACACGGCTGGATATCTACTATTGTTCTGCTGGCATATTGTCCTGTTTCTCGTTGACTATCTATTCGCTTCATCAATTTGGTTCAAACCAGGTTGGGCGTCAAAGCCACCGAGCAGCTTTTGTGGTGAATTGTGAGAACTTATTTGGAAGTTCTCCATCGACGCGCCTTTTTCTGCCCTCTCGGAGCGACGGCGCTCCTTTCGTCCTATTCAGTCAAGTTGGCGGGGCTTCGCTACAACCAGTCTTCTCTTCTCCACCCTCTTCTAGGCCCCAAGTTCAGGGTCTTTTGCGGGGGCGACACTAGACCCCCCTAATAGGAATTCTCCCAGCAATCTTGAAGCTGGCACACGGACGCGCATCGGTAATGCCAGGCCCTTGCGAGGGGTCTGGCTAGTGGATGGAGAAGCAATCGCCCCGGGATCTTTTTCATCCAATACACAACTTCCGACCTCGCGTACTTGAACATAGCGAGAAAACCCCAAGAAAAAAAAAAAAGTCGAAGACACCGGTCATTTCTCATTCGCGCGCAACTTGCCAGCAATCTTAACCGACCAGCTTGTTGTATACATTGATTTGAAAGATTCGATCGACCCACAATGTCCGAGTCACCGAAATCGGAGAAGTACATGTGCTTGACCAGATACAGCACTCCGGTCCCCGAACTAGATGACCATCGATTTCAACTGGACCCGCCACGCTTGGAGGCCCCCCCGGACGTGCCGCTCAGCCCTCAAAATACCGCCCCACAGAGCTTCAACCCCGAGACGCCTCAACGCCCAGACTTGCTTAATATCCAGGATGCGCTTCGGGAAGCCGGCTCTCTTTCGCGTGATTTCGAACATGTGATTGTTGATGATGATCGGTCAGGAAATGATTTCAATGCTATGGGACGTCGTTTCTCCGTTGATCCTACAGTGAACATCCGTCACGGCTGCACTTATAGCCGTACACACCAGGATATCGCAAACTTGTCCTGCGAGTCATCCGTCTCGGCCAGATCAACGTCTCCTCCGAACTCTGTTGAGGCATTTGCAGACCCGCGTCGTCGGGAACGTGCGAACACCCTTGAAAGCCACGGAGCCCCGGATCTAGAAGCAATCCTTCAACGTACGGTTTCTGGTGGTACGCATCCTCGGCGCCCCACATTTAGCAATGCGAGTGTGATAAGACCACAACCCGGGGATGTACAATTGGATCCGACCGACGATACGTGCCTTCCGACGTTCGAACAGCCTGGCAGAATTCCGGTGATCGATTATGAAGAGCTGGAAGAGTTTGTTGCTCTCAGCCAGAAGCCAAAGCCCGCAGCAAACCGGCGCAAGCACAGCCTTAGTTCGCAAAGCAAGAAGCCACGAGTCTTTTATGACCTTCGTCCGGGTGCTCAGAAACCTGAGGATGAAGTAAAACGTTCATCAAGTACGGAGCGGTCCTTGGATGGAGTTTTGGATTCTACATCGACAAGGAACGAGAAAATTGACGTGGACGCTGTGAACGAAAAAGGATTACTGGAAGCCTTGAAGAATGAGAACGAACCCACGCGCTTCGGCTTCTTCTCATCCGAGTCACAGAGTACCGTGCACGCTGCAGAGCTCGGCGACCTGGTGCTACCGGGAGACACCTTCCGGGATCTTTTCCAGCTTGGTCCGGAAGGAGGTGTTTGGTGGCTCGATGTTCTGAACCCTACAGAGGATGAGGTGGGCGCTTTGTCCAGAGCCTTCTCTATCCATCCGTTGACAACGGAGGATATCCTGACCCAGGAAGCTCGCGAGAAGGTCGAGCTGTTCAAGCAATATTATTTCGTGTGTTTTCGGACATTTTACCAGGTTGATAAGACGAGCGAGCAATTTATGGAGCCCGTTAATTTCTATATGGTGGTTTTCCGCGATGGGGTATTGTCTTTTTCTTTCACCGAGAACCCTCATGCTGCGAATGTCCGGAGGAGAATTGGAAAGCTGCGTGATTATGTGTCGCTGAGCAGTGATTGGATCTGTTACGCCATGATGTAGGTCTCTCCACTGTCTGTCAAGCCAACCCCACGCGCTAATACTGTGTTATGATAACAGTGACGATATCGTGGATAGCTTTGGCCCCGTCATTCGCGAGATTGAGGTTGAGTCCGAGGCCATTGAGGATCTTGTGTTCATCGCACGCATGGATGATTTCGAGTCTTTTCTGCCACGCATCGGTGGCCTGCGTAAAAAGGTCATGAGCTTAATGCGTCTTCTGGGCGGCAAGGCGGACGTCATTCGCGGCTTCTCCAAGCGTTGCAACGAGCAGTACTCAGTGACGCCGCGCGGTGATATTGGCCTTTATCTGGGTGACATTCAGGACCATGTTGTAACCATGATGTCTAACTTGGCTCATTTTGAAAAGATGCTGAGTCGCTCACACACCAACTACCTTGCGCAGTTGAACGTGACCAATCTCATGTTGGGAAACCATGTCAACAAGGTTTTGAGCAAGGTGACACTCATCGCCACAATGCTGGTCCCCATGAACCTCATTTGCGGTCTGTTCGGTATGAACGTTCATGTTCCTGGGGAGGATGCTGAAGGTTTGGGGTGGTTTTTTGGGATCCTGGGCGTCATAGCTGCTATCATCGTTCTCAGCGGGGTGGCAGCTCGCTGCTACAAGCTTGTGTAGAATCGGCAAGCATTGGGTTGACGTAGCGACGCTTGGCTCTCCTCCCTTGTCTGGCTGGCATTCGCTTGAGCTGTGCACTTTTTTGTTGATTTTCGTATCGTATATAAACGCCGGGCTAGGATCCACCTAGAATACCGAAAAGAAGAAGATGGTTGTGTATCAATCCGTACCTGTCCACGATGGGTAGATACCTTCCTAGGTACCTACACCTACCTACCTTACCTAGGTATAGTGGGACTCCGGGTAATGCACAGCGTAATTTTGCCAACGGGCTGTGGCCAAGGCGGTGGCGCACCAGGCAGTCTCCCACGGGATTCCTTCACTTCAGCCTCTTCACTCTTCAGGCCTTGGAACTGGTTCACCGATTACCAAGCCCCGGTGGATTGCCTTGCCACAGGACAAATGCTGTTCATGGGATAGCTCGAATTCGCTCCCATCCTGTAGCTCGTCCTTCTTCCCTCTCCATTCGGCTGGCCTGGCTTGGCCTCCGCCGTGCACGGAGGAAGTTGTTAGTAATTCCAAGCTTCCAGCAACAGGAAGTGGCTCGGTCATCCATGGTCTTTGCAAATCTCACCTCCCATCGGCCTGCCTGAATGTTCCCCCAATTCGTGCCATCCCATCTACAGGGCCGCCTAGGTGCTACCCTCCGCGCAGTACTCTATGGCACAGTTGCCTTGGTCATGTTCGCTGGTTCTGTCTCTGCGAACACCCTAGATCCCACAGCTCTTGCAACTGAAGGCCATGGCCATTTCATCATTGGCGATTCCAGCTCACAGCTGTCCTTTCCACTTGCGTCTTATAATGGTTTGGAGTTCGAGGACGCTTTCGATGAGGAAGGAGATACGCACGGGCTAGATCTGGTCCGCCGGGCCCCAGCTGGTATATCGTCCTTGGGGAACAATCAGTACCAAGAGAGCACTGTAAAAATGGGAGAAGTTCAGTGGTGGTATTTCCCGGTCAGCGGTACAGATTCCAACAGCACATCTGAAAATCAGAGTCGTGATTATTCAAAGCGCGCGACGACCGTTTACCTATCCCTAACAGCCTGCTCGAAACCCAACCTCAACAAAACGGATGTTACCAGCACAGCTGCTGTACCGCAGTTAAAGGTCTACCTGTCTGAGTCGGTGGAGAAGCCTGGGCCTGACAAAGAAGGTTCCGACCAGACAGTACATCCGGCGGAGGAGGGCTACATGGGAACTACCCTGTCAGCGAATGAAGATGTTTACATTGGAGTGATGGCTCCCAATAGCACGGAGTATTCCGGATCATATACCTACCAGATTGCAGCCTCAACTGATGCTCTTTTCCATAGTGTCGACGACACCGACCGGCTTTTGTATCTGGTCGATTCGGACACTAATGCGGCGCTTCTGACGACAAAAAATCTCACCCAAACGGACCTCACCTCGCAGAATTACAGCCACTGGATGAACATGACGCCTCCTTATACAATGTTTGCGAACAATATTAACAGTACCGCTATCTCGGGCTTGGAAAAATCATTTTGCGCTCTCAATCAGCTTGCACAGATTGGAACATCCAATGTTGACACGAGCATGACTACCCGAGGTGCGGTGGTGAGGCCAACGGAGCAATTCTATGTCACTGGTCTCAATAAGAGCTCTACTTATTTCGGGATTATGGCGCGGTATGGCAATTCCACCAGTGCAGGGAATGGAATTATCGGAGGCGGTGGAAAAGTCTGGAATCCCATGAACTTCACAACCAAGACAGGTAAGACACTCTATATCAACACCCCTCTTCTGTTCCAACAAACCTACTAACTCCAGTAGATGACAATTGTGCCGTCGTGTACGATTTGCCGTTTTGCTCCGAAGTCGCCTATGCGGTGCCTTCAAACCCATCTTTGACCATGACAGCACTCCGGGAAATTTATGACGAAAATGCATACTCTCTGTATAAAGGATTTAACTATTCCTTACAGCAGATCCAATGTAACACTTCGAGTGAGACTATGTTCTCTCTTGCTGTCTCATGCGATACCTGCGCAGAGGCATATAAGCAGTGGCTCTGTGCCGTGACGATTCCCCGGTGTGCGGATTTTTCCAGTAACGACACTTTCCTCCAAATCAGAAACGCTGGTCAGTCTTTCCTGAATGGTACCTCAATAACCAACTCGACATTGTCGGACCACCCCGCGACGAACAAATCTCGAAACCCTCTAATAGACAGCGAGATCCGCCCGGGACCGTACAAGGAGATTCTACCATGTCAGTCCGTCTGCCACAGTCTAGCCCGAAACTGTCCATCGGCTCTGGGCTTCAGCTGCCCGGTGGGTCAGTGGGCCAATGCCTCGTACGGCGTGCGAGACCCCAACGGTGACATCACTTGTAGTTACCTGGGGGCAGCGTATTATCTCAATGCCGTCTCTAGCCTGCATGGGAGTATCTGGGTCCAGCTATATACGGTAATCGGCTTCTGGTTCTCATTCTGGAACCTCGGGTAGCCAGTTCGGATTCTCTATTTTTTTTTCATTTTCTTTTTTAAAACAAGAAGTTGGGTGTGCATTCTACTGCATGCTTGATAACCCCCCATAAAGACAGAAGGTTATGGCTTACCAGTTCATCCTTTAGTGTGTTGATACCCAGTGTTTTGGACTTGTCACTTAAATGTTGGTATTGTCTAGGGGGGGTTATTATATACTATTCCCGATTTTCTTGCATTAAAACATACCCACCATGGTTTTTCAATCGTCTGCAGGGAATATCATTGCCGCAAATGGAAAAGGTAATAAACAGCCTATCAAAATATGAAGGTACAAATCATTTCACTATAATTTCTGGACCATGTAAACCCTATGCATAACGCCATTGTGAACCTTTAGTATCTGTAATAAAGTCATGCTCTAAAAACGCTTCGAAGACTTGGGAGGCAACAAAAGGAAATGAATGGTATGGGAAAATAAGACCGCTTATTTGCTCCCTTTCGGAGTTGGCGTCCACATGTTCCTGAGGTGAGATGATGACGCTGACAATGTGAATCCCTGCTGAGGAGTACTTCCTACCTGACAAAGCAGCTTCTGTGCTGCGGGTGTTAACGCCCTAGTCATTCTTCCTCTTGGTGTAACCGTACTCGGTGTGCAAATGTCGAATTCCAGCCGGGGACTGCTAGCAAACCGCGGCGTCACAGAGGTTTTGGTTTCACGGGCAGCCTTTTCCGCACGCCGTGTCCGTGCTACGCGGTCAACCATGCGATGGTGAAGATCCTCTCGTTTCCGATTGCCCTTGATCTGAAACGGATTCGGCGTCGTGTCACTGGTCCCAAGGAGGCGAAGATCATCCGGGGAAGTCGCATGGTCGGTTTTGTTCCCCGGTGTGGTACAGTATTCGGGGCCGTCTTCATCTACGAAAGCGTATCCATTGACTCGGGGTGTCTCGCCCCCTGTGTACCCTGCCTCGGACTCGGTTGAGCATGGACGTCCGGCAATGGCGTCTTTGATCGCTGATATCGATGGTGATGGAGGAAGTGCATCTCCATTGGTAGAGGAGGATGAATAGAGACTCTCGTCCGGAAGTCGCGTATTTTGATATACCACTCGTTTGGGTCCTGCGCGCGATGATGCATCCGCCTTCTGTGGAATAGTCTCGTACGAATCCTCGATGGATGCGGGCGCAAACATCAGAGAATTCTCCGGTCGAAATTTCCAGGTATCTGGATTTGCAGGCCGGGCATCCAGATCTGTCTTGGTGAGCACTTGTTTGCTTTGGTCTGGGTTGTCTCCCTGTGCCTCGATCCGTTTGGTTTCCCGCTGTCGGTGTGCAATCTGCCGTGCGGAGGGGATTTTATTCCCGCCCCATAGCCAAGCATACTTCTCGCGATGCTTTATATTCTGTTTATCAAGCACTTTGTTGAAAGACTCATTGTCTTCGCTGGTGTATTTAGTCTGGAATTCCAGTAGTCCGAGGCGGGATACATCCGGGGTCGAAATATGGTCATCGGTCGGTTTCGTCGAGGCCGCAGATGTGACGGACCTAGGAGTGTCCCCTCCCCATCCCATCGGGGTATCTCCCAGCCGCTCGGATCCGGTAAATCGCGGCGTCATATTAGTTGATCCGGGACAGGTTCGGGCTCGTCCGGGCGTCCTCAAAAGGCCGATCAGCCTCTTCTTAGAACCCGCTATCCATTCTTTATCCTTTGATTCAAGCGCATCCATGTACTCCTGTTTCACCTGTGCTTCGAGGAGACCAGGGAAATAATCTCGCGCGATGATCTCGGATAAGGCATTGGTGTAGACATCCTCGTCGAGCACGGTGGCCGGTCGTTTGATGCGCTTCGGTGGCGGGGGTGGAGGCATAAGTGTGGTATCTCCTCGACGCTTTATCAAGGCCTGCGACTGAGGGGACATGACCGAGGAACATCAACACCGTGATATATGGGGTAGATGGACAGATGGATGATAATCAGTTGGAACAGTTAGGCCGGAATACGAAGGAGAGGGGATTGGCCGGGCAAATCTAGTACCGCCTAGAATTGGCGGTGAGGATCTGATGTCTTCGGGCGATTACGTCAAGGAGAATGCCATCTATTCATGTATTCATCTATCCATCTATCCACCCATCCACCCTTTCTTCCCTCCTACTTTCCCCGCGCGCTACTCGTGGTTATGGTGACAGTAATTTTTCCCTATTGGCTAGGTATCCATATCTCAACATGGTATCAAAAACCCCCTCCGATCCTGACAGACCCGGTTATCCCTTCCTGCTCTATATACGGAGACAAACCGAAGACCGACAATTCATGCTAAAACAGGTGACATCTGCAACGACGGCATTCCAGAAAACGACCCAAACCAGCAAATGAAGAACACATGCATAAAAAAGGAAAATAAACCGAGCGAATGTTGTCCAACTGAAACCCCTCCCCCCTTTCACTGCCTTTTCCCAATCTCCATGCCAGAAAAACACCCAACCTTTTTTCTTTCCGAGGAAAGCAGCCGCTGAGAAATGCACGAGAAGACGATGCGAACGGAGAAACTCGTGTACAGTAGATGAAAAAAAAAAGAAAGAAAGAAAGAAGGAAGGAAACCATACGCACATAGCCTACACGGAGTCGACCAAAGGGCTGTCCAAGGAAATGATTCATCACAGCAAGGTTACAACAATTGGAAACAAATCATCAAGTCGTCGAAAAAGTTCTATGTGAGCGGATGAAGGAAAAGAAGAAATGAGCCAGAAGACCGAGAACAAACAGTCTGTATAATTTCCTATAAGGATGAAAGTCGTCTTCGGTCAGACCGCAACTCAATTGGCGGCTGGAGTTGGGAAGAGGGAGTATGATGCTCTGCCTTTTCGGCGAGGTGCAGCCCTAAACGCCGAATCGTTCTTGACAGCCCTAGCGATCAATGGAGCAGCTTCCACTTCAGTAGTGGACTTGGCTCGATCATGGATTGAGGGGCATACGGTCGATGTTTGCCCTGCAAGCTCAGAGATTGCGCTACCATCCGCGCGATGCAGAATACGGGCTTCAAGTTCGCGTGCCAAACTCTTAGACTGCCGATGCTGAGAAGAATCAGGGCGTGCCATTCCAGAGTGTTCGCCCGATAATCTTTGCTCTGATGGATGCAACTCCCTGCTGTTTGTCAGACTATGCACGAGCTCGGGAACACTGGCAGTTGAAACGGATGATCGATGTTTGCGGACGATGGATGCAGCACGGGACAGAATCAAGCTCTCCTGTGAGTTGCATTTGCTGATGGGGGAAAAGCTACTCCGCGGGGACACAGATTGCTCCATAGGCTGAATCGCACCTGCTTGCGAATAGAAGGAGAAATGCCGATCTGACTCCGTGTCCGCCGTCAAATAGTCCTCGTACAGCGAATCCGGATTCATGTGTTTACCCAACGTGGGTGCGAACCTGACAGGCCGAAAATAATCGCTGTCCCTCTGTGTAACGGCGAGTCTAGTGTCGTCTTCCAGGGTCGATGAAGTTACCACTACACGTGAGCTGGGCATTGGCTGCGAAGAATGCGAGTCAAAGTCCGCAGGAGACAGTTCAGAGGCGGTCAAATGCACCAATCCAAAAGAATTATTCTTCTCATCTGGTGTAGTAATGGTAACGCCGGCTGCTTGCCGAGGCTCATCAAAGGACGTGCGAGTCCAATCAAAGTTCGAGTTTGATTCAGCGGCATGCTCATAGCAATAGTCTATGTCTGCATCCCAAGACTCATGGATCGATTCATAGATGGCTTTCTGGTCGATGGAAGACCGTCTCTGGGCTGGTTGTCGTGTCTGGGGCAAATGCGTTGCTGTTGTTGCTGATGCGGCTACCAGACTATGTTGAGGTAGGGTGGGAGACCCGATTGCCTCCGCAAACTTCCTGGACAAGTCCTCGGCCACATAGATGGACAAGTCAGACTTGGGCCTGGCCATTGAAGCGGGCTGTGCCTCAACTGGAGATAGTCGGCTCGTCCGTGCAGGCGCACGCGGGGATATCTCTTCAGTATGGAGCTCGGGCCCATCGCGCCATGGGGTACTCTCCTCTTCTTCTGGGACGTCTTCCAAATCCGACGACAGAGTCGCCAAAGACATCGACGAAGTGCGGGCATTATCTACATTGGTGCTGCCACTGGATGTAATGGCATGACTTGAGGGAGCCGGGAACATGTCCTCCATATGCATTTCGGACCATGAAATGCTAGGTTCTATATCGTCCACATGAGAATAAACATGCTCCGGATATGTCGGTTGGGAAGACAGGCCGAGGATTTCGTCAATGGCGCGAGGAGCTGGCTCGGGCAACTCCGGAGAGGATGCCAATCTCGGGGACGATGCTCTCGGGGGCGGCGGGGTCGTTGATCCCACTTTTGGAAATCTTGGGACAGGCCGTGAAAAATTCTCGAAAACGCGCGATTCTCTAGGTGCCCTAACATCCTGCTGCTTTGGACTTACTGACGAGGAACCACCCGGTGATGCTGGCGGGCTTATTGCTGAAGGACCCATAGGGTCATCACTGCCAATGGTTGTTCCACATTGGCTGAGATCCTCGGAGAAGTCACGAAAGTGTAAGTCCTCGGCGCGAATGCCTTTTAAATTGGTGACGGGCCTCTGGGAGGCACGGATGGCAGAGAACTCTGTGACTAGGTCGGTTTCTCGGGCTTTCTCCAATGACTGGAACTGGGAAGGACTCGTGTGAGTCAGATGATGGAAGTCAAATGGATCGGAGATGAGACTCTTCAGCTGGTCATCTGTCCTTTCTATGAGCATTCCATGCGAGCCAATTTCCACTGACAGTGGGATTCAGGTACAGCAGGGAATACTTACGTGCATCGCTCTGGCGGGATTTATTGTGGCGGCTGAAGATATCCGAAACCTCAAAACGAGGCTTCTCTCGTTCCACCTCGTCCTCCTCGTCCAGCGTGGAGACAATGTGAAACTTACTTCCCTGACGCCGAAGGATGCGGCTTCCCCGCGAAAGAAGCGACTTGGTTACACTCTCAGGCCGTTCGTGGCGGACGCCGGTCACGGAGCCTGTCCGATCCTCATGTAAGGGCAGCGCTACCGCATCTGTAGAGTTCATGGATGAGGCAGGTGAACGGCGCGAGGAGGTAGTTGAATTGGTAGTGTTACTGCGAGAACGACCACTGAAGACTGATAATCGCTTAGGGCTGTGGGCATTTGCAGTCGACCGGGAGCGAGAATGTATTGAATACTGTTCGGACGAGTCGTGATTCGGCACTCGAGCATATGAACGGTCCAGATCCTGCTGGGACATGGTGCGAGAGTCGATAACGCTGATGGTTGAGAAGGGGTGCAAGAAGGGAACTGGGTCTATATATCAGGGGGTCCCGTTGGCGCGATAGCGAATTCGGGGGCCAAATAAACAGGCGGAGCGAGTGAGCGACCGTTAAGCCTCCAGTTGTGATGGAATGGTCCTGTCTTGGACCATGGTAGGGAGAAGATCTCACGCGCAAGAGATCTGGGGATGAGAGGGGTCGGCAAAGACGACGAGGCCAGGCGGATGATTTTCAGGGTCGGGATTGACAGAGCATGCCCCGTGTCGTGCAGTGCAGCGGAAAGTTTCGAGTGTGTTTTAGGTTGGGGGTTGAAACGAATGCTAGAAGAGCATCCAAAAATTGGTCACGATAGTGTGCAGGTCAAAAGGAGTGAGGCGACTTCCAAGGTCGTAGACGAAAAGCCAAAAGATCGATCAAAGGCCAAAAGAGGGGGATGTGAGAAGGGTGGAGAGAGTGAAGATACGGAGTCAAGTGTGGGAAAGGATGGAGTAAAAGAGTACAGTGGTGGTACTGTGGACGTGGTAGATAGTCGTAGTGTGGTGGTGGTTCCTGGTAGTCGCGGTACTAGTCGCAGCAGTACCAATGAACGGAATGGGTCAGGCTGGGTAAGAAATAAGAATAGCACACAGATTGATTAAATCCTGGGGAAAAGAGGGAAGAATGGGAATAGCGAGAGTGATCAGCAGCAGAACTAGGGAAGAACTACGACGACCCGGAGGAGACAGTGCAATTGACGGAGGGGAAAGGAGAAGGGGAGGAAGGGAAAGGAGCGAGAAACGAGCATCATCAAATACTGACTTGACTGACTTGACTGACTTGACTGACTTAACTGACTGACTGCTCGGCCGTCAGGACAGCATCCCACCGTGCGTCGTACGGGGATACACCGTATGATACGGTCAGGCGAGTATCGTACGGTACCTACCTTAGTACGGTACCTGGTCATCAATCCGGTAAAATATTACCCATTCATACCTAGGTAGGTACCTAGGTAAGTAGGTAGGTAGGTAGGTAGGTACCTGTGCTAGTGCTGTATTCTGGGCGGGCGAGGACGACGATCGGGACGTTGAAACCTTCTCTGCCCTTCTTTTCTTTTCTTTTCTTGCTCTGACAAGCCGAGTCATGGCCATCATTGGCCCTCTTCTGGAAGTATGAAGGAATTGGCCATTATTATTATTGCCAGGCATTCCTCCGTTGGTAGCGTCATCTTAGTGACCGCCCAGCCCAGCCCGGCCTCTCTCCGGAGGTAGTACATATGTACGGAGTTCACGATACTACTACCTACTCAAGTATGGATCCCGGATCCTGGATCCTAGTCTGCCTTACTGCTGGAATCCTCCTACTTAGTGCTTAGTCTCCTCAGTCGGAGGCTGGGATGCTATAGTAACCACGACGGGGGTGTCCTCCGGATAGCAGATCCAGCTCTTGTCCCAGCATGCGGTGTACCCAATTCCATTTTTCCTACCGACCGACCAGCAGCAGCGTCCGGAGGCAAATCTGAGCGAATACAGGGGGGGAAAGAAGGAAAGAAACTTAAAACTAAAATGACGGCAAGGGAAGAAAGAACAAAGGGGAACGAACCTCAAACCGGCCACAGGGTACGACAACTATGATCGAACGAATCCTCCCGAGGCTGTTCGCCCGAGATAGACCTTCCTTCGTGGAGACGAGCTACTTATGCAATCGGGAGGATATAACGTCCCCCCTCCCATATTGATCCATTCTTACCAGATAAACTGGATACATAGGAGACATGGGACCCTCCCTCCTTCCGCACAGACATTGACGGTCTGCCTTTCATCGCGCCCCCATCCCACTTCTGGGATCTAGCGTTTCTCCTTACCGTGTATGGAGTAGAAACACTCTATACATAGAGAAGGGAGAGGGGGGGTTGGGTGGGTTAATGTTCGGTTGCGTTCTCTTTCATCCGCTCCATCATCCGGCACTGGATTCCAATGCCTTCATGACAGTCGCATTCAGGTGATGTACGATGATCAGCTGTCCTTTACTAGACATCGGGATTTCAAACCCATGTCCATAGTCCAGGGGCTTCGTGCGACAGGGGGCAATAATATATCCTAAGTACTTACGGAGTAGTAATGGACAAAAAAGAGCCTGCCGATCTGGGCTAGCCAATAGAGATGTCTCTAGCACAAAGGTCTTGTTAACCTTGCGACCTATGAGATGAGATGATAACCAACAGGACGGAGAACTCCTCCGGACTCCTCCGTCATTAGCCATGCTTGCTTACGCCCCAGTGGTATTACTGACTGAGCCAGAACCTCTCCGTCGACCACCCGTCGCTCAGCTCTCGGCCAGCAGCGACGACCCCGCGGGGGGTTCCGCTGTGCAAGTATCGGCGGGAAGACTGCTACGCGACGAGAAAGGAGAGAGGGATGCATGTCCTTCCACAGTAGATTGGGGAGGAGTCTGGGAGTCCGGGAGTCTGGTCTAGCCGGGCTGTAATACAAGAGATTGCATGTTACCTAGGTACTCCCACCCGACACTTCTCAAATAATCGCGCGTTGTTCGGGAGAGACCCCATATCTTGCGAGCAATTGATTGATGGATTGATTGTGGGCATGCATACGTACCTACATGCGTGTATGCAGCCTACGGGCAACTTGCAGTACATACTACCTACCTAGTAGTCGTCTATACGCACGTACTAGGTTAGTACCTTACTATCCATACCTTCTATATACATAGCACATAATAGATGCAATGTGCATGCATGCATACATATATATATATTTACGAGCTGGGAACAAGGATTGAACCCGTGAACCCAGCAGCGACATCATTTCCTACTACTGGGATTGGTTGTGGTGTCCGAACGACCTGGAAATCTCCGTGGAGGGATTGACGGCTTGTCTCCTCCGGTACCTACCTTACCTACCTACCTCTGTACAGAGTTGTGTACCTCCGTACTCTTGTTGTGCGTTATTATTATGTTATACGAGACGTCAAGCCAGGCACCACCGGATCTTCATTCGCTTAGGAGAGGGGCGTCGGACCCAGTCCAACGTCCTCTCCGCCGACCACCGGAGTCGTGCTAGCCCCGGGTTCCAGCCTCTTCACTGGACGCCCGACGGGAGTTTCTCGGTCTGGCTGAACCTTGTGGGCGCCAGGCGGATCCTAAGTAGTAAGGCTACTAAGTAAGTACTAAGTACATGCATGGTGTCGGGGACTCGGGGTACTCTGACGCCCCTATATCTAGTAGTACCTACTACGGAGTAGTACCAGTACCATCCTCGAAGCCATGGGTGAGATGGGGCTCGTACCATGGTTCTGGGAATTGGGAGGCTTATCAGCCCGGGAACAAAGTATACTACTAACTAGTAGGAGTCTGGAGTAGTAGTTAAAGTGTTAAGCATTCAAAGATTCAAAGATTGAATCATTGAAACAGAGTGACATGATGACAGGGAGCAACTCCATGCAAGGTGGGAGGGAGCATCAGCATTCCGCAAGCACCAGGACCAGGACCGCCTCCGACGGAGGGACGCTGGACGCTGGACGCCGGAGGATATCCACTCAACGTGGTGGAATCGACTCGTCATATTAAATCGACGCGACCGTCCTGGTCGGTCCCATCGCAGATTCATGCAGTCAGCAGTGACCAGCATGTCCGAACCCAGATGGACCCATTGTTAAGTATTGTTATTGTTATTGTTATTATTACTCTGTATTATATATTATCATTGTTCATGATGAATATTTGACAAGAACAACACAATTGTGTACTTCCTAACCATGCGTCCCAGTCCCCCAGACTCCCAGGCCTACTAGGTACTGCCTAGGTAGGTACCTAGTACACTCACCGTATGGGTACGTAAGTATATACCGCGCAGGTAGGTAAGTAAGTAGAGGTATCAACCGAATCCGGATCCGAGCCCTCGCACAGTACTCCGTATGTTGCTGGCAATGATTAATGGCTCTCCCCCCCCCTCTCTCTCTCTCTCCCCACCGGCTCGTGCCTCGGGCCCGGAGACTGCGACAACCTGTGCCAACCGTCATCTGCCAAGCACACTGCGCTGTCTTACTGTCTCACTGTCTCACTGCCTCGGCACTTCAAAGGCCTGTCAGTCGGGCTGTCACAGCGAAAATCGAAACGTCCGCGGAGTCCAGATGCGATTATTTCCACTTCCGACTTCGGTCCGGACGGGAGTATGGGGTCGATACCAGGATCGAGGGGAAAGTCGGGATACATACTTGATTGAGTCGCTTGATCGAGTCGTCCAGATCTTGGAGTGCGATCGGGTCAGACCGTCAGCGAGACCTGAAACTTCCATCACACCGCCCATGCTGCCTGTGGACTTGCACATGTACGAAGTGCTACTGACATACTATCTATTGGATCTCGTGCATGTACCTGCATCACTCGTGCAGCCGTCACGTTCCTCTTCGTCCTCCCGGGGCCGAGAGCGGTTCGTTGCTTTTTCTGTCCGGCTGGCGGTCTGGCCGCGCAGATATCTATCCTGCTCGTGCTCGTGCTCACTGGGGGATTTTCCCCGGCCCATCGAGACATGTCTATCAGGATCATCCATTGTACATACTACTCTGTAGATATCTCTAGCAGCCCGTTTCCCGTGTCGCAGACACGCAAGAGGACTAGTACGCAGTACACAATTTCCCAATGAGGGAAGCGTTCTCCGTCAGTGCCGCAGCTGAGGCTCGTCAGCTGATCCACACTTTTCCGTCCGGCGCTCCTTACGTCGGTACCAACCTCAGGTACCTAGGTAGGTACCTACCTTACCTACGTACTAGGTAATTAGGTCGGTAGATAAGGTACTGTAAGTACCTAGGTAAGGTAAGGTTAGGTACTATCTACGTACGGAAGTAAAGGTACGAGGTACGGTACCTACCTAGTACCTTAGGTAGGTGGGTGGGTACTGTAGGTACACATTACAGACAGCCCCCGGTTCGTGTAGGTGTACTCCTTTGAGTGCTAACCAGCTAACCAACACAACCAACCCTTCAGAATAAATAAGCCTCCATCCAACATCGGGGGACAGATAGACACAGCCTTCGATCAAGTCTATCCACTGGCCACCGACCTACACCGGACCCCAACTTCTTCACCCCCAACTTCCAACCCCCAACATCCCTACGGGCGAATCGACGACATGTCCAGCCCAGCCCAATCCCAGCTGCCACACCACTGTCTCAGATCCAACCTTAAAAAACCACCCCCCTTCCTACGTAGCTAGCTCCTGCCAGGTTCCCAGGCACTCCCTCAGGCACTCCCTAACCTAGAGGCTTAGTAAGTGGTGGTAGTGTTCATGATCCGACGGGCCTCGTTCAGGTTCCCAGCCCTCCGGTCCGGCGGTCCCATCCCCTCTCTCCCCTAGCGTGTAGCACCATTGCCCCTTCGGTGCGCCCCCAACTTCTCCATCGTTCGAACTCCTGACGATCCCTGGTGTCTAGACCGACTCCCGGCCACATGCTAGCAGGCCAGGACCCGTCGCAGTAATTGTGGTGGGGGTAGTGGTTGGATTGTCGACCAAACTGAATGGGGGAGGTTTTCCTTCCACTCGAGGTCTACCTACCTACCTTAGGTACCTTACCTACGGTAGGTATCTACTTAAGTACCCAGGGTACGGAGCGTACCTTAGGTAGGTAGGTAGGTACTGTAGGTAGTGGCTATTGTGTATTTACCGTATTGAAGGCAGGTCCAGTGAGTACCTACGGTAAGGTACCTTGTACGTTCCTAAGGTACCATGGTACGATACTTACTCGGCCCGTCTGATAGGTAGGTACCTCAGATACCCTGATACACCTTTGCAGGTTCCATACCGAGCAAGGTACTACTACATGATAGAGTAAATATTGAAGATTATATAGATTCTGGGTCGACTTCTATTTTTGCCACGTTTAGATCGATCTATGTCGATACCCGCACCTGCGAGGCCCGAAGTCGATCGCTATCTACCATTACTACTAGTAGCAGTATCTATCTAGTGCAGGTAGTAGGTAAGTACTACCTAGGTAGGTAGTATGGAGGGCAGGGACCAGGTGCATACTATACCCATTTGAAGATTCTTTGGGGGCAAGAAATGTCACCCAGTTACTTACGTATACAGCAGCATACAAGTATCCATCGATTGTTCCTAGGTATAGACAGGCAGGCCCTTCCCAACGCCATCTTTTCAAATACACAATCGAATGGAGGAAGGCAGCAAAACAACAAAGTCACAGCCCGTAAAACTACAGTTGGCCCGGGAAACCCACCCAACCCCAACACAATCCATCCTCATTACTCCTCATCTTCCTTCATTTCCATATCATCGCCATTGTCATTGAACAGTCCATCCTCTTCTTCATCGTCGCCCCCATCTGCCTCTACTTTCTCGCCCCCAGCCCCAGCCCCAGCCGCCATCGCCCCTTCGTTCTCAGCCCCAGATCCTGTGTCCCCTCCAGCCACGGCCGCTGCTCCCTCCTCCTCATCGTCGTCATCGTCATCAGCCACTCGCCGGGCCATCTTCGCCCGCCGCCGCTGCTGCACCGCCTCTTCCTCTTGGTCATCCTCCGCCCCAGTGTCCCGCATCTCCTGGTCCTCGTCGTCGGACCTGGCCGCTGGCGTCGACCGGGCCCCGGCCTCGTCTTCATCGTCCGAATCCACCACCATTTCACTGCTCTTGTATTTGCTCTGGGGTTTGCCGCCCGCGCGACGCTCCAGGCGCCGGCGCTTCTTCGGGGCCGTGTCGCCCTCGCTGTCCGGCTCCGAGCTCCTGGCCTTGCCAGGTGACTCGCCGTCGTTGATGAAGTCGTCTTCGGTACGCTTCTTCTTGCGCTTCGACGTCTTCTTCTTGCGCTTAACCTTGGCACCCGTCTCTGACTCCGTCGTCATGTCCGCTTCCTCGCGGGCGCGCTCTTCGTCTGCCCGCTGCTCCGCCAGCCGCTGCGCCTCTTCGATCATTCTCTGTCGCTCTTCCGCTACGCGTTGTTTCCGCTCGCGCTCGGCTTCTTGTGCCTGGCGAACTTCCTCCTCCCGCCGGCGTATCTCGGCTTCGCGGGCCTCCCGGGCTTGCTGGAGCTTGGCAGCATTCTTTTCTTCGTAGTCCTTCTGGCTCTGCAGGGCCCGTTCAAGTTGCTTGATGATCGTTCGGCCCATATTCGCGCGCTGCTCCAATGCGCTGGCTGGGTAAGGCGGGTTCTTGGCCTGGGCAACCCGCCCGAACGTCTCCACCGCTTGATGAAGTCCATCGGCCGCTTCCTCCACATCCTGAACCGTCTTCTGTGTTTCTGGGAGGCCGTACGCGAGGGAGGCGATCTGGTTCTGCACGAACGCAACGTTGAACTCAAGGTGAACTTGGCCGGGGGCAACCGCGTGTGCACGCTGTGCATAGTCCAAAGCGGTCTTCATGGCTGATAGATTCATCTCCTGCTTGCCCTTCAGTAGCCAGACTCGGCCCAGGCATGCCAGGATCTGCGCATCGCGGGCACGGTCTTTCGACAACGCAGCCTCGTAGTGCTCAATCGACCGCGTGTACTGTCTGAGCTCCGCATAGACATGACCCAGATTTAGGTAGACACTGGCATCGCGCAACGTATCCCGGGTTTTAGAGAAGATGTGTACCGCCGAGGCATGGTCCTTTTTATCGTCCACTAACGCGATCGCGATGCCTTGAGCAGCATAGGCATTGCGAGGGTCGAGCTGGAGGGCCTTGTCGAAGAATTCGACGGCCCGCTCGTACATCTTGCGACGTTTCTCCTTGTCCTGGTCACTATCGCGCCGCATATCGCGTGCGGTCGACAAGTGGATATTGCCCATGCCAGTCAGTGAGTACCGATCATGCTTATCGTAGTATTGGAGTGTATGCTTGTAATGCCGCTGTTCGTGGTCCTCCGCCAAGTTGGCAGCCCGTTTTTTGGATTTGCTGAGATACCAGCCAAATAGCGCGCGGACTTCAAGGTTGGTCGAGTCGGCCTCGTAGAGCTTGGCCATCTTCTTGGGTCCCTCATCCGTCGGGCTCTGGCGAAGGGCAATGTACGTCAACCTCGCGTTAGCTTCCGTGTAGTCGGAATGGCGCTCCAAGAGACCCTGGTACACCTTCTTCGCCTCCTCTGGCATATCAGCTGCCTCATAAGTACGTCCCAGATTGAAACTGATGGTGGTTACGAGGGCATCGGTGTCGAGCTCGCTCTCCTTCTCCTTCGATCGAACGCAAGCATCTAGAGCTGCCTGGAACATGGTCCGGGCTCGTTCAATCTTCTCTGCTTGATACAGGAAGCAACCCATGTTGTTGAGCAACTGCGGGGGGAGGTGTACGCGGAGGGCCGCCTTAATCTGTTCCTCGTCCTCGAGGCCTTCGGGACGCTCTTCCTCTGCGACCTCCGCCAACTGCATCTCTTCTAGTTGAGCGAGACACTGCATGCTCTTTTCGGGCGCTATCTGTTCGTATAGCCGGGACAGATATACCAAGACTGACTCGTCGGGAGAGATCTTCTTGCTTTCGTCCCTCCAAAGAGCGCGGACTGACTCCAGAAGACTGATAGCCTTCTTACTTTCGGCCGACTTGTCCTCCTTACTGCCAATTTGTTGCGCGGCGAAGACTTCCTCGGCGTGGAGTGCGCCGAGCAGTACCATGCATTCGGCGTTCTTGGTTTGCTGGATTATCTTCTCAAGACGGAATTTGGCTCCATCGTAGTCCTTACTGGACACTTGCATTTGCACTGTGCCGAATTTGGCGGGGAGATATCCCTTCTCACCACCGCCTCGAGCCTGGTCGGATCGGTTGTAGTACTCTGCTGCACGCGTTAAGTCGCCTTCATAATGTGACTTCCGGCCCAGCAGATACCACCCATCGCTAGCAATTTGCATTACGTCCGTATGTTCAATGGCCTTGCGGGCTAACGTCTCGACTGTGGAATACGACTTCCTCAGGAGGAAATAGCTGCCAAACAAAGCACAAGTCATGGGATACTCCTTGTCCACTTTAAAGGCTTTCTGCGTGTACTGGGTCATTGCCACTTTGTATAATGACCCGAAGGCCGGATCTGTCGTGGCATGCCGGGAGCTGTCGTAAAGGTAATACACTGCAAGGAGAATGTTGGCAACTTTAGAGTCGG
Source organism: Aspergillus ellipticus CBS 707.79 (assembly GCA_003184645.1). Lineage (NCBI taxonomy): Eukaryota > Fungi > Ascomycota > Eurotiomycetes > Eurotiales > Aspergillaceae > Aspergillus > Aspergillus ellipticus. Next base: position 38,580 of record KZ825862.1, on the reverse strand, counting down.
GGTTCTAACGCACAGGGCAAACAGTCAGTTACATAGATGCAAAAATCATAAGCCAGCGCGTTACTCACCAATGCGAGTGCCCGCTCCCACGCAGCCTTGGCCTGGTCCTTGAAGCCTAGCTGCCACAGACAGCAACCGATACCAATGCGCGGGTCGGGGTCTGTCAACGCAGGCATCTTCATTAGAGCCTTCTGGTACCCCTCTAGTGCCTCTGCATATCGCCCCAGAAGGTACTGCGTCCTGGCACGTCCAAGAATGGCCATCACATTGCGACCACCGAATGCCTTGGACGACTCATCGAAACATTTGAGCGCCTGCCGCAGCGACTCCACTCGCTCGGAGGTATCAACAGTCCCAGGACGAACAGGTCGCGGCGGGTGCAGTGAAGAGCGCAGGAGCGACAGAACACCGCGCGCCAGGAAGAGAGGAGGGAAGGCCGGGTTTAGTCGCGAGGCCTCATTTAGAGTGGACGTCGCAAGCTGGAGGTAGTGGTCTTTCGTTTTAGCTTCTGTGTACAATTCCCCTTCAGGCGCGACACGGGGAGCTTGGCGGCTCTTGAGCATCAGCAGCCAACAAATCCATCCCAGCAGCCCAAGTTTCTCCTTGGTCGCTCCATGGCCGACCGAGGCGAGACCTTTGTTAAGGATGTCGATGGCATGATCCAGTTGCTTCTGCTTGGCGTATGCCAGCGCGATGGTCACCCAGAAGTTCTTGGCCGCTTTCTCGTTCTCCAGTAGGGTGCAGAGTTCGGTGGGGTCGTCCGGGAGGATCTCCAGACTGACCTCGACTTCACTGTCCAGGGTGGACGCGGGAATGTCGATGGCGGAGGGAATGTCAGAAAAACGAAGGGTGGCCACCGGGTTGGCCGTCGGAAGAGATTCGCCGTTCGCGCCATTGGCGTGGCCGTTCTGAAGGGACACCATGGCTTAATCGAGCGTCGCTGCGAAGCAATGAATCGGGAGACAGAACCGGGGAGGAAGATGCGACTGTTCGGAGGTGAAAGGAGCTTGGCTGGGTGGTTCACCTCTCAACTCATGATCGGGGGAGACGAGAGGGGAGGAGGGTGGTAGAGGGGGGGAAGGAAGACCAAGGAGGGTCTTGTCAGGGTCGAGACGAGCAGGGAAGAAGAACGCTGGGATTGCAGCAAATGGAGGGACGACGGAAGCCCGGGATCGCTGCTGGGTCAGTCGGTGGTGCTTGTTGCTTGCTGCGTCGGTCTCTGAAGCAATCCGGTCGACGGCCGGGCGGCGGCCTGAGGCTGCTGAACGGGCCGAGTGTTCACCGCCACTTCCGGTGGCGCAGTCGGTACTTCGGTACATGTACTTAGTGGGTACAGAGTCCCTACGAAGAAGTCCTTATGGAAGTCCTTACGGGGTACCCGAGCCGTAAAGGCATAGGTACGGGTCTTGCTTTATTCCTTGCTATCGCCCCCGTAGACGGCACATCACTGGAAAGGAGAGGAATGATATCAGACTATATCCGTGCGCATCCAAGAAACCCCAGCCGGAAGGGAAACAATCACAATAATACTCTAGGCGCCATTTCTCATGTCATAAAATAGTTCGATAAGAGGATCGGTCATAGCACGTCACAGCCCAGGCCAGTCCCAAGGCCAGGGCTTAGGGGAGAGTCTTCCCACGTCAGAACCCTACCAGCTTGGGGATTTTGCAGAGAACCACTACGCCGATCAGCACCATAAAGATACGTCCAATCTCGACCCAGTGGCCCAGTCGCACATGTGTCTCCGCATACCCAGCGGCGGCAGCGGCTCTCCGCTCTTCTGACCCAAGGCCGACATCGATGGAGCCGGCCAATTCGGATGGGAATCTGCCTGCTTCATAGTACTCATCAAGCAGCTGATCTTTCTCGGTCCAGCGCCCTCTGAGCCATGAGTCAAACTCGTCTTGGTCCTCTAGAGGAATTTCCGATACAGCAAACCGCCGCCAGTGCATGTTGACAGAAGTCGGCGGTCGGCCTTGTAGATAAGTTGACCGGAGAGTAAAATATTTGTCGGGCAAGCTGCCCTTTCTGTTGTAGATAATTGTAAGGGTCAGTGGCAGGTCCAGGATGGAGTGTACGGGAGCACGTTCAATACTTACGGAGGCCCCTCGTAAGCTACCGTGCAGTCATAGACCCATTCCACAGTATCTTGCAGCTGCTGAAGACAGAAGAATAGACCAGTGGAACGTGGAATAAGCTCGTGCTTCAGAGAAGAAATGCCCTGCTTTGCTCCATACTCCTTGCTTCGTCGTCTGGTGTTGACGGAGAGGTTGGTCCCTTCGGGAAAGATCAAGAGCCACATGGGATCATACTGATGAGACCCGGACTGAGATCTAGTGTGCCGAGTCTTCAGTTTTTCCAGGCGGTGTTGCAGGCGCGGCTTGTCGGACAGCCATTTCCGAGCCATGAAGATAAATCCGTAGAAAGTCATGCCTTGACCGATGATCGGGATATACTTGAGGGATTCCTTGAGGATGATAAAGATGCGCCCATGCATTACATTGGTGTAAGCCACCCACCAAAGGTAGATCCAGTCCGTATAAACTTGATGGTTGGCGATCAGCACCAGGCGCTCCGGGAACTGTGTCTTCAAGCGTCCATCCTCAGCGATGTGGACTTGGCCCCGTATACTCTTGTCCCCGCTGACGCGGACGAATGTAGGGCATCCCCACTGAGTCAGAGCAGTTATGACCAACCCAAATGATTGCTTGGTGTACGCCATGTACGAGTAGTAGTAATCCTTGTTGATCACATACAACGGGGAGCCGATGACCTGGGTCGCGAGAATGGCAACGCAACAGCAGTTGAACCATGTCGCCAGTAATAGGGAGCGGAAAAGCTGCATTGCAAGACCATGCTTCAGACGAGGCTCCGCATCCGGGCCATTTGGGAGTTGCTCCTTGGGTGAGGCTGTGGGATCCCGCTGAGGGTCATGTTTCCGCGGTCGAAGCCCGGAGGTGTCCATAGTGAAATCGGGAGATCGGGAGATCGGAAAGGCGCGGGCAGCAAGGAAAATGACGGTGCAACGGCGGGGGCCTGTGTCTTTTTATACCGATCGGGATGGATCGAGGTCTAAAGATCAGAAAACTAGATCGGGAACAGATTAGCCTTTCCTGGCCTTGATCACGCGAGTAGGTGGAAAAGACAAAGAGGTCGCACTGTACGGAGGAGAAAAGCGGTGTCCCGGAACAGCCCAGAAGGAGGGGGGCGGCGAGGAAGGAAGAGTAGACGAATGTCGGCCTAACGAACGCAAGACACAGTTTAGTATGCAATATTTACGACGGGTCTAGGTGGCAGTCAAGTAGTTAACGATAGAGGTTGGCCATGCTGGGGCCAGGGAAGGGAAGTGCCGCGCAGGACAAGCAGGACCAGAACGAAGCTCGACGCCGGAGCTGGGGGCGGGCGCATGATCGGCCGGCCCAGATGACGTTCCGCGGGAGGACGTCAGTGCTGCTGCTTACTACTCGGAGTAGGCGGTCAGCCACCCCATCACATCCGGGGCTTTTCTTCCATCGGGAATTCGGGATAGACTATAGAGTGGATGGAGGCAGATGTCGACTCCGCCAAAGTATTCCTTCCGCCCAGGCCAGCCTCATCTCTGACTTCTCCAATGCTGGTGGCTCCGGACCATGCCTCATTACCCCCACACCCTATACACAGCAGTTAGAGTGAGCCTCTCTCCCGCACCCACCGTCGGATCGAGCTCATGAAGGCGATCCAGAGAAAGAGCTTGCAGGGCCATTGCGGGCTGCGCACCAACCCAAAATGCAGTTTGCAACCGCGCGACGACTAGTTCAGTCTGCCCGAGTCGGGTGTCCAAGACGCATGACATCCGAGACGCGAAGCTTTTCGTTCTCGTCACCACGCGCTGAGATCCGTAACGTGGAATCCCTTCCTCGACGGTCGATCCCCCGGTATCAAGGTGTGCGTCAACGCAGTGCCGTCTGCAGATAACCTTCCAACCCTTCAATAGGAGGCTAACCGGTGCATGCGACCAATGCAGAATCCCAAGTGGGCGATCTTCTTTCCCTTCAATGGCCGGCTCCCCCGCGCAACATTCTAGTCGTGAAGAAGGATCATTCCCCCACAGTTACTGCCTCGCTCGTTGAATTTGCCAAGTAGGAAGGCCAGACCCCGTCTAAGGGAGAGACACCATGCGCTAATCTCATATCGCCATTCTAGTCACGCGACATCTACCTATCCGTCAGCCTCGATCATCCTAGAGCCCAGCGTCGCCGAGGAAGTCCATGCGTCGCTTCAGTCGCCCGTGTACTCCGCCTCTTTGGACAGACTACGGCCCGCCCTGCATGACAAGGTGGATCTCACTGTTACTCTGGGAGGCGATGGAACGATTCTACATGCATCGTCCCTGTTTGCCACGTGCTACAACGTCCCCCCAGTGTTATCGTTCAGTATGGGTACCCTGGGGTTCCTAAGCGAATGGAAGTTTGCAGAGTACAAGCGTGCATTTCGCGAGGTTTATATGTCGGGGGCGGGGGCCGGAGATCGCGCGACCGTGCTAGGTGACCCCAAGCCGGAGTCGGAGGATGAGTCGCCTGAATTCGGAGCAGGTCCTACTGGATGGTCGTCCGTGCGAGGGAAGTCCATGGGCTTGACCCGTGGGGCTCGAATATTGATGCGCAACCGACTGAAGGTTGGGCTTTTCACTGCAGACGGAACCCCCGTCCCACGGGAATCTGAATCGGTCGGCATGCCGAACACCTTGAACGGACAGGGGATGTATGTTATGAACGAGGTGCTTCTACATCGGGGTAAAGAACCACATCTGGCCGTGCTAGATGTCTATGTTGGGGGCCGGTTTCTGACGGAGGCCGTGGCCGACGGAATTATAATCTCGACGCCGACAGGGAGCACGGCGTACAGCTTGAGCAGCGGTGGTAGCATCGTGCATCCACTCGTGCCTGCAGTCCTCCTCACCCCGATCTGTGCCCGGAGCCTAAGCTTCCGGCCTCTGGTGCTGCCGTCCAGCACCCCGATCACTCTTCGACTTAGTGAGAAGAACCGGAGCCGCGAGCTGGAGGTCAGCATCGACGGAGTGAACATTGGCCAGGGATTGAAGGCGGGCATGGAGGCTCGGGTGTGGGATGAGGAGATGCGACATGGCAAGAATGAATGGCAAGGGGGAGTGCCGTGTGTGATGCGGCGGATCACAGGGGGGGAGGCGCATGATGGATGGGTGGGAGGCTTGAATGGATTACTGAAGTTCAACCACCCGTTTGGCGAGGAGCGATGATCCGGTTGGTTGATGGTGCCGTGTAGAAGATGACTTATGGATGTGTATCACTGCGTAATGATGGATTCGTCCTCCACCAACTACGGAGTACATACCCCGTATATGAATTTGAATCATGGAATAATCGTAGTGTCGCCAAGGTGAAAGGGGCGGAAATCAGGGCCTGTGGGGGCCCTCACTCTCTTCCGACTAGTTCCCTCGGTCCTCTCTGGACTCTGGAACGGTGACCCGTGGGTCATCCCTCTGATCTTTTGGGAGGGGGGGGGATTCATTCGTTGGTGCTTAGTATGATTGAGTGTTGGCAGGTCGACACATATTTGAGATCTATATCTATTTATATACAGACAGATAGATCTCGAGAGATTTGCATGGAGAATTGATGACCCGGAGCCAGACAATGACTGGCCCTGGATCACCTCAGACATGAGAGAGGGGGACCATGAGAGGGACTCCCGGTTATTCACAGATGATATACTCCGTGACACCGTGACCTTTAATCAATTCGATTCGGGGTTCGACACGGCAGGGTGGAGAGGGACAGACACGTCTCCTGCGTCGGTTTTCTGGCTCCGCTCCCCTTAATCTGCCATGTGTCGAGCAGGCAATCTAGTAGTTAGTCTATGCGAGAACCACGATCCGAATTCATCCCTCGAAATCCCGCATGATATCGCACCCGTCCAATTGGACTCAACCCCCTTGCCCACCCCAGGGGGGTTCCCGGCCTGGTACGGAGTACACCAAGGTGCCCAAGCCCCAAGGTGGTCGACTCAAGGACTCAAGGCTGCGTAGACATTTCTTCTGGGGCAGACCGGGGTGGATGCCTGAGGTCATGGGAGATTTAGCTTTGTATATGAAACCTCCCAAGACATCCCTGGACAATCGATAATGACGGAAGGCTGTATATCTCCATTCCACGGGAGGGAGCAAAGATCTGGGATGGACGGATGGACGGATGGACGGATGAACGGATGGACGGGGCGACTGGAGGGCAAGGACGTCAAATAATAATCACCAATGCCATCACCGCCACAACAATTGAGTTGTCGCGAAGACAGACAGAGAGCCCGCGCGCCCCCTGGGGAGCCGCCGGTGGTGAAACCTCGACTGACTTTCTTCGACGGCCGGCCTTCCCTTTTTGCGCCCCCTCTTCCTCTTCCTCTTCCTCTTCCTCTTCCTCTTCTCTTCCTCCTCTTCTTCTTCCTCTTGCCTCTTTCTTGTCTTTCTCCCCGTCGGCCTCTCTGCCTCTGCGTGTGATTCCTCCTCCTTCTTTCTCGCATCTGCACGCTCCTGCATCTCCCCTGCATTGCGTCGTCCTTCCTTCCCACTCCCGCCCCAGTTCGGTGCCGCTGGTCTCACCGCGCCTGGCCAACAGTATTGCCAACTTCGAGACGTGCCCTTCCCCCTCGGAGCTTCCTCGCCGGCGCGAGGCCTCCCTTGGGTCTGAAGGAATCCAACAATTCCAAGTCTCATCCAGCTAGGTACGCAATCCGGGGTCTCATTGCGACGCCCATCTGGAACCGACGATCGGCCGCCGGGTTCGAGATGGAGTGGTCGTCGTTGGTACCTACCATTCATTCCTTCCAAGGGGGCTGCTGCTCCCCTCCCCGCCCCTCCCCGTCCAGGGGTCGCAGGGTCGCAGCTTGACAGACCACCACTCTTCTCCCTCTGCCTCCCCTCCCCAAGCCCCAGCCTTGCGCACGCGATGGTGTTCTTGCTGACCACCGCCACCCTGCAGCGACAAGTGCATAGCAGCCCTGGTGGTGGTATTGTTGTTGTCGTCGTCGGGCCCGCCATTTCACGTCTGCCGTCCGCCATCCTTTCTCGCCCCTGAGGGAACCAACCCCCTTCCCCCCCCTCCTCGGAACTTCCGCGTCTCGGTTTTCGCCCCGGCCCAGCTAAATGGTATCCTACGAAAAGTGAGCTGCCCCTGTGTTCTTTTTCATATCCACCTACTCCAGGCCTTCAGCCTCGATCTCTCTAGGGCACTTTGACGCCTGTGGTTCTGCTGGGCGCTGCTGACATACGACAGTAGTAGTATGTATTCCCCCGATCAGTTCATGAATCCGGGGCCTGCCCCCCGCCCGCCGGCCGACCGCCCGACGCTCACCCTGCCTTCCAACCCATCTTCCAACGTGGCGACCTCGTTCGGCCAAATGAACTTGAACTCCCCAAGCACACCTGGACCGGCCAATCTATCTCTGTTCCCGAATACGAGCACTCCTACTCTCACACGTACCAAAACCGATCAGTCGGCCGGTGGAGGGGTCGCTGTCATCAAAGAGGGGTATGTTCGCTGCAAGGAAGATAAGTTCCTGGCCACCTGGAATCAACGATACCTGATCCTGCGTGAATTCCGCCTGGATTTTCTGAAGAATGAGACGGGCAAGATTGTACTTTCTATCCCGCTGACGGCCGTTACCGGTGTCTCTCGCTCGGAGGATACACGGATGGCTTTTGAGATCATCCGTCTCGCCAATCCCAAGGACGCGACATCAAAAGCCGCCGTGATCACTCGCGACGTGCCCACTAAGAGCATTACCTGCGAAGTGAAGAGCGACGACGAGATCTACGACTGGATCGACAAGATCTATGAACGCTGCCCCGGTATGGGAGGTGTGAGTAACCCCACTAATTTTAGCCACCGCGTGCATGTCGGATTCGATCCGCGCACAGGCGCCTTCGTGGGCTTGCCGCCGGAGTGGGAGAAGCTTTTAACTGCGTCGGCTATCACCAAAGAAGACTACAAAAAGAACCCCCAGGCGGTCATCGAGGTCCTCGAGTTCTATTCCGACATCAAGATGCGCGAACAAAACCCGCAGTATTATGCTGGCCTGACCTCGCCGCCCAACCAACAAGGCAAGCCCTACAGCGGTAATTCCGTGGGAAGTTCAATTGCGCCTCCAAGACCACCACCGCCGGCGCCGGCCCAACGTCTGGACAGTGGTGGCCAGTCCTACTCGAGCCGCTCGGCCGCCTCATCGCCTGCGCAGTCCCATGCCAAACCGGACTCCGATCGTGCCTTGGAGCAGCAGCATCAGTTGGAAAGGATGAACGAATTAGCAGATCAGGAGCGTCGTCGGGTGGAGGAAGAGGCTCGTCGCGCTCGTCAGCGGGACGACGAGCAGAGTCGAGTTGATCAGGAAGCGTACAATGCGTCCTTGCCTAAGACTCGTGTCCCTATGGCTAAGCAGGAGCTTGGCGGCTACGGCGGCGGCGGTGCATCGGATGACCGCTACAAGCCTAGCCGTCCCGCCCCGCAGGCCCCGGGCTCCTCCCGTCAAGATCCTTCGCGTCAGCTCACTGCCCAGCGCCCTGCGCCGTCCCCTCCAACTGCCGGACAGCGGCCAGGAGACTACGCCAATGGATCCGCAAGGGCCCGCGGTGATGAGCAGTCTTCTCCGAGCTCGCGCTACCCACCCCAGGGCCAACCCCCCGCAGCCCGGGCTCAGAACAATGGAGCCAAGGCGCAGCCGGCTCAGGGACCCCCCCCTAGCAAGCTACCTGCGCCAGTTCAGGCCGTCAAGCCCCTCAATATCGCGAACAAGCAGGCAACCAGCAAGACCGCCGTCCCTGATGGTGTTCGCCAAGCCGAAGCTGCCCTCTCTAAAAAGGCGGAGCCACGTCAGAGGGAAGTGCGCATGTCAAACATGAGCGAGAACGAGGTAATGGATCGACTCAGATCTGTCGTTTCCAAAGACAACCCGAACGAGTCTTATAGCAAGCAGCGCAAGATCGGACAAGGTGCCTCGGGGTCCGTGTACGTGGCACGGGTTAAGGAACATGCCACATCCCATGTTGCGCGCGAGCTTTACAGGCAATATGGTCCACGGACCCAAGTGGCAATCAAACAGATGGATCTGCGTAGCCAGCCACGGAAGGAGCTCATTGTCAATGAGATCATTGTCATGAAGGACAGCCAGCACGCCAATATTGTCAACTTCCTCGACTCCTTCCTGCAAGAGCAGAGCAATGAGCTGTGGGTTGTAATGGAATTCATGGAGGGAGGTGCACTCACGGATGTTATTGACAACAACCCGGTGATCCAGGAAGATCAGATTGCCACAATTTGTGTAGAGGTACGTATATTAGGTGCATTGCGTGGGTTGATTCTAGGGAAATGATGCTAATCCGAGGCCGTTATTAGACTTGCAGGGGATTGGCTCATCTGCACAGCCAAAACATTATCCATCGTGATATCAAGAGTGACAATGTCCTTCTTGACCGGGCGGGCCACGTCAAGATTAGTGAGTAGCTGCCTCAATATGTCGACCATGATTACAAAATCCTGCTAACACTCACCCCAGCTGATTTCGGATTCTGCGCCAAGCTTACCGAATCGAAGAGCAAGCGCGCTACCATGGTTGGTACTCCGTACTGGATGGCACCCGAGGTGGTGAAACAGAAGGAGTACGGCCCCAAGGTGGATTGCTGGTCATTGGGTATCATGGCTATTGAGATGATCGAATCGGAGCCCCCGTATTTGAACGAGGAGCCGCTCAAAGCCCTGTACCTTATTGCTACCAACGGCACTCCTCGTCTCAAGAAGCCAGAGAAGCTCAGCAAGGAGCTCAAATCCTTCCTCAGTGTCTGCCTCTGTGTCGATGTGCGCAGCCGTGCCACTGCTGATGAACTGTTGGCTCACGACTTCCTCAAGTTGGGCTGTAGCCTTGCAAGCTTGGCAGAGCTACTCCGTTGGAAGAAGAACAGCGGACAGTGATTGAGCATCGAGGGGGGGGGGGGGGGGGGGGGGGGGAGAGAGGGGGGGGGGGGGGGGGGGGGGGGGGGGGGGGGGGGGGGGGGGTGCGTGTGTTGATCCCCATTGATCGTGGCATATCGCTCGCCCCCGGTACTCTCCTTCTCATGATTTACTCCAGATCTTGTTCTCACGCACATATGGGTCACATTTACGCGCCTCCGGTTGATTTTGCTGCTCCCTAACGACCTGCATTGCAATCCGATTTCTTCTCGTGATATCCTCACTGCACAGCTTTGTCGTCCGCGGACTCGGCATGAATAATTCGGCGTTCATCTTGGTGTCTATTCCCCCTTCTGTGGTGCCCTTTTCTTCTTCTTCCATTTGTGCATAATCTTATTAACCAACTGCTTTCTACGATGCGGTTCTACCTGGGACTGTCTGCTTCTCCGCATGATTTGGGATCAGGTTATGGAAGCGAAACCACGCCTGGTGATATGTATGGTTGGTGTCTTTGGCTGTACCCAGGGAAATGAAGAGCGAGATGGACGGGGAAAAGATCCCAAAAAAAGAAAGGATCGCAGAGCCGAAGACAGATAATGAGTTGGGAAGACGTTCCAACATATGGGCCTGCACTGAAACCCTCGATTCCCTGATGTACGTGCCGCACATGTCTGTTTCGATTGACGAGTCCATGATGAGAATCCTTGTTCATAGCGAGGTATTGAGAGAAAAAGCAATCGACCGTCCGCTGATCTGGCTCAGGGGAGCTGTTGATTTGTCATGCAGCACTTGGAGCAAGGGGGGTTTAGACAAAAGAATAATTTCTTTGAATAATAACAACCAGCCAAAGGTTGGAGATAATAGTACAGTTGAAGGTGACCCGGTGCATAGTAGTGTACAATCGTAGGTATAGAACAGGGCATGGCATGGATGGGCAGAACGAACGGATGGCATTGTCCAGATCAATGCAATCGGAGCCACCAAGTGCTGTGCAAGACATCCCAAGAAAAACATATCCAAACACAATAAAACAGCACGGCAATGAACTCATTCCCATCCAGGCATCAAGCATCAACCCCAATTTCGATACACGTACTCATACCACATCTAGAATTGGGGGGAGGAGGGGGCGGAGGGGGTATATGTATATCAAATCAGGGAATTTCCTCTATGGGCAACTGACGACACATCTCGCCAAACAATACGCCATCGAAAACCGACTCCAGATCAGAGTCAGACTCGAGTGGCTCGTAGCCCGCATGTGCGAGCTGTTGGATCCACCCCAAGCGATCTTCCTCGGAGAGGTCCTCCCAGTGACTAGTGTCAGACTCAGTCTGCGACGTGTCTGGATGGGCCGAGTCAACAAGAAGAGTGCCCGTCTCTGGGTTGCAATGGATGAGGATAGGTTGATCTGGCACAAGCAGATCGCGGAGGGATCGGGCCCGGACCGGGCCCCGTGACGGATCAGCTTCGGGGGTTGGAGATAGCTGGGGTGGAGGGGCAGGCGGCGGGGCATAATATGGGCGGGCGATGGCGTCGCGGATATTAGGGGGTAGCCAGTCCGTGGCACCGAGGTATGGGGGCGTGGCGCCGCGGATTTCGGTAAAGGCCTGCAGGACGACGCAGACTGTGAGGATGGAGAGGAGGGCGGCGATGCCGCTGGTGAGGTTGGTCCAGATTTCAGATTCGCCGGGCATGGAGAGGACGTAGCGCGGAAAGCGGCTGGCTGGCGGGCAGGGGGAGAGAGGGAAGGTGTGTACGACGACGGTGTTGCCCATACTGACGGAGGCGAGTTTAACGTACTGCGGGGGGGTTTCGGGGGCGACGGGGTGGGATGGCGGGTGGAAGGGGGAGAAGCAGAGCTTGGTCATAGCGAAGGGGTGCACATCGCGCAGAGTAGTGAAGCGTTTCAGAGGGCCGTAGCCGTCGCGGCTGGTGCGGGGGTTGAACTCCAGCGTCAGGATCTCGATGGACTGGTCGCTGCCAGAAATGGCGACGATGGCCTGCTGCTGCTGGTTGTCCGAGTCGGAGCCCGGGCCTAGGTTGCAAATGTCCAGGCCTAGACCGATTTTCATAGCGGTGCGGAGCTTCTTACGCCGGATGATGGAGGCCTTGCCTAGCCGGGTGTTTTTCTTCTCAGTGGAGAAGGTCGAGGGGCGTAGATCAAGGAGAATGAGCTCGCAGCCGGTTCGGCCCGGGGCGTTCTGGAGCAGCAGCAAGACTGTTTGGGAAAGGAAGCGTAGCGCCCGGAATTTGGGCTTGGCCCGGGGGCCTTTCTCGGGCAAGGGTGTGGTGTAGACGCATTGCACGTCGGGTGAGGCGTCGGACCGGGTATCGGAGGATATTTGGCAGACGAAGACGTCGACGCCATTAGTGTAGGCGACGCGGAACTTGCCCTGCTCGGGCAGATTGGCAATGTCAATGTCCTCAGCCTCCTCGTCGCTGTCCAGGCGGATTCGTCCGAGGACGTCGGATGCACTGGGGATGGTGGTGGTGGCGCTGAAGAAGACGATTTCACCCGCAGGAGCGAGGCCGGTTGTGATAGCCGCGACTCGGGAGGAATCCGCGTCCGCCTTCCATGGGGACAGGCGGATGATGCGTTGGTAGGTGTCGGCGGTCTTGGTGCCCTTGAGGGTTCGAAAGAGAGACGCACGCGACAAGGGTGTGGTTTTGCCGGGGGAAGGGAAGAGCGACGAGGCTTTCTTCGGCTTCTTCGTCTTCTTCTCTTGCAGGGAATCTGACCCTTCCCCCCCTTCGCTCTCGTTGGTGGATGCGGCGACGGGAGTTCGCGAAGGGTGATCGATGCGGAAGGACCGCAGATGTTGGTTATTATCGCGCTTCTGCTCCGCTACAGAGCTGTTGATGCCGGCAAGGGCGACAATGGAGCCGTCGGTGGAATGGGCGGAGGCCAGAGAGGTGACGGAGTCCTCATCGCGCGATAGTTCGATGTCGACGACCTTGGAGATCTCCTGGCGTTTAGAGGTGTTGAGCAGGGCCTGTGGGGTGGCAGAAGATGCGAGGTTAGAAGATGCGGATTAGGACAGGCAAGGAGCGGGCGGACTTGCGATTTTGTTTCCGACACCACTGCGGCCTTCGCCTCCACCGCCGGCGACAAGCAGAAGGCCCGAATTGCGCGGGTCGAAGTCGGCGGCAAAGAGCGGACACGACAGGGTCAGCTTGGCCGAGGGGATGGTGGGAGGAGCCATGGTGGCTGAGCCCGGAAGGGGGGAAGAGGGTAATGGTCGAGATAAGAATCGAAGGGGGCGAGGCAGGGACTAGGATGGGAGTGATGATGAAAGGGATAAGGGGAGAAGGGGAGGATGAAGGTTGAAGGATGAAGGATGCAAAGTGAAGACGGGGAGGAAGAAGCCAGCATGACGTTCCGCATCCCTGGGCGATCTCTTGGCGATCGCCGAGCTACGCGGAGTACCGAGCAGTACTCCTTAGATTAGATATACATGAGCCTTCACCACCACCAAGATAGGATCGAAGAGAAGATAGAAGATTCAATTAGACTGTCTAAATCTAGATGCCCGTCTACTCCACCTCCTGCCCAGTAAACTCCGGCAGGCGCTTGCGCACATCCTCCCACGTCTCCTCGCCCTCCACCAGTGCCTTGATCGCCTGCGCAATCTCCTCCTCGCTGGCCCGCACCTGCTTCGTCGAGTCGCGGTCGCGCAGCGTGAACGAGTTGTCCTTGACCGACTGGAAATCCACCGTCACTCCGAACGGCGTGCCCAGCTCGTCGTTGCGGGCATACCGTTTGCCGATACTGGCCGACGAGTCGTCCACCCGGTTGGACACTCCCATCCGGCGCAGCTTCGTGGTCAGGCGCTGCACCAGGGGGGCGAACGAATGGTGCGTCGAGAGAGGCACAATCAGAACCTTGGTCGGGGCGATGGCGGGGGGGAAGGACAGCACCTGCAGATGGATCAGTTAGCATCGGGTCGCCATGGCAGGGAAATGGCTGGAGAGAGGCCGGGGGACCACATACACCACGCGCCTCGTCGCCTTCACGAGACCAGTAGACCTGCTCGATCATGCTGTACAGGATACGGCCGATACCGAATGACGGCTCGATGACATTGGGCGTGTATTCGCGCACATTCTCCACGCGGGTGCGCTTCTCGATCTTGATCAGCTCCTTGTCCAGTTCGACCTTGCCGGAGGGGACGCCCTCCACGGCCACCTCGATCTTGCCGGTCTGCTCCAGATCGAGCGACAGCTTCTCGCGCAGCTCCTGGGACAGCGCCTCGATGGCGGCCGTGACGGTCTTGCCGTCCTTCTTGAAGCGGGGACCGAACTTCTTCTTGTCCAGGTCAACCTGCCACTCCTCGACCTTGAGGGGCTCGGCGCGGGTCTCACGGACCACGAGCGGGGCGCCAGTCTTGTTTTTGTGCACCGTCAGATCGTAGGCACTGCGGTCGGCACAGCCGACACACTCAATCCAGCCGTAGCTGGTTTGCAACTCGGCGTCCCAGCAGTCGGTGGCGTAGTGGGCCATCTCATTGGCCATGTGCTGGCGGAAGCGCAGCTTCGTGGGGTCCACGCCCAGCTTGAGCAGGAACAGCTGGATCCGGGCCAGGAAGTAACCCAGGGTCTCGTTGTCCACCAGGCCGGTCTCGACCGCCTTGCCGATGGCCATCTGCTCCGTCTTGGTGCTGCCGGACAGCTGCACGTGGCGGTTGAGCAGGGTCATTTCGACGTCCTGGACCTCGGCGAACCGGGCGTGCTTCTTGCCGCCCTGGGGGTCGACGAAGTGCTCGATCTCGGCCATCAGGAACTCACGGACCCGCAGCAGACCGGCACGGGGCGAGATCTCGTTCCGAAACGACTTGCCGATGGAGGCAGAGGCGAAGGGCATGGACTGCTGGTTGAACTCCAGCAGCTTCTGGAAGTTGAGGAACTGGCCCTGAGCGGTCTCCGGGCGCAGGTAGCCGGGCATGTTGCTGCTGGGACCAATGGAGGTCTGGAACATCAGGTTGAAGGCCACAGGGGGCAGCAGGTTGCCATCGGTGGCGGGGTTGCGGATGTCGTACTTGACGATGATCTTCTCGAGGTCGGGACCGTCGAAGTTGTCGATCTGCGCCAGGATTTCCTCGTACTCCTTGACAACAGCATCGTCAAGCTTAACCACCTTGGTCTGCTTGACCTTCTTCTTCTTTTTGGCCTCCTTCTCCTCGTCGATCTCGACCTTCTGGCCACGGGCCTCCTTGTCGCCCTTGAGGCGGCTCTCCAGCACCTCCTCCACCAGGTGGTCAGCGCGGAAGATCTCGCCGGTCTTGGGGTCCTTGCACATCCAGTCGGCGAACTTGTCGACGTGGCCACTGGTCTTCAGGATCTCGTGCGGGGTGAGCATGGTGCAGTCGACCTCGAGCATGTCCTCCTCCAGGACGAAATGCTTGCGCCACATATCGACGATGTTGTTGAGGACGGCGCACCCGGGCGGGCCATAGTCGTAGAGGCCGGAGACACCGCCGTAGATCTCGAAGGAGGGGGTGTAGAAGAGACGGCGGCGGAGCATGGAGTCCAGGGAGAGCCGGTCGACGACCTGGCCGGTCTTGGTGGTCAGGGAGGCCATTTTGGACGACTTCTTTTTAGCGGCTGCGAGGGGCGACGAGGTGGAAAAGAGTCGATGGGGGAGGGGAGAAGCCGGCGATGGAAGGGCGCAGGCGGAAGGGGGGAAGCGAAGAGGGGGGAGGGGGAGGGGGAGCGGAAGCGGAAGAGAAAGAGGAAGCAGAAGTTGATGGCGGGGACGAAGAATCCGCCGCCGCGGCACCGCCAGAGGCAGCGCAGCGTTGCGCCCGCGACGCAGCAGCACCGAGTGACTCATCCGTGTCCACGCTGGCCGTCACCCACGCACGCACGCACGCACGCGCGCAGTAGAGCAGCAGGGGCAGCAGGGGCAGTAGGGGCAGTAGCAGGGGCAGCAGCAGCAGCAGTAGCTCGGTCGGTCGGTCGGTCGTACCACAAGCTACGGGCTCGACCGCGCGAATTGGCCGGGGGAGAAGCGCCCTGCAGCGCCTGGACTGGCCCCGTAAATAGCGAGTACTCCGTCCCATCCACCGCCATCCATGGCCGTCTCGTCGTCACACGTGACTCACCGCCGGCCCCCGGGTTGTTCCGCCAGATTTTTCCTCGACTGTCTGTCCGCCGGGCTGCTGCTGCTCGCGCTCTCTCCCCACCCCGTCTTCACGCCTTCAACACCACATATCGCCTCCTTGCAACTCTCACCATGGGCACCAGAAAGTCCATGACGCGGCCGCCGCCCGATGCCACCTCCGAAATCAAACCCCGCAACAAAATCCAGCGCCAACTCCTTCATATCAAGCGGAAGCGCAACAAGGACTCGACTCGCCGCGCCGAACGGTACGCCTTCAAGAAGGAAGAGGCCAAGAACCCCAAGCTCAAGGAGGACCGTCTCAAGCGAAACATTCCCCTGACCATCGACCGCAAGCGTGTCTGGGATGATGCCGGCAGTGACGTGGAGGACGGCCTGGGGCTGAGCGTGGACGTCGAGCGCATCAAGCGGCGCAAGCAGGAGGAGGAAGCTGAGCTGAATCGTCCATTAGACGCACAGGAGCAATCCGCGGAGGACGACGAGGACGATGATGATGCCGATGAGGTGGACAGTATGCTTGCCAGCAGTGATGAGGAGGAGGAGGACGACGACGACGACGACGACGACGACAGTGACGGTGACAGTGACAAGAAAAAGAAGAAAGACGTGAACGACAGTCGCGGACGCCAGAAATCGACCCTTCCATCGGCCACCGAGCGGGCGACCAGCCCGTCGCAATCGACCAAGAGCACCAATCTGAGTCTCGTCCCCGAATCCCTGGCCGCCAAATTCCCCTCCCTCTTCAACACTGAGAAGCCTCCCGCCCCCAAGATCCTGATCACCACCTCCCTCAACTCGACTCTTCATCACGAAGCCGAGCTCCTGACCGACCTGTTCCCGAACTCACACTATGTCCGTCGTACACGACACCGCTTTGCGCACCAGTTCTCCATCCGCGAGATCTCCAAGTTCGCCTCCAACCGCAACTACACCGCCGTGATCATCTTGCGCGAGGATCAGAAGAAGCCCGCTGGCCTGGACATCGTTCACCTCCCCACGGGGCCCATGTTTCATTTCTCCCTGAACAACTGGGTCGAGGGGAAACGCATTCCCGGCCACGGTAACGCGACGGAACACTGGCCCGAGCTCATCCTAAACAACTTCCGCACCCCGCTGGGTCTTTTGACAGCCCATCTCTTCCGCACCTTATTCCCCCCGCAGCCGGACATCGAGGGTCGCCAGGTCGTCACTGTTCTCAACAGTCGCGACTACCTCTTTTTCCGCCGGCACCGGTACGTGTTCCGGGAGAAGCGCGAGACCGAGAAGGCCGTCGTCGGCGCCGACGGGAAGGAGATGAAGGGCGCAGAGGGTATCCGGGCCGGTATGCAGGAGCTGGGCCCTCGGTTCACGCTCAAGCTGCGTCGCGTTGACAAGGGAATCCAACGGGCCAGCGGGCAGGAATGGGAGTGGAAGGGTGGAATGGAGAAGACGCGGACGAAGTTCCAACTGTAATGGGGTTGGTGCATTTGGGTCTTTTATGTACGTCATTTGTTTCTAGCCTTTCGTCTGGTTCGACTGCATTGGGTTCGGACGGAGTTTGGATGAGAAAAAAAAAGGGATCGATTGATTAAGTGATTGTTTGTCTGTCTGGCTGTTTGTTTGTATAGCTTTCCTGTATGCCACTGTATGGAGATACCACAACTATCTGGTTTTGAGTATAGAAATCTTAAGGTCGGGCCGGGTCTGTCTCGAGGATTCATACCTGATCCCTCCGGCGCCGATTTTCAATAAATATCAACCCGTGTCTAACCCACTTCACTTATGCGCTCCAATCTTTGGTCTGGCAGCATTAAGCCATTCGGAGAAGTCGGCATCCGTTTTGCCAATCCCTCCGGTTACAGAGCCGGGGGCTTCCTGCCCGTGACAATGCAAACCTGCGCAGTCACTTGAAGGCTGCCCCCCGAGGAGTTCCGTCTTGACCTGATCACAGAGATCTCGCACCTCCTCCGCCATCCAGCCACACTTTGCCGTGAGAAGGCGGAGGCTGAAGGCCTCTAGCCCTTCCAGGAGAGCGACCAGGGCCATCTTCCCCAGTGTCCGTTCGCGGGGGGGTTCGGCCCACAGCCCAATGGGAAATGTGTACGCACGGACATGAACATCGACAAAGCCCTCCGCATCCAGCACCGCGGACCGGAGATGGCTCATGCCGCATGGGTATCTGATCGAGTCAGCGGCGGAGCGCAGGACGGAAGAGAAGAGCCGCAGGTATGAATCGGCCGGGGTGGAGATCATGGTATCGGCGGAAAAGTCGATATTGGCAACTTCGACATGCCCCCCTGGGGCGAGGTGTCAAAAAGCTTGCTGATAGATGAAAGACCAGTCCGGGAAGGCACCGGCGAGGCCGCGCAGGTGGATCAGATCGAACGGGCCATCGGCGTACGTCCACTCATCACGCGCGTCATCCAACTGGAAGTACACGTTGGGGAGGTCGACGTGGCCTAGACCGTGGTCGAAGACGCCGATGTCCGATGCGGTGATGGCGACGTTGGGTAGGTGGTGCTCATTTCAATGGCCCAGTCGCCCGGGCCAGTTCCGATGTCGAGGATGCGCGTCCGCGGTGCATCCAAGGCGATGGGAGCAGCAGTCAGGTGGCCGTCCAGCAGGACAAGGTAGATCTGGTGGATGATATTCAGACGGGTTTGTTCAGGCTCGTCGTTGGGCATGAAATAGGTGTCGTTGCAGTATCGTCGGCCATTCTCGACGACGGCGGTGATGCTCCGGGCCTCGTAGGAGTTATTGGAAGTGCTAACGTCGCGGTTAGAAATCTTTCCGATCCGCTTACAGGGTGAGCGTGCTTACATCGAGATCTGGTCGGAGCCAGGATCGGAACCCGGACCCGAGTTGGAACTTAGGCTGAGGCGGTGCATTATCCATTCTCTCTTCGGTGCATGCTCGTTCCCGCCTTCCTCTGCGGCAGACATGTCTGGGCCTGGCGGCTGGAGACCTCGCTCTCCATGACATGACGGACTGGACGGGTCGGTGAAGAGAACAGTACATCAATTTGTTGCTTATCGAGGAGCGAGGATCTTCTCCCCAGCCAGAAGGCCGATGGAGCGAATGCACACGGGTCCAACTACTTCAGGGCCGCCCTCCCTGCGATGGCTCTCTGCCCGTCGAAGATGCAACCTCACAGCAAACAGGGGGCACAGTCGTGCGTGCCCGTGAAGCATGAGCCACAATCCTGATATCGAGCTTCACTGACGCGTGAAAGGTGCACAGTCCATCGTTCCTGTCCGCTCAGGAAAGAGAAAAAAAGGGAAAGATGAAGGAATCTTCTGGGCTGACGCAGCCGGCCAGGCTGTGGAAGACAAACACGGAGACTACTACCTGATAACCGCAGGGCTCTTGCAGTTAGGATGAGCAGAGATCACATTGGCCTCTGCATTGGGGAAGGTAGGTGGGGGGTAGGAGAAGTCCAGGACAGAACCCAAGCGATGGAAGCTGCCAGGGAGAGAAAGTGGTCGAGCATGGATTCGAAGGCAGCGATGGACACGGAGGCTACTGGCGACTGCGGCTGAAGGAAGGAAGCTATGCTGCGGATTGCCAGTGCTAGTTACGCGAGGCTGCGAGACTGCAAGGCTGCGAGGCATGGCTGGACCCATCGATGCAGCACTTGGCCTGGATGTGGATGGCCCTTTCAGTTTCCTCTTCTGGAACGCTAGCGGAGGTGGTTGCTCAGTTCCTCTAGATTGCTGGCAAAGGAGGCAGGAGTCAATTCGCGAGTTGTCGCAAATCGGAGATGGCAGTGGCGGTGATCGGAGGAACGGATGATGCGGAGGATTCAGCCTAGAGTCGGATCGTACGTTTGCTAGCAGATTGAGAGTGAAGTGAGGAAATAAATCGATTGGCAAGTTGACTCGGTGACTTGGGGACTCGGCATTTGGTGACACCAACCGGCGGAACGCGATGGATCCAGTCGATTCCTCCGCATCAACACAAACTCCAACGGCCAACCCACCACCATCACCACCACCACCACCACCACCTCCTCCTCCTCCCCCTCCTCCTCCTCTCCTCATGTCCCCCACTACCCCTTCCTCCTCTTCCGTCGCCGCCCTCTCGACCCTCAGAACTCCCAGCAGATTCCTCTTCATCGCCTCTATCGGCAATCCGCGTCCGTATCGTCAAACCCGCCACAGCGCCGGCCACATCCTCCTCGATGCGATAGTCCCCCTCCTCCCGGCCCGGGTGCCTCTGGTCTCCTCCGTCGCGGCCAATGGTCCCCTCTTCTACAAGACCTGGCATAGTCCGTCCTACATGAACGAGTCCGGCCCCAAAATCGTCCGCCAGTTCCAATCTTGGCTCTCCTCCACCCAGGCCGAGACCTTCAAATCCGTCCAGCGCGGGCATGTTCGGATCGCCACCGCGGATAACAAACAAGCCGAGCAATGGGAATATCAGCTCCGCGGCGTCGATCCCTGCGCCTTGCGACACTTCAGCCCGACGCTGGTCATTCTGCATGATGAGTTGGAATCCCCGTTGGGGAAGGTTCGGGTGAAGAGGGGCGGGCCCGAGAAAGCCAGTCTGCGTGGCCATCGCGGTCTCATCAGTACATTTGAGAGTTTGCGCGGCAAGGGCCTCTATCCGCCAAAGGGAGGGAGCAGCGATCTCTCCGTCTTGCGCATTGGGGTGGGCATCGGTCGGCCAGACACGAGGAATCGCGGCGATGTCGCCGACTATGTTCTCGCCGAGATGAACCCCAAGGAATTGGCTGCGGTGCGTGCCGCTGCGGTGGGGCCGGTCATGGATGCGCTGGCCGATGAGCTCTATGGGGAGAGTGATCGTTCATGACGAGTGACATAATCGCGGTGACGGACCGGGGGGGGGGGGGGGGGGGGATGATCGAGTCGGGCGCATGTGGCTGCATAATTATGGAGATGATTTATAGATACCCCTTAAAACTAGACATGTGAATTTCTCTATCCATACACATAATAACACCCGTGGTCAAAGGATTGGAGATCCCCATGAGAGGTAAAGTGAACAAAATGAGTTACCAAGGGCAACGGCTGTTTGAATGCAGAAGCAAAAAAAAGATGGAATTAGAGCGGCTATCAAAGAAGAATCAGCACGCAGGGTAATAGAACAAGCACCAAAATAAAGCCACCCTGAAGCAATCCAAAAAAAAAAAAAAAAGATCAGACAGTTCCTGCTATGCTCAAATCCCGAATCTCCTGCAACACCTCTTCCACTCTGTTATCCAGGTCGCCTCGGGCGTATTGATCTCTCGTCTCCGCATCCAGATACTGTTGTACTTGCGCCATACGCGAATAGGCCTCCGCGCAGAACCGCAGTTGAATCTTCACCAGGGCCTCGAAACTCGGGTCCAGGTACGGCACGCGCAGGTCGATCAGCTGCGGTAGTTCATTGAAGAGCTGCTCGTTCAGCTGCTCATACGCTTGCTTGGCGATCTCCGTCTCACGTTCCATCCGAGGAAGCTTCGTAACATCCTTGTCGGGTTTCTCTACCAACTTCTTCACCTTGGCGCGCATCGAATCGTAATCAAGTAACTTGTGGTTGCGCTTCTTGATGCACTCGTTGATATCGGGGAAGTAGGCACAGAACCGGGAAATGGGCTCCAACACAGTCGATCTGATCCCCCGCCAGTTAGTTCACGTCAAGCGGGCCAAAATCCATCCATCAAAGGTCGATCAAACATACCGGTAGGGTCCATCCAACGCCTTGATGGTTTCGGCATCAAGATCTTCGACAGCCTGCTTGTAGCTCCGACTCACGCCATCCCGGGTTCCCGCATCGCCATAGAACGCATCGATAGTCTCGGCAATGCGCATCTGCGAGGCTGTCATGGCTATCCATCGTCCCGAATCAGCATCCGTCGCATCACTATCGGCTTTAATCCAAGGGAAAGGCATCGACAGCCAGCATACCTCGTAGCGAGTCTAAGTATCCCTTAGCCTCTTTTTGTAGCCGATTGGCGGCAGCTTCCATGGTCCGATACCGACTATATCCATGCCCGTTAGTCACAGGGTCGAAGAGCTCCGATCCATCCTCGAAGCGCCATACCGCTCTTCAATCTCATAGTCGCGATCGTTCGTGCGTTCGACATGTCCTATTCCGACCGGCACCATGTGTTAGCATCTGTAGTCGCATCTGCTCGAAGAATCCAGGGGATATCACGGATGCCTGATCTCCGGTTCAAGCGGGGGAGGCGATGGCGGGGCACAGGGAAAGGGGGGGGAAGCAACATACCCGTCTTCATCATCACCTGCGTGGTAGCACGGTTGACATTTTTCTTGAATCCTGTAATCCTCAGAGTAACCTGTTAGAATGGGTTCGGGCGCATGAATCGGAGGGGGTTCGGGGAGGGGGAGGGGGACGGGGAGTTCTGCGGACCTGCCCAGGACATGATGGCAACTAGCGGTGGGCTGAATCAAGAGTTGGTTCGGGAATAGGGAGGATTATTGGGGTTGGGTTGGATGGTTCGTCGGGGGAGATGTGGCAGAAGAGAGGGGTGAAGCTCAATGAGAGAGCTGGAGATGACGGTTGTGGAGTCCGAGGGGGGAACCAGGCGGCGAGAATAATACTGCGGATGGCCTCGTCAGAATCCAGAATCGAGATGCCCGATGTGGCTGTGCTCCGTGGCGGTGTCGGGCTCGTCGCTCGGTACGGTCACAGCCCTATGGTGAAATCGCGAAACCATACGGAGTACCCAGTACTACCTACCCAGGTACCTTACCTTACCTTTACCTACTCCGTACGGTATGGAATCCCCCCGACCGAGGCAAGTCCCGGCTGCCCTGACGTCATCCTGCCCTGCGCCCTCTGCCCTCTGCCCTCTGCCCTCTGCCTTCTGCCTTCCGTCTTCCGTCTTCCGCCTTCCGCCTTCGGCCTCCGTTGTGCTTCCATCCTCCGAACCTGCGATCCAACGACGATGGTGATGTCAGGGAGTGCAATGCGTACGAGCACTGACCGGTGCCTGAGTTCCGCGAGACGTCATGGTCTTCGAATGCATCTGCGTAGCCTTCGGCTCGATATTGCCGGGTTGCCCCATTGGGTGCCATACTCCGTGCATACCCATCTATCTACCTTCGGCTTCCGTCGAGTTGCGATACTGGACTACTGGGCTACGTACTCCGTATCAGGGCAACGAAAGCCAAAGGGAACAACCGCCCCCTACACGTCGGGATCGCGGAGCATGTCATTCATTCATACTACTTACTTATTGATCCTATCGTGCGGCCGCGCCTTCCCGTTATCTCAATCCCGATGGCTATACGGAGTACATTACTACGTACCAGTTATGTTGCAGTTTAGACGCCCCCATCATCATTCCAGAAGGCCTGTCCTAGTCCGTTGTTTGGCGAACACCAGAGAAATTTTACCCGAGGTAGTCAACATGCTTTTGGAGGCTCATTTATTTACTCCGGATGGCCGGATGGTGTGACCTACCTTATATATGAGTCCCTGGTAGGATGGATAAGCGCTCTGGCACATGGAATCGCTTCGGCAGTAACTACCTAAAGCTTCTATGAGCCCGATTGAATTGCAACCGCCAAAGGGGACATCCATCGTGTGCACAGTATGAACTTGGTACGGCGTACTCCGTACAACAAGACGGCTGGCGTTCAAGTGAAACATCCGGCCTAGGCATCATCGACATGCTGTAGGCAACGGTCTTGGCTTGGGTCTCGACTGTGTGCTCCACCAGACATAGCAGTTATAGCCATTAGCCACCCTATCCCGCCTTACATGGCTGGGTGCTGACACCGACTGTGGGTTTCCAATCGAACTCGAGTGGGTGCAGTTACCCTCAGGGTCGTGGCTGTTGAAACTTAAGGGGCCTTGCACGACTCCAGTCGGATTGCCCATAATTTGTCTGATTAGGTAAAAATTGTGCTGCCTATCGGGGGTGGTCTGGGTGGTCCATCTGCCAATCTGGACGAGTCGAGCTGCATAGGGCTGACATTCCACAATGCGATTGGACCGTGGCACAAAAATGACAAGGAGAGCACCCTGTGATTGGATGGGGAACAGCCAGAAGAAGGGATGTAGAAAAAAGGATGGCAAGGCTAATTTCAGGAACGGCGGTTTCCATGCCCAGCACAAAGCAATAGGAAACAATCCGAAGAGCTATCTATCTACTAGGTACGGAGCACCTCCCCGGCCATACAAGACCTGTCGACGGTGAGACAGGTCGCCAGCTGCTGAACTGTCGATCTCCACCCAGCCAGGGTTCCAACGAGCCACCGTCGCCCTCTCCGAGGGTCTCTTCCTATTGACTGATGGCTCGTGCATGATGCGCCAAGCAAGCTTGATCTGGCTCGCGTCCGGCGTCTCCTCCGTTTGCAGGTCCGTACGGAAACAGTCTGGTGCCGGGGCCTGCTTCATTGGACAGCCGGCCTCCCTGAGCGTCTGATGCATACATCCAAACTCGAGTGATTTGCCTAGGCACAGGCCTTCGAGTCTTCCAGACCCCAGTCCATTCCTGCATCCATTGGTCTGGCATGAGGGCTGAGGATGGGCGAATGCCGGGTTTCTTGGCGGGCCAGGGATCTGACGGTGATGCAAAGCAGGAAGAGGCCGCCCTTAGCTAACTAACCCTAGGCAAGTGAGAGGCCAAGACATTAGGTGGGTTGTACGGAGTACTGCCACACACTTCCACGGCCATTGCCCCGGCCCCTCCCTAATAATATTTAATAACAATAATAATAAAAAAAAATCTCGAAACAATCATCATCATCATCATGAGCCCGGTGTGAGATGGGGTTCTGAATTTCCGGGGTGTAACCGGACCACTTGCATTAACATATGATGGTAATGATACGATCGGACAATATACTGACTGCAGTAGGGGGACAGGCAGCTAGCCAACGAGGTCGAAAGGTCAATGGGGAATCTAGTGGATCGCAGCGGTCATCCAACGCCATCTACAGCGGCGCAAGGGAAGGGCACGCCCGTGGCAGAGGGAGGGTAGGTAGGTAGGTAGGTATGTATGATGTATGTATGTACTATGCATGCAATTAAAAGGGGGAGGGGGAACCCAGCCACGCCGCTGCTGGATGGCTGCTGGATGGGGTTCCGACACTCCTCCCTTGCGATGTAAGGCTAGTAACAACGCACATGACACATAGACCCATTAAACACAACACCATAGGCGTATTGACAGGCTCCAAGGTACATAGGAGAAAGACGACAAGGATGGTCATATTGGAACAGATGCTGCAAAGGGGTATCCCAAGAAAATCACCCCACCCATATTGATACAGCTTCCCGGAACCCTACATCCCACAAGAAACCATAAAACCAACACCGTCCAAGTAAGGAGAAAGCAAAAACATAATCAGCCCCGAAAGAATCGCGCCTTGGCTAAAGAAAGTTTGCGCCAGTCAGCAGCCTGGTAAAAGACATCCGAGTAGTCGGATAGTCCCCACCAAGGGACTATCCCTTAACCCATGGAATGGCCCAGAAAACGTATGTATGGAAAACAAGATGACATCGAGGGAGGCCCGGGGATGCCTGAACGGGAGAGAAGTATGAAGCGTTAAAATAAGAAAGTTGGGAAACGGCAAAGTGGCTCATAGGTCATGACACTTCGTTGCATTGGCATGAAAACATGACGACCAAACTAGGCCCACAAGCTAGTAGGCGGGGGAGAAAAGGAACAGGACAGAAAACATGCGCCGGTATAGTAGTGTAAAAATCAAAGGTGCCTCCTTCTATAGAACAGTCATCAAAGAAGGACCGAAAACCTCCTCCCCCAGGAAAAGAAACGGGAGAAACACATGAACCACCCGGGTTTATGGTTTTGGCAGTCACAAGAGGCAGACAGAAGCAGACCACCACAAGGGATACACAGCCCGGAACAACGTCAAATCAACCCGCCGAGACCATGTCCCCCTTTTGGATACGCCGTCTGAGCCTCGAGGGCTCAACGACACACCGCTTCGGGATCAGTATCCTTCCTCGCCAGCCTTGCACAGCTTGATCTCGCGAACCCATTCGGATTTCAAGACCTGCGAGGCATTGATGCGGCGCGAAGGGTTGGGATCCAAGATAGAATAGATCACGTTACGACAACGGGCCTGTGAGACTTGTAAGCTGGTGCGTCCTTCAATACGGTGGTGGTGGTGGTGGTGGTGGTGGGCGGCTCTTACCCGATGCAAGGTCTCAATGGGCGCATAACCATCCTCATGTTTGCGACCCTCCAAGTACCGCTGATAGAATTCATCTTCATCCTTTCGGGCTACCCGCCAGAGATGACGCCCGGTCCTCATGGCCATGTAGATGACGCCGGTCGCCCAAAGGTCAACGGCTCGTGGGTCGAATTCCCTCTCGACATATTCCTCGGGGGCGATGTAAGGGGCCGACCCACATAGTCCCGCAGTCATGTGAGCTTCTTTTTCCCAGGCCATACGGAAACATTCGCCGTTGCCGAAATCTGTGATTTTGAGCGCTCCGTGGGTGGTCAACAGTAAATTTTCGGGCTTGAGATCGCGGTGGGCCACTCCCATTTCGTGCATGTATTCAACACCACGCATGAGCTGCTTGAAAAAGCAATCTGCCTCGGAAACTTCCAGTTTCCCAGCTGCCAGCACCAGGGTGTAAAGGTCGCCACCGGCGCAGTACTCCATGACTTCACAGTAGTCACCCTTTGCATCTTGTAAGAGGTCAAGGGTGTGGATAACGTTAGGGTGACGAAGGGAAGAGGAAATGCAGAATTCAGAGGTTAACCGTTTTTGATACTTCTTAGTGGTTTCCTGAGGGCGCCGACGGAACTCCTTGACTGCATAAAGCTGCTCAACCTTCGAGTCTTTCGGGTCGACTTTGTGGGATATCCGGACAATACCAAAGGCGCCACGGCCAACGATCTCCTGGCATTTGCCATATTTGTCCACCAGCGAAGCCGTGGCGTTGGGGCCGCCCTTCTTGTCTGCTGCCAACTTATCCCGTTCATTCTTGAACTGGTCGATCCAAGTAGACATCAGTGACAGCTGTTGTTCTTCAACATGGTCATCCTTCTTCCTGCCGCCACCGAGCATGTCTCGCAGTAAGTCCGTCAGTTTCTCCTGCCGTCTTGCGCTCCTAAGATGATGTGTGTGTGGGCCATCAGCGGGCATCTCAAAGCGCTTGTGAACGGCTGGCGCTTCTTTCTGCTCTTTCCCATTGACAGACTTGGCTTTTTTTTCATTCTCTTCTTTGGTCGACGCCTGCCGGGAGGGAGCTCTGGAGGAGGGTTTGGACGAAGGCTTAGAGGAAGGTTTCGAGGAGGGTTTGGATTGTTTGATGCTGCCATTGTTGGAGGGTGCTTTAACACTTTCTGTGCTGCTGTCGGAGAAGTCGCGATGTGATTCCGGCTCCTTAGGGGTTGTCGACTTCCCCGTGTTCGAGAACATGCGAGAGATGCGATTGGCCATGGTAGGTCGCGCGGTCTTGGTGGAGGGGGGAACGGGGAGGACCTCCCCGTTCACAGCGGACAGGTTCATGCCCGCAAAAGCACGTGTTACCTGGGGCTCTCCATCGCGGGAATCATGAGAAATCTGGGAGGCGGCGGCGGAGGAGACTGCGGAAGGTACAGGTGAAGCCGATTGTGGAGTCATGTGCGGTAGTGTGAAAGGGTGTGTATGCACGGAGGATAAGAGGAACGAGATTGCCCCCGTGACAGGTAGGGAGAAGCGAGCCTACAGCGCGAAGCTGCAGAGGCCAAATACAATGGCTTTGGGAGGGAGATTAAGAGTTGAAGAGAGAAGTTGGGAAGATTTGGGGGGGGGGAGGGGGCGAGGTGGAGGGAGGGAAGACAAAAAAAAGTTGCGGTGGCCCCAGCCGGGCGTGGTGGTGGTGGCCTGAGGCGCCGGGGTCTGGCTGGAAGTGACGAAAGTGACCTCGGGGGGGTGGAAATTACAATAAAGAAAAGGGAAAAAGAAACGCGGACAAGAAAAAGCACGGCGCCTCCAGGCTCGGAATGCAGACTAGTTGCAGGGTCCTCGAGAAGCAGCAGGCTTGGCTCGTTGCCTTGCGAATGCCAGTTGGGAGGCAGTGAGACGAGAGGTGAAGACGAGAGGTCGAGATGAAGGCGAGGTGAAGGCGAGGTGAGGCACGGCTGAGTTGCGCCGATGCAGATTAATGATTACCCCGGGAAAAGGCGTCGTATGGAGGGAGACGAAGGTGCTCTGGGCTGCCTGGCTGCGAGTACGGGGGGGCGATGTTGAAATACCTTAACGGGTACGGTAGTACGCCGCGGACGTCCAACCTACCTGACCAGCTAACCTACCTAAGGATGAGATGGTGGAGGGAGGCCGTGGTAAAGTAACCAAGCAATAACCGGTGCGTAAGACGAGGAGGGTTAGGTAACTATGGGGGGGGTGGGCAGGCTCTGGCTGGCTGGCTGGCTGGCTGGCAGCTTCTCTTCGCAGCTGCTCGAAGCAGCCAGTCCTTTTCCTCGATGAAACGATTATTAGGATGGTCTTATTAATCTCATTCTCAGCAGTGTGGGAAGTGGGAACCAGCGTCGACCCCCCGTGGACGGCGGTCGGTCGATGGGGGCAGGCCCGCCTCTGGCCGGTGGGCACCAGGCAGGGCATCCCCTCCCACTGGCGGTGGTCGCGGTGGTGGTCGCGGTGCGGGTGCGGGTGCGTGAGGTTACAGGTTACAGGTTACAGAGATGAGGGACTTTTCGTCTTGTTACCGGATGTGGAAGCACGGGCAGCCCTCGCCCAGCTGGGGGTCTTCGCGCTTTCCCGTCATCTCATCCGTTCGCTACCACCGCCTCCTCTGCGTTGTCCATCCGGTCCGGTATCCGTATGGTACCGTACGGGGGAGGCTGCAGCTACACTATGTACAGCAAGGTAGTACCTACTTACCTACCTGATCTTACCCCGAGTAGTACATCGTACACCGGATCTACCTACCTACCGTCGGTCGCCCATTATTCCCCAGCTTCCATCCTGTCTTCGTCACGACCGGGACATTTCCCACGAGTCGCGATTCGCGACCCATCCATGGCGGAAGGAGGAGGAGCAACGAGGCCTGCCCGTGGCGGGATTCGCTGTGGTACTAGGTAAAGGTAGGTAAAAGGTGCCTGGTAGTACGTAGGTATCTAGGTAGGTAAGGTAAGGTCTAAGGTACTCCGTAGTTACCTACCTTATGTAAGAGGGAATCCGCCAGCGTTAATAATACCTACCGAAGTGGCGCGAGCGTTTTTCAACCAGCTGGAACGGTCAGTAGTCCTCCAGCAACCTTCTTAACCTGGCTAAGATGCCCGGTAGGCCATTGTTCGGTACAGTTTACATGCCCGGAAGTAACCAGTACCAAGTAGGTATCTTACTAACCGTACCTTAAGTTACCAGTTACCAGTTATAGCACCGGGCAGGGCAAGGGCTTTTTTTTCTTCTGCTGTATGGAGTACACAGTAGTAACATATTCCGGGACTGGGTCTGCTTCCGCGTTCACCTCCGGAGTCCTTGGTGGGTTGGTACTTGGTAGTACCTACCTGGTAGTAGTTAGTCGTCGACAGTACGGAGTACTGTAGTATTTGTAGTATTCAACCCATCCAATGCTTCGAGTGCTTCGTTGTCCATCGTCATTTACGCGCAACCATCCTCACGGACTCACGGATTACCGATGGGATGCTCGCCCTCAGCTGCTTCCCCTCATTTCGTTCACGAAAATCAGTCGGATGACGTCCGCCTCCCAGGCCGCAGAGAGACTCCACGCTTGGTCTCGCTTGGTCTCGCACATTCCCCAAAAATGACGTTGATCAATCTCCGGCTCGCGGGTGCGATTCGAGTCTTAGTAGTGGTCAGTGGCCAGTAACAAACTTAGCGAACTAACTAGGAGTAGATAGTCACACCCTCCTCGCGACCTTAAATTTCGGATCACAGCACTGCAGATGCCGCACAGCCTCAATCCAACCTTCGGGTCCCGCGGGCCCGCACATCATTGACGGGGGAGCCGATGGCTTGGATGGCTCGCGACTGGTCAGCCTGCCAGAGTTCGACGCTGGCCCGAGTCAACAACCCTAGGTCCTCCGTAGTCCGTACTACACACTATCCTACTATAGGGCCTGCTGTCCGCGCTAGATGGGGGGGGGGAACGCCCTACTCTGTATACTGTATAGTGTATACAGTACTAGCCTGGCTCATCATTTATTCATGGCCCCGTTAATGGGCTAGCGCGCTGTGGCGGGCGTCTCGAAGCGTGGCAGAACCGTGGCTATCCACGCTACGGTACGGAGCACTACTAGATAGTAGATACTACTGTGTACTACTAGTAGTAGATATGTATCTGGTTCTGGCACTGCCAGGCCACCCGCATGAGGGGTAAGCCCTGCGGCCTACGGAGGACGGAGGTAATCCAGAGGCAAGCCATTAATCCAAGCGACCATCGTAGTAGTACTACGCACTGTAAGTGAGCGGCCCCAGAGAATGTGAAACCGACCTACCTTGATAGCTGCTACTATTACGGCCACTATCTACAGAGTACTACTCTACTATACTAGTGATAGTACTCCGTAGCAGCAACATGTCCACCAGTCGCTGGCCACCGCGGTTCGGGGTTATGGACCATTCTTTGGAGGTCACTTCTGCCAAGCATCTATCTTGTCTGCCTACTGGCATCCGTGTCGGGTCTGCTTCTTTCATGCGATCCTGCAGAGTCTTTGACCATCTACGGAGTAGCTATTACATACTTACTGTGTAGTAGCCCATTGCCACTAGGCGGGATGCAGTCATTGCGACTCGGGTCACTGTATGGGGGAAGGCTAATAAACCCCTACTACACCATTCTGCCGTGGAACCCTCACACGTCAATCACGAAAGGTGTTGCATGAGCCTCCCCCCTCCCCCCTCCCCTCCTCCAACGGCCGTCGGCGAGGGCACTAGGTGGCCATGAATCTAGCTCGCGGGCTCTCTGCTTGGCCCCGGAAACGTAGCACAGCACACATCTTACATCTTCGAATGCCCCCTCTTGCCCCTCCCTTACTTACCTTTGATGTCCGGTCCTAGCCTGTGATCAGATCATGGACCCGTCTTTCTCTGCCGATTCCACTGAAGGGGTTGTTAGTCTGAGATGGAGGCAACTCTGCTTCATGCACACGCCCCGTTTGGGGGTCAATGTCTCGAGGCTCCGGGTGTGGGGGTCAGCAGGTGTCAGAAATCAGGATGGGCGGATGTCGTGAGTTATCCAAATTGAGAAGTTGACCTTCATCTCTTGATGGAGCTTGCTGAGGTAGAGAAACAACAACAGCAGGCAGCGGGCAAGCCAAGTCGGCGTCCGCCGTTTCTCGTACCCCCAAGCACTTTGAACAAGCAACGATAGGATGCAAGTCGAGTAACTCTCAAGCCGCCTGGCGGTCATTGCTCCGCCCAGCATGTCTATCATTGGCATCCCAAGAACGCAGGATAATCATCTGCAGCGCTACCGTTGGCGGCCATTCGTGTGTCGAACAAACACATCCCTATCACTATGTCCGGATGAATGCACGAGCGTCTTCGTCTCGTTCCCCCCGATTTCCCACGGTGATATTCACCAGCGCACAACTACTACCTACCTAATACTTACTAGGGGGGGGACCTTGCCCATGACGTGGGTTCTCCGTCAAGTCAACTACTTTAAACACCTGCGCCGGACCTCGGTCCAGACTAACGAGGAGAGCTAGCCTGTAGGCTGACGGACCTGGAGAAGACAAGTGGGAGGGACTCAACCATTGGGTGATGGACGGGGGTACGACGTGGGAGGGGAGGTAGGGGTCGTTGGTTGACAGCAGCCCGATGTTGATTTGGGAAGATCCGCTGGTAAACCAGGGTGCTACGTTCGGTCATTCATAATTCAGATACCCTAACCCAGCTGCTCCGTTGTGGGTAAGTTCACCCATCCTACTAGAGCTACTGGAAGTGTGTAAGTGTAGTAAGATAGCGATGGGGCGGGGGTCGGGTTTGTACCACTAGGGAAAATACACGACAGACACCGGGTAGGGTTAGCCCGGGAGGATCCAATCCCCACGCGACGACGATGTTAATTGCTAAAGTTGGGGCAAAGCGATGATGGCCCGATGGCGGAATGGCCTGCAGGTGCCTTAGTCTGGAGCCATTACTACTACTGCTTAGATGCGATGAGGATGTTTGGCCATCTACACACACGCGTAGCATCATCTGGTCCTGGTCGACAGGATTTATCTACTTGGTTGGTTGCAGGAGCAGGTAGGTACTGTGTACGTCCCCAGTTGCTAGGTACCTAGTAGATCTCAAAGAGCACCAGTGAAGGGCCTCCGACCCCAAGCCCATACAATTCGAGTCTGCATGGCGGATGGAGTCGCACTTCGCAGGATAGCGTTGAGATCCATTTGCACGAGGGATTTTTCCCAGCCAATGGCCGCCAATCAGATCCGACGTCGAGATGGAAACCAACGAGAAGAAAGGGAGAACCCCGTCCCGTCGCGAGCATTAGTGGTCTGCTTTCCTCTTTTCTGGCCACGATGCAGCCTCGAGTGGGATGTGGATGTGGATGCATCACGCTGAGTGGGTCGGTCCCGATGGCGTTTTCAAAGTTCAATGTCTTGTCTACATTACTAGCCGATAGCAAGCAGCATTCAATCATTCCGTGATCAATTGATCGAGAACGGTTTCATTGTTTCATCGTTTCATCGGTTTTTATACCTACCGACCCCGCCTATCTTCTTCCGTAGCTATCTAGGTAGATACTACTTGTCTAGGTATCTACCTAGTACCTAGTACGCAGTACCTGGTACTACGCGTACAGCCCCCAGTCTAAGTTGTCTCAGTGGGAGTGAAAGAGAGAGGGAGGGAGGGAGGGAGGGAGTGTGTGTATGTATAGAAGCTGGGGGTAGTGCACCTGAATAGTATTTCGACATGCTTCTGTATGCAGGATGCCTCATCCTTTAGGATCACTCATGACCTAGACCTGGCCAGCTCCTCGACAGCTGCAGGAGTCAGCTTGCTTCTCCCCCCCCTCCCCCCCCTCTTTCCTCGTCCCCGTTGGCAGCTCGACGGGATTATCAGCAGTAATAATAATCTACGGATGTACGGTCACTTCTTCCGCATGTTAGATGTGCAGTAGCGATTGCGATTTGGACCGATCGCTGATAACCGTGGATGACTCGGTGGGATCTATATCCTGGTTCCGGCTGCATACATCTGCGGGCGCGCAAAAAGCACAACAGATCAGCATGGACCCGAGCTCCCAGAGGCTAGAAAATAACAGCCCAAAAACAAAAACAAGCAAGCAAGTCTGATAGCAAGAAAAGAAACCGGGAGGATAAGGTACCTCCGTACCTACTGACTTAGGGGAGAGGAGAGGGAGCGACGATTCTCGGAGAATGACCAGCAACCGCTTTCCGATAGATACGGTCCCGGCTACCAGGTACAACAGACTTACCTTACCTGACCATACCACGAGTGGACACCCGGTGGCCCTGTATTTTGTTTTTGATGGACACTGTAGCGTCAACTACTACCCATACCTACCTACCTACCTAGGTAAGGTAAGGTAGGTAGGTATACATAACCTAAGGTACCTTACAGTACCAAGGTATCTTACCCATAGCGGTACGGAGAACACACGGTGCTGCTGCTGAGGCTTGGTGCCGAAAAAGACCCGGCCGAACCTCAGCATCGGTCATGGCATGTACCTTAGTAGTACTCCGTACTACCTACCTAGATGGTACCTAAGGTAGGTAGTAAGATAGGTAGTGCCTTGTTAGTACCTCGTATGTATGGACTATGGAGTACTGGATGGATGAATGGATGGATGGATGCAAGCTGCAAAGAGGGAGAATAAGTCCGGAGTACTCCGTGCTACAGAGTACCACCTCCTCACTACATTAGAGAAAAAGGGCTCGGCCCAGTCAGGGTGGTAATTAGGGTCCTTTAGCTCTAGACACCTGCGGAAGGGATTGATTGCATTGCATGGTGTTATGGGGACTGGGGGGAGGGAAGGAGGGTTCTGGGGGAATAACGGAGCATGTACGGAGTACTCCGTACATTGATTGTATCTACAGTGTATACAAGTGTACACAATACCGACTTTGTTGACCGCTAGTGGTAACCTCCAGTACCTCCTTTCCTCGTCCGTAGATCAGACAATCCAGAGATACTTTCACGGTGCGCCGGTGGGATGATCGGCCCAGGCTGTGAGGACGGTTGGCTGGTCCATCTTTCCACTCCGGTGTGTTGATGTAATGCGGGAAGGGGAATGCCATGTGGTATGATGGTTGATTGATTGATGGACATGACTGGATCCTGGCGTCCTTAATTTCATCGACCGCCAGATCGGCTGTCCCCATCCCCATCCTGCGTACTCACACTACACAGTACGTACTCATTATTCGGGGTGTACTTATGTCTCTCCCGCAGACAAGAAATTATTATTCCGGTTAATACTGAGAGAGCACATCCTCTGTACCCCGTATCTATTTACCTAGGTAGAACCTATCTACCTACCTAAGGTACCTTAGGTAGTGACTGGCTAAGATTACGGCACGGCCGCGGTACTGGCGGAGTGGAGAGGGCACGACTCCACGTCGCCGAGGGCTGACGACAGACAAGAGCGAATGAACGGCCGACGGACGGGGTTCAAGCTTCGTCGCATCCGCGTCGCCCTTCCCGACCCAGATTAAGCTGCTGCTGCTCGACAGACGATGGAGTCCTGCAGAGTGCCGTCTGCGTGGAAGTTGAAACCCATCCAGGCCGGAGTCCGGACGGATGTAAATGGAGAATGGTGGTCGATGGTAGATACCCAACCTGTACGGAGTACTCCGTACCCTAGGTGGCTAGTATCTCCATCCTCCATCCTCCACCCCGTGCTCGTGCAGTAGCAAGTAGTAGCAACGGTGTCCTCGATTATCAGATGATGGATGCCGGATATTTACCTCTTGATCATGCGGCGAGCCTCCTCCAATCTCTCCCTCCCTCTCTGCAATAGCCGAGGTGGTTGTACAGCAAACCAAACCTTGGGAGCTGAGTTCCAAGTCCGCCCATCCACCCAAAAAAGAAACACATCCAAAGAAAGCCATGTCGCTCGTGCTGCAGAGGCTGACCGTCTATTTCGGGAGGGGGGAGGGAGAAGGCAGTGACTCACCGGAGCTCCCTTGGCAAACTCGTGTTTCGATGCATGCCAACCTTATCGGACACGGCCTGTCGGGCCATCCTCGAGCAAGGCACAGTCAGATGAGCCATGAGACACAAACACCCCATGCAGGAAGTATGGCTTAGGTAAGAGAGGCGGATGCCGTCAGCGGTATGCAATGTCGCCAAAGTCAACGAACAACAACACCGCAACCCATCACGTCCACCTCTGGCCCGACTTCATTGGGCATCTGTTCAAGGCCTCTGGGTTGCTTCCCAGCTTCAAGCAATCGCCCCCATGGCGGAGGGTGAGCGGCGGTGAACAAAGGACGGGCAGGTCCAGGCCGTGGCGACTTACCTCAATGTGAATCGGCCACTGTGTCATCCGCGCCGTTGAGATCAACCGATCTGTGGTGTGCCGGGCTTGTAGCTGGCATTGTTGGCTTCGCTGTCGGTTCGGCTCCCTGGGTCTTGCCGCTCACGTCCCCTGGGTCGCCCTGGTCCAGAAGAAGGGGCTTTGGGTTCATTGGATGGCTTCCATCCTGGAGAATCCTGTTGGGTTCTACGTATGAGGAGACAAACTCTAGGATCACACAAGCAACCCCCTTGGGAACGACTCCTCTCGAATCCAAGCCTCGAACGGCCAACATCAATGGGGGACTGCCACTGGACACTGAGCTGAACAATCATGACATCGTCCAAACCTAATCTGAACTCTATCTCATCCTCAAGATTAAAAAGATTAAATTCTGATGCGCGTGACACTATATGACCTCAGACTTGCATCAAGATGCCGAAGAAGGCATCCCGAAGAGCTTATATACCTGCGGATGACCCGAATACAAAGGAAAAGCTTCGGAGGTCATCATCACGATCTGCATGTCACTACCTACTCAACCAAACAGAAGCTTCCATTGATAATGTCCGACCGCTATGAGAGAGAGGCCGAAGACATCTTCGAGGACCAGAACGAGTCCTCGCCGGTGTCGGGTGCTTTCCGCGACAGCACATATGCTCATGAGACCAAAACCGGCTTGAGGGGTCAGATCCCTATCCAGGACGATGATGATGTTTTCGAAGATCCCATGCAACCCCCGTTCTCCAACACGGACCAGCAGCTTGGTAGGTTTGGCCCTCACCGAGTTTGTGGAGCGGCCCTTAACACGTTCACGATAGCCCAGGACGAGAACGAAGCTATTGACCAATCGAACGTCATCCCGGGTCGTACACGTGGCGCGAAGCCTCAGACGAGAAACCAGTACAGCGAGGGTCCCGAAGAGGACGATTTGCCTGATGACATTCTCTACTGAACTAATGGGTTGTCGAGTACGGGTCGCTTTAGCTAAGCTTTCTTATTGCAAATAAGGTTTGGGAAAGTGGATTTCAGGATTATCTTATCACATGTAATATATGAGTGTAAGTGATTTGAAGAGGCACAACTTTGACATAATTCATATAAATCGTTATCCTCACCCGTAGAACAACACTGATTGATCGCTTCTCGGTCCGACTATTTCTCTCGGGTGAGTGAAGGTCGTTCAAAGTGCCGTATGTGAACTTGGAGGCTGACAGGCTTGGGTGCCCCGAAGTAGCCCTGCCATGGAGGGCCTCATCAGATGAAGCCTGTCTACTTGGTTCCGCTGCCAGAAAGCATTTTGACGACTATATCGGCGGTGTTTACCCACCTAAGTGCTTCTCAAAGCCTTTGCTGGATGGTGGCATGACGAAATACGAGGGCGCGATTTAGAGCTGTCACGCGCTAGTTCGGAGAGGCTCTATTCAACAAACTTATCTGTGCGCACTCGCGGAGGCGCACTTCGACTGAAATGAACGACGAGTGAAGGCAGTCATGGACATGCAGGTTTCATGACAGAACCCGGGTCTGTTATCGTGTGAGATCAAATCTAGCTAGACACCGAAGAAGGTACGTACCACGAACTGCTCCAAAGACTCCTCGAAGAGCTCGTTATTCACTCCCACCCCGCCTGGATGCTCCGTAGGGGATAATGGGTTCTTGACCACTGGGGAAACAAAGAGTCAGTAAATGCCACCCATTGAGTCCATGTCATGTTGCAGTAGCCATACCGTATTCGACATAGAGATTGATGTAGATCTGCTGTAGGGCAACCCGCATGCTTGGACTCTTGATATCGGTGAGCATGACGAATTTGGTATTGGTGGGGGTCTCGTAGTAATGTAGTCGGTATTGGTTGGTGCGATACGTCACAAAGCTGGATAGGGCCGATCATTGTTAGCCACTGGCCCTCTCGCGCGCGCGCCATGTCGGGCCACGGCAGCTCGGGGGAGGCAATGGCCCTTACTTGTCGTCCTCGCCTCCCAATTTTCGGGCCATATTTCGCAGGGAAAAGACCGTTCCAAAGATCAGCTTCGCATCGTCGTCGGTTGTACGCGCAGATTGACCCAAGACTGCGGGAGGTCCGGTGGCCGGCGCAGACGCCTCGGAAGTTGGTCGGGAGGATTTGCTGCCAACGATGGAGCTGGGGCGGGGGAGCCAGCGTCGTTTATATATGCATTCGGCTAGTGGTCGGTCGAACAGACACCGGTTAGCATCTCCAATCGGATTGGCGAGGATGGCCGTTAATGAGGGAAGGATGGGCGGAGGTAGATACCGTGACGGTCGAAGATGTAGAAGGAATAAACGACCATTGTGTTGGACAAGAGAGCGGGGAGGAACAAGACGCCGGGGGAGGGGTGCGGGGAGTGGGGAAGAGAAAGAAGAGGGTGTTCCTGACGGGGTCGATAGAAAGAGGATAGGGGAAGTAGTAGATAGATAGTGGTGAAGGGAGGCCGCGAGGGAGGCCGCGAGGGAGTCGGGTTGGATTAGACTCGGGCTTCGGGGGAGTCTCGTGGGCGGTGAGGGGCGGTGGGGCGCCCCTCACCGCCCACGGGACCGATCCGCGGTTATCGATCAATTTGTTCCAGTCTCCAATTGATTATTATTATTCTTCTTCTGGCTATTATTATCTTCTGCGCCATCCTCATTGCCGTCGACTGTTTCGGTCCCTTTTTCTTTTTTTTAAAAGCCAGACGCCTACTATTAATAAATAGTGGGGGGAAAAAAAGAGGGAAATCCCTCCAAATTACCTCCCCCTCCCCAACTAGTCAATAATAATCTCACAGGCCCAACGCATCCCAGTCCATCTCCGGCATCAACGTCATCGGCCTGCTATCCCCTCAGCCTTATAAAGATAGGCGGAGTTGTGCACCCATCCATCGCCTTTCCAATTTATTCATCCGTCCGTCCGTCTGGCCGTCCGGACTGCGTTTGTTGCTGTTTGTCTATTGACTGATAGACTGGCAGGGTTCTCTTCTGTCGTCAACCTCCCTCTCCCCTCTCCCCTCGCTTCTGCTCCCCTTTCCCTCTCCGTCCGTCCATCCACCGCTTCGATCGGCCCCGTCCATTGGAACCCTCGTGGCCTCCCCCATCCCCTGAACTCCCCCTTCCTCTTCC
>KZ825861.1:0-178329 GCA_003184645.1 Aspergillus ellipticus CBS 707.79 | reverse complement strand
CCCCCCCTCCCTCCCTAAACCAGCCCCCACTAACGCAAGAGCAAAAACAGTCCACACAACCCTCCGCCCTCGCCCTCTCCCTCCTCACCTCCCTCGGCGGCATCATCGGCTTCGCCCGCACCGGCTCCATCCCGTCCATCGTCGCCGGCATCTCCGTCGGCGCGCTCTACCTCCTCAGCTTCCTCCGGCAGCGCAGCAACCAGCCCTACGGCATCGAGATCGGCCTGCTGGCTTCCGTCGTCCTGGCCGGGTCGTCGATCCCCCGCGCCCTGAAGACCAAGAAGCTCGTGCCGAGTGTGCTGAGTTTCGTCGCCGTGTATGGGTTGGTGGTTTTTGGAGGGGCTGTGGTGGGGAGGTCTTAATCGTTTTTTTTTTTATAACAAAAGGATTTGGCTGGTTGGGGGGGGGCGGGGGGGGGTTGATATCTAGGAAATGCGGGAGGGGAAGAGGGTTGAGATATGGTGTGTGTATGTTTGTATGATCTATGGAATGGATGACTATTATATTTTATAAAATTTATGGGGGGGGGGGTTTACTAGGGATAAATGCTTCACGGTATGGACAATTTATTCAAGATCTGGCCGTGGAGGCGTTTACTCTAGTGGTAGACGGACTACTTAAAGTATGCCCTCGAGGCTGCAGGATGCCTACCTTGACTCGACTTACATTATGTCCCAAGTCTTTTCTTTACTCGGTATCCAGCGCCCCTAGTCAATTCATGTAGGTATCCAGACTTACTGGGACTCACCAACTCCTTTTCTTCTCTTCTTTGTTTCTGCCTCTGCCTCTGCAATCTGCATCTCTTCTTATTCTCTTTGCTTGTAAGCCTGCCACGTCAAGACCAGAACTCTTGTGAACAAACTTAGCTGATGGCTTTGTCTGATGGCTTCTGTAGACCGGCGCCCGCTCGCTTTCGCCTACGCCGCCGGATCGACCACCGTGTCCGTCTCCCGAATCGTCCCAACAACTGCCGCTGCTGGAAGCTCTTCAAGCGCCGTCTCCCCTCGGCGATCGGGTTCATATGCGTACCTTGCCAACCGTGCCATCTTCTCCTCCGGGCTGGTCTCGTTGTCCGAATACACCAGGCGCGCTTGCTTCGACTTGTCCTTCTTCTTCTCCTCGCCCTTCGGCTTGTCGCCCGCCGCCGCGTCCGCCTGCTTTGCCGCCCCCGAGATCAGATCGTCCACCGGCGTCGCGATCGGCGTCGTCGTCTCCGTCTTCTCCCCGCCGTTCACCGTCCCTGGCGGAGCCGCATGGCCCATGTGCATCTGCTGCATCTGGTACGCATTGACCGGGGGCGCCGCCACCGCTGGCCGTTGTGGGAGATTGGGGGGTGTCGGTAGGCTCCCCGATCGTGGGGGGAACGTGCCCGTTGACTGCGGAGGAGTATTCGTGGGTGGTTGGGCCGGAAATGCCGGTGGTGTGGCTCCGTACGGCTGGCCTGGCGTGGCGGTGCCGCCCGCGAACGGCTGCGGCGAGTATCCCGCGGGAGTGTACTGTGCGGGTGCACTGAATTGCTGTTGTTGTCCACCGGGTGAGAAGTTCGGATAGACGGGACTTGCCGTTTGAGGGTAGGGAGAGGCCGTGCCGTACGGCTGAGGGTATGAGAACTGCGGGTTGGCGGCGGCGGCGGCGGCGACCGGGGGCGGGGGCTGGGTCTATCCTCGTTAGTTGCAGTCAACAGACAGGCAGAGCTCACTTACATATCCACTGCTCGGGGTGGGTGTCTGGCCGGCGCCAACGGGCGTGGCCTCGCCGCTGCTGCCGCCCGTGCGAGCCTCCGCCTTCTTGGCCTTGTGCTCCGCCAGTCGCTTCTTCAGGTCCGACACGCTCTCAAGCTTGGGTTTCTTCGCCGGCTGGCCGCCGGCTGCGGCGCCCGCGGGCGGGTTTCCGGTCTCGGCCTGTCTCTCAGCCTCAGCCTGCTGGAACTGCGTGAGGACGCGCTGGTTGTGGGTCTGGATGATGTCTTCGGGAACACCCTCCATGCCGAAGATCTCGACGTCGAGGCTGGATCGGTTGGGGAGCGCATTGTCGACGGTCGATAACTGCTCCTTGTGGACTTGGCTCATGTGCACCGACAATCCTACTCCAGTTAGACACGTCTTGCGAGTGAGGTGAGTTGGTATTGGTACCAACCTCCGGCGGTGTTCAACCTGCGCCCGCAGCGCTCACATTTGAAGTGCTTGGCCTTCTGGTGGGAGATCAGGATCTTGAGGTCGTCGAAGTCGCGCTCGCAGTAGTAGCACCACGGCCGAGCCAGAAGCTCCTCCAGCGAAGGTCCACGTCTCTTCTTGCCCATGGTGTGTGTTGGTGTGTGAAGGCGGTAAGGAAGATGATGAAGGGATGAAGCTGCGATGAAGGCGCGCGGAAGTGAGGTGTGCAGTCACATGATGGTGTGCACGTGACGGCGACATCATCGCTGGGACAGTACTAGTTATCGTAGTATGTGTAAGTTAGAGTTACATCCAGCGATCAAAGCTGGTGAGACACTGATGATGATGATGATAAATGCTCCCCTTCAGATAAGCTACTTATGATACAACATTTTCCTTTTAATCCATCCCTCATGTACAAACACGGTCCTCCCATATTCACCACCATGTATAACAATTAACCCCGGCGCCTGTCGCTGAAGAACTCGCTAATCGAACCATGAAACCCAAGCAAAATAATACACATAGACCACTTATTTGATATACACCCCCCATTAAAACGAAAGCAGCCCCCCCTCCCCCATTAGATGTAGATGTCACCTCATGACTTCTATCGGTCATGCAGGCCGCGGGTGCGCCGGTGGCAGCCCCGGAGCAGGCGCCCCATATGGGCTGTAGTATTCCGGGTATGGGGTCCGGTACGGCTGCAGAGGCGCTTGCTGGAGAAGCCCATGGGGGCCCGGGAAAGGAGCGACGGCC
Organism: Aspergillus ellipticus CBS 707.79; assembly: GCA_003184645.1. Lineage (NCBI taxonomy): Eukaryota > Fungi > Ascomycota > Eurotiomycetes > Eurotiales > Aspergillaceae > Aspergillus > Aspergillus ellipticus. The sequence continues at coordinate 175,417 of KZ825861.1, read as the reverse complement.
CGGGGGTCCATGTGCGCATACGGGTTGATCGACGGCCGCGGGGCAGCAATTGGCGCCAGCTGGTGATGCGTGGGAGGACCGGGTGCCAGCGACATGGGGGGCGCCGGCGCGAGGTCCAGGTTGGGTCGCGCCGGCTCCCCATACATCGAGCCATCCGACTTCTTCTTGATCTTCGCGGGCTTCGGGATCTCGGTGGACTTGCGCACCACCTCCGCCACGCGGTCGGCCTCGATTTGGGCTTTGGAGCGTTTAGGATTGCGCACCCGGCCCTCCCGGTTGAACCGTGCCCAGTGGTTGAGCATTGCCTCTGTTCGCTTCGGATTTTTGGAGTTCGCAATCTTCTGTCGCCGGGCTGCTTCCGCCGAGTCGAATCCATCGTCCGGCGAGCCCCCCGCTTCGCTGGCGGTAGCCATCGATACGCTGGGCGCCGGCTCGATTGGCGCCAGCTGGGTGGTGGGCGGTCGCGCCTGCAACGAGCCAGCGGCATGTTCGACTCGCCCGGATGATGGGCCCGCAGCCAAATGGTGAGATGCCTCCGCCGAGGCTCCCCCAACGCGAGCACCGCCTCGCCCGCGCCCCCGGCCACTCCCACGCCCGCGAGTCGAGGTTCGGGGGGCCGACGAAGGTTCGCCGCCCTCGGTACCAGGGCGGCGGCCACGCGTGCGTCGTCTTGCAGCGGGCTCTTCGACATCAGTCGGTGCGGGTGTCTCGCCGGCCTCCGAGCCGGAGGCAGCCGTCTCTCGGGTGGCCGCCTCCAGCTCCGCCGCCTTGCGCTTGCGAGTGGCTTTGCCGACAAACTCCTCGCGTGGCGGATTCTGGAATTTGGGGGCGTATTCAACATCGAACTTTGTGATCGTCCGCCAGCCATCCGGGTTGGGATGGTTGGCTCCGATCTTGGCCGTCATCTTCCGGAATTGTGCCGGGGTAGGCTTGAAGCCGCCCTGAGTGAATGGGTTCTGGTTGCCGACCTTGTCCTCTTTGGCCTCCCACTTGTACCCGTAGAGCATGGCCTCCTTCTTGTCCTCGAACACCTGCGGTCGTTGCAACTTCCTCGGGTCACTGATTGGTTTGGCATTGTGCCGTGTGGCTAGTTTGTGCAACTTTTCAATGGCGATGTACTCATCCTGCCATGCCTTCAGGGCATATGCAACGTTTTCCGTGATCGCATAGAGTTCTTCGCTGGTGCGATGTTCAGGGTCACGAAGCTGGCCCAGGAAGTCCTCTAGCGGCGTGATTTCGAGAAACTCTCCTTGAGCGGCCTGAGACTTCTGATACGGTTCAGGGCGTTGGTCGAATTCGGTGGGATCGCGCTTCTTCGCACGTTTCGGGTCCTGGAGAACGGTGGACCACGACTGGTTTAGAATGGAGGTTTTGTCGAGGTAGTCGCTGGAAAAGTTGCGGATGTCGTGAACGTTCCAAAGGTTGTGGAGACGCTGATCTAGAGAGACGGGATCTTGGTCGCGAGAGAATTCATGGAGTTGGTTGGATAGTGCATCAGCGTCAAACCCATCCACCTCGGGTTCGTCAGCATCGACATCTTGCTCTTTGTCGTAGTCAGCAGCTTCAACCACGCCATTCCCAGCGGCGTCAATTTCGTTGTCCGCGTCGTCGGCGTCGCTGTCGCCAGCCACGGCGCTGTCTTCATCTGCCTGTTCGTTGGCATCTTGAAGCTGCGAGTCGTCATCGTCGTCGTCGGCCGCCCCGTCATACATGGAGAACTTGGCAATGTGCGGGTGCACCGTGGCAATGTGGTCTTTGAGAGCGTCGTTTTTTGACTCAGAGCCGTTGACCGACTCGAAATACTTGCCGCACCAGGCGCACTTGGATCTGTGGGTCACGGGCGATGGCGAGGCCTGTGTAGATGTAGAGCCAGCATGTATTGGCTCGGAGAATTGTCGGCGCAGTGGAGAGTCCTGGCTGGCCATGTCCGAAGTATGGCTGTCCAGTTCAGCCTCGTTCTGAGGGACCGGCGCCATAGCACAATATTAAAGGGGTGGAATAATTAACCAGTAATGAGAAGGTTGACGAAGGGGATGTCCGATCCCCCTTCGAGAGCCCAACGTGGATCTGAAGTATAGTGTTAGTCGACTAAGTTCCGGCTGAAAAGTTCGCTTGCGGCGCCAAGACGCCAGAAGTAACTGCAGCGCAATCTTCTGCAGCGGACGTCCCGAGGCGTAAGGGAGGAAAAAAGAAAACAAAACACGATCAGGCAGTAAATAGGAGCGAGGGGGCAGGGGAATTGGGTCTCTCGCCTCTGGCGATGGACGAACGTTGACCCAAACGTGGCAGACACGGCTTTGGTAGGCACAAGTAGACGTAGTATGGGCCAGGCAGGTGATATGTAACATACCTTTTGAGAAGGAGAAAACAAAGCCAGTCTGCTGGAGATCACGAAAGCCAGATCCCACGGCGTAAGAATTAGATCGCCCTGATGCAACAGCCAGATACACAGGGGCGGAATGATTTTTTTTTCCCCAGCGTGTTAAGATCGGGGGGCGTTGGCAGGGATAGATAGCTACCAGTGGTAGATCTTGAAAAGGAAAAGTAGAAGCCGAGCGGGTAAGCAGAAAAATATGCTTCCCCAGGCCCGCAACGGGAGAGATAATTGGGTGGATCGGATCAGGATGATAAACTATGGACCTAGACCCGAGGGATTGGGGAGATGAGGATGCAGCAGCAGGCGTGATGGCAGAGTAGAGGCTTGATGCAGCGCGGCGATGTAGTAGTCGTCGGAGTAGTAAGTAGTAGTGGTAGTAGTAGTGGAACTATGAAGTCTTGACGGAATGGGAGTCGCAAGATGGAGAGAGAAGGAGAAGAGAAGAATGAAAGGGAGAAGACGGAGAGGGAAGGGCGAGGAGTAACACCACCAGGAGGCCGGGACTAACACGGACTGAAGCCAGAAGCGCAGGACGAGGGCTTTGTGGGCAGGCCGTGGAGAATGCTGGGAGGGAGAAAAAGAATCGAGTTTGTACAGCCAGCAGGTCGCCTTCACTCAGTCGTCGACTTGGATCTAGTAAGTACAGCGAGTACAGCAAGTACAGCAAGTACAGCAAAGTACAGCAAGTAGGTAAGTACAGCAGGCCCAGTCCCATAGTCCCGTCTGTCGCCCTAGCCCGTATGCCTGGTACCGCCGTACGCAAATTACCTTATTTTACTTCGCGCCCCACCCCGCGGCCCAATCCCGGCCCTGCTCGGCCCGGAAAAGACTGGCTTCCGGATAGATCCCCGTCACGCTGGCGCCGTAGTCCGCATCGGCCCAATCAAAGCCCCTGCACTGGCTGCTCTCGTCTGTGACCGGACAGTACGCCCCCGGTACTTGGGTCCTGCCGGTCGTATACCTCCAGCGCCATCCCATCAGTGCAGCCAAAGCTTTCGTGTCGATGCTGAGTCCTGTCCGCTGCGGTCCAAAAGTCCAACCCCCCTGGGCACAACAGAATACGAAGACTGTCTCCTGGACTGGGACTGCAACTGCAACTGCAACTGCAACCGCGCAGTCTGGGACATGCTCCTCTAGGCTGAAGCACACTTGACACAAGCTCCCTCATTTTCGGGCTAGGAAGGACGTGTACCTACCACCTACCTGAATCATGGGGCTGTATTGTAACCCCCGTACGTGACATCATCCAGATGGTAAAGCTAGGTAGATACTTGCCTGAGGTATGATACTTTGGTCTACAGGTACAAATGCCTCACTATACCATGCCTGTTTCCAAACAAAGGATGATCAGGGGGGGAAGCATGGTCTGATGTGCCTGGGGAGCAGCCAGTCAGATCCTCGGCGGTTGATGAATTATCACGGAATGTTTCGGTACGCAAGCAGGGCGAATGCATGCTATACTACCTAAAATGGGAGTCAGACGAGCGGGGGGGAGTCGAAGGCTGGGCTCTGACATGATAATTAGGTAGCCAGGAGTGGTGGACCTTGCAGGTACTGCACTATTAGTGCCTCCTCCTAAGCAAGTACCTACTTAGGTAGGTACGTACTACGTACTCCCAACTCACCCTGATGGCGAGCATTACAGCCGGTTTCTCTGGGGTATCGAAGGCAGCCGGTAACCATCAAAGTGTCTGTCTTCCTCTGTATCTACATACAATAGAACCCGGGCAATCGGCTGAATCATCATCAACCAAGTACACGACGAAATTCTCATCTATAAGCACTTTTTTTTTTTTCTTCGAAAAATGAATAAAATAAAACTCAATGGTTCTTTTCTCCGACGTCCAGGGCAACCAAAAACCGACTAACGCAATTGTAAGCCGCCGCCGTGGCCGTAATCTCCACTACTTCCCTATCGCTGAAGTGTTCCCTGACCTCCTGAAAGATATCCTCTGCCACCCTAACGGTCTTGGTCATAGCGTCCGTATACTTCAGCACCGCTCCCTCTTCCCGGCTGAATACCTTCTGCTGCACGCTTTGGGAGATGTCCACGTCGGAGTCGCCAATGGCCCGCATCGCTTCCTCGCTCAACCCGCCTTCTCTCAGCAACGGCGCATGGTGTTCCCATTCGAACAACGCGCCGTTGAGGACGGCGACCCGGCAGATGACCAATTCCCGGACAATGGCCGAGAGGCTGGTTCGGGTACGTATCGCGCCCAGGAACGAATTCCATCCATCTGCCACGGGGGGGGAGTGCAGCAGTGCCAGGTCCAGGGGGAGAAGGTCCCCGGGGGCTCTTCGGGCCTGTACACGGGCGAGGATGTCGGCATCCTCGGGGGTGTCTGTTGGCGGAGGGTTGGGGACGTATGGGAGGCGCATAGTGAGATGCTTAGGTGGCTTTTGTAAACAATTCCTTTATAGTACCAGAGAAGATTGCAATTCTGGGTGGCTTGGCTTGTGTCAGAAATTGAATCTTGTTCGGGATGTTCGCATATAGCCAGCCACAGCAGCGGTACTTACCTACGATCCAATGGACTTTGCACGTCGTAACGCTCAGGTTGATCAATCCTGCCGAGCACCGGCGCTCGACTCTATTTAAGGGTCCGCTGCGGATTGAGGCGGTGCGGGGGTTCTTCTACTCCTCACGAGTCCTCGGGCAGCATCCGTGACTCATGTCTCTTATCTCTAGATACTGCGATATGGTGGTGTAATGGCAATGTTCCTGTGGCTCCGTTTTTAAGTTGGAGTAATTTGACAGACAGTAGTAACAGACTGATCTCCCAACACTCGCATTGTAGAAGGATTATATACCCCCACTCTGTCTAAGGATGTCCGTGAAAAATAAAAATACATCTCATTATTGTATGGAATTTTACCTTGAAAGTGGTTGTAGCTGATCTACATACTATCCTTAGCTTTTATCTTAAACTCATCATCGCGGCTTGTTCAGAGCACCTGTCAACTCAACCCCTTATATTACATGGACATCCTTTCAAAATTAGCATTTGCAAAATTATCTTGCTTTAATATATTTCTTTCCGATCAACTGTGCAATTGCTTTACGCTTGTGATAACTATAGTTTGTGAATAGTATTTCCTAGTGACTTGGGCATTTTCACTCAATATAGTCATCTGTGTTTGTTGTTTACCATGTGATACTTGATGGCAAAGTAAAGCTAGAGGTGGAAGGAGAGGACTGCGTCTAAAGAAGAGCCTAGAAAGCTTTGCTTGGATGTTGTCAATGCCGGAAATCTCGATTGGCTTGAAATTTTAGATATATGAGAGGATACTCCCATGCGATTATTTCTAAACACTACCAATCTCACTTTTCTCAACATCCAAATATTCCAAATAGAACTTGGTAAGCGCAGGGTACTTCGAGCTGTTGCGACAAAGATTGTAGTCCTTGACCGCAACATACGGCGGCTCCTTGATTTGTTTCTTCAGGACCTCGATTTGGAGTTTCATGTCTTTGGCTTGGAGCTCCGTGTTCTTGATCAGTAGTTCCACCTTTTTAATATCATTTTTGAAAGCTTGACGTTCAGCCACAACTAGGTCGAGAAGGCCCTTTGCATGCCTGAGCTCCGTACTCGTTAAGCCTCTAGAAGTGTGGGGGGAATTCATGTTCTCGATATCCATTGCGCTCCGGGTCGGGGTGGAAGAATGTTTCTCTCGGTATGGATCTGCGAATATTCCGTCGCTGTCGATATCAGTGCCCATCATAGCTGTGTATGCGCTGCTAGAGAATATGGATGTGTAGTAAATTGATAGTTGATCCTTGATATCTAGGTGCGTACCTTTGTGGAGTACAACACTGGGAAACGCCAGAACACACAGCCGACGAGGTAGTGGCGACTTTAGTACCCATAGACCTTTGGCAAACCTAGTGACTCGATTCCGTCGACTCTTAGCTGCTCTTCCAAAAATGCGTCATATATAGCAATGCCGAGGTCATGATAATGTATGTTGAACGTGGACAACTGGAAACCACTCCCAGGCACCATATGCGGCGAGGCTGGCCCTTTGAAGAGCTACAGTGGGATTTTTAGAGTGCCTACCTGTGGTACTAGGTCTGAATACCAGATACTGGTTGGTTGGTTGGTGGAGGGGGGAGTCTTTTCTTAGCCAACAGTGGCATGCGGATCGGGAAGCTGCCATAAGGCTAAAGTGCCTGCTTATTTTTAAGTATAGGTACTATTAACATGCATACCTGACTCAGTACTTAGGTATACCCCCGACTAACATTCTAGTACCAACCAAGCTGGTACTTCCTGCATCCAATCAAAGCAGCCCGCCAACCAAGTACCACCGCATCTACGTTGTGCGTATAACCTACGGTAGGCAACGAGGCCGACAGCAAATCGGAAGCTGATAAAATTGGTCGATTGCTATTCGGACCCCTATCTCCTCAAATCGAAGGTTTCAATCATACTCCAAGTCATCCCCACTACAGAGACGCTAATGGCTTGCCTGCATGCATGCAAGCAACGCTTGTGCAACTCTCTTAAAGTATATTAAATTAGGTAGTGATAGGGGTGCCAATGTATCATCATGTCATGCAGTGCTGAATGTGGCTACTGTAAAATCAATGTTGAGACAGCAATCGGGCGTGTGGCCAGGTAAGCCTCTGTCTAGAACTATACTATTTAGGTGGCTTTCACCAGTCGTGTTCCGTTTCCACTACAGTCACTAGTACCGCTGAGCCCAGATTTTAATACTAGGCTATTAACCTGTCTGTTGAGTATTCTATACGGGATTAGTGAATATGGATTGTAATAACTAAGGTACACATAATTTCCTCTCATTAAAACTGGTTAAAAAAAATAGATTTGATCCCTGATGTGGATCTCATTAATCTGCGAAAAACAGACCAGCTAACATGTAGTAGTAGTATATATGTTAACCAGAACGACGGCAAGGACAAACCATTCAAGTAAATATTACAGCTACCTACCATGATGCTCCATCATTCTTCCCTCAAAACAGTCAAAAACAACACATACTTGTCAAACAGATGTGTGTGTCAGTGTCTGTCAGTGACTCTGTATCTACTTTACTATCTGTATAACTACTACTACTACTTCCCCTCGCCTGTCGACGCCACGCGCTAACGTGTCTTGGCGCAGGTCATCCGGGCTCCACCGCCCAAACACCCAATTCCCCAGAGCTGCCCATCTCCATCTCCCACACCATCATCCTCCAGAACCACGCATAGATCATCCCCGATCTGCACAATGCGCCCCAAGACCTCCAAACCCACCAGTGATGAGCTCCTCGCCCAATTCGACGACCTGGGCGTCGACGATGCCGCTGACCAGCAGTCCTCCAAGCCCGCCGCGGCCCAGTCCGAGCAAGATATCCTCGCGGAGCTGGACAACCTAGCTGCCCAGCGCCCTGGCAGTGGCCCTGGCACCCCGCGGGTGTCCACAAACGAAGCCAGACCGACCATCAAGTCCCCCAAGCCGGCTGCGACGGCTGGAACCCCCCCGACCGGTCGCTCCAGCGAAGAGAAACAAGCCCCCCGTAAGTCGGGCGAAAGCATCCGGGCGTCGTTTGCGGAGAAGAAGGCTGCGGAGACACAGAAGCCGGAGCCCGAGAAGCCGGCAGCCCAGGAGACATCCGGCGGCGGAGGATGGTGGGGTGGTATCTTCGCGACCGCCAGCGCTGCCATGAAGCAGGCCGAGGCGGCAGTCAAGGAGATCCAACAGAATGAAGAGGCCCAGAAGTGGGCCCAGCAGATCCAGGGGAATGTCGGAGCTTTGAAAGATTTCGGTAAATATCCCCAGTCCACCCCGCTTGCTATGTATGTATGGTTGCTAACGAGAGCATCTAGGCGGGGAACTGCGCAACATGGCCATTCCTACGTTCACCACCCTCATCCACACGCTCGCCCCTCCGATCTCATCCCACGAGCGCCTTCAGATCCATGTGACACACGACCTGTCGGGCTACCCCAGCGTCGACCCTCTGGTATATGCGGTCTTCTCGCGTGTGATGGCCCAGGTGGAAGGTGGGGATCTCCTCGTCATCCAGCGGGGTCAGGAGTCCGCCCCGAAGCGAAGTCTCGATATTGGCGGAGCCCAGTTCTCGGGTCCAGGCTGGCACGATGGTCCCTGGTGGCGCACGATTACACCCGGTACCTCTCGCAGTATCTCGGCCATCCGGGGCACCGTTGAGGCCACCAAGCTCGCCCGGGCAAGCGCTGAGGCCTACGCTACCGAATATTTCTCCGCCAGGGGCGGCGTGGAAGAGGCTGCAAAGCAGGCCAGCCAGAATCTGAGCGAGACCAACCCCGTCCGCAACAGCGACATCTTCCTGGCCATCCAGGCGATCAGCCAGACGACCTCGACCGAACTCTTCCAGGCGGGCCCCACGACCGACCCGGCCACCCCAGCCGGGGTCGTGGATGTGCCCGAAGCCACCGAAGAAGAGGTGGTCTTCGCCCTGTATCTGCATGATCCCATCCACGGCATTGCCTTCCACACGCTTTCCCAGGCCATCCCTCAGAAATGGATCGACTGGCTTGAGACCCCAGCCATCCCCGTCGAAGACCCCGAGGCCGAAGACGCCAGCGTGCCTCGTACGACCGTCCCCGACGAGATCGCAGACATCATCGAGAGCGGCGGGGTGGACCCCCGGGAATGGGCCGCCGAGTGGATCGAAGAGTGCCTCTCGCTGTCCGCGGGCCTGGTCGCACAGCGCTACGTGGCTCGCAGAATGGGAGTCGGCGAGGGAGGCCCTGGCAAGGGTAAGATGCGTGCGGAGCAGGCATCCGTTGTGGACAGTGGAGCGGGCGAGGCCGCGCGAGCGCTCTAAGTAGACGGGTGGATGCAGCAATCCCCGCCTGTCCTTATCGTATCGAACTTGACATGATCCCATGATACTCCCCTCCCCCTCCACCCTTATCAACCAACCACGTACCCCTTCTCCTTTATTTTATTGCGTTATGTCTGATTTCTTGTTGTATTGAGCCACGACAGCTAGTCCATACCGAAGTATTCTCCCTCGCGCCACAGCAGCGCACATAATATACATAACAGTTACACCACCCCCAATCGTACCTACTCCCTCCCTTCAATGTACATACTACGACGAACGCACCAACATAAAGCATAACTAGTAGACAGCCCAAAGCACCTACACTCCACCCCATATCCTCCATATCCCAAAGGAAATATAAATTTAAGAGATCAGAATAGATAATGAATAAAAAAAAAAGATGTCATAATTCAGGACCCAAGAAAAAGCCCCTCAAGCAAAACGAGAACCGTTGCGGGTATCTAGGTAAGTATATCTAGGTAGGTCGTAGGGTAGGTAGTAAGTATAGTAGCAAGTCAGCAGCGGGGACATAATCTATCATGTACGTTTTTCATCCTCATCCATGCATCACGCATCCAGAACCAGCTGTCCTTCCAAGCCAGGGACATGCCAGAAATTAGCGCGGAGGGCAGTGACACTACACATAGCAGCAACGTTAGTTCACGGTCCGTCCAGTTCACAATATCCAAGCCCCTGGAGTGGGGGGGGTAACTCACCTGGTATTCCCATTCAAGACGGTATGCGCATCCGTCCCCTCCTCACTGGCCTGCAACGCCTTCTTCATATCCGACAGCTCGGCCGCCCAGGCGAACTCGCGCTCCTTCAGCGCACCACCAGCAGGAGAATTCTTGCCTTTTCCTTCCTTCACCCCATCCACAACCTCCGCCTCGGCTTCCACCTCCGCCTCCTCCTCAGCACCATCGCAAAACCCATTGCCCAGAACGGGGGCCTTCTCCCCTTTCACCTCGGAATACAGATATCCCTTGGCCCAGTAATACGGATACGTGCGCGTCCACATGACGGGTCTGGACTCGACGTCGAGCCGCATGGGCACGTTGACGTTGTATAGCTCGACGCGGCCGTCCCAATGGGCGAGGAGGTGGTCGACGACGCGGACGGCGAGGCGGGCGGCGGCGTGGATGATATCGAGGGGCTGTTCGTCCTTGCTGCCGAAGGAGATGGCGATGCCGCGTTTCCCGCAGGTGGCGGCCTCGAGGGCGCCGCCGACGGTGCCGGACGAGAGGTTGTAGATGGTGCTGGCGTTGCGGCCGTGGTTAGGGCCGGAGATGACGAGGTCGATCGGGGGCCGGTCGGTGAAGAGGTTGTGCAGGCCGAGTTGGACGCAGCTGGCCGGCGTGCCGTTGGTTATGACGACCCATTCCTTTGGTGGTTGATCATCTGGGGAGGCGGCGACCGGAGTGGTGGAGGCGGACCAGGTGCCGTCGTTGTGGAAGCAGGAGGGCGGAACGTAGGTGGCTTTCAGTGAGGCTTCGATTAGATGGGCCTTGCCGATCCACGAGCGGGAGGCGGCCGGGATGGCGACGGAGATGCCGTGCCCGGCGGCTTCTAGGGCCGACACCAGCGGTTGGATGTAGGGGGAGAGACGGCTGGACGGGGGACCATCATCGTTGACGACCTGTGGGGAGGGAGAGAGAAGGAGTTAGTGGGGTGTGATGAGATGTGATGATGATGTGGGGGGGGATGGGGGGATGAGGGTGGAAAAGAAAACATACCAATATATGCATGATGAGGCGGTGTTTGATTTGCTTGGCGGGGGGGAAAGGATGGAATCGAAGAGACGGACAGACGGGCCGGGCTCAGGCAACCGGCTCGATTATTTGCACGTTCTGGTCTCCGGGGATGATCTCCGTGGGTTTAAGTTGCGTTGCTTTTTTTTTTTTCGCTGGAACGGTTCCATCCAGACAATCGATCGATGGCTCGACGGATTCGGAGCCATTATTGTATTTATAGGGGCCGGGTTCTCCATGGCCCAGGGCTAATGGTTGAGCCCGGCCACTGCCATTTTCGATCACCGTTTACCCCGACCCTCGAGAAGAAACCGGGGAGAAACTGGCCTCCATCTCCAAATCGGTCGCGGTGAAGCTGTTGCGCTGCGGGGGGAGGCCGAGCAGACGTCAGGGCCTGTATGCCAGCGCCGTCATGACACCGCCCGGACGGGTATGTTACGGTATGTTACGGGCTGCAACGTGGCCAGGGCGGTAAGATTACCGTCTCGCACCGAACGGAACTTGCAGAACCCGCGGCGCGCCCAAAAGAGGCTGCGGTGAACCCTCACGCAGTTGTTCTCGTGGGGAAGACTCTGTCTGGCCAGTAGTGGCCAGTGACCACCCACAAATGGAGGATTTCCAAGGGACGGCAGTCGATGGTCAGCTGAGGGCCGGTTAGATGATAGACTGTTGCATTCTGATTCTTCCTCAGGTGATCGGGAGAATTTTCTCACGGGTACTAGCAGCTATACGGAGTATCGTAGGGCCTGGCCAGGGCGGGCATCGAGGATTTTGTAGGGCAATGAGGGATGGAGGCACAGCCAGACAGCCAGCCAGACAACCAGCTAGACAACCAGCTAGACAGCCAGCCAGACAACCAGCTAGACAGCCAGCCAGACAACCAGCCAGCCAGCCAGCCAGCCAGATAGCCCGTCGTCGAGAGTAAAAGGTCAGAGGGAGAATAAGAGCCCCGGGACTCCGGAGCCTGTCCTCCTTCCATCATCCACTTCTGCAGTCATCAGGCACGGCACGTTCTGCACATCGTCCATGATCTCCCCCGATGGACCAGATTAGGTGCATTAAGGTGGCCGCTCAGACAAAGTAAGTCCGATAGGAAGAATGTGGTCGCCAATCAGTCCGAATCCCAATGGACCAAGGCTGTGCCGTGCCTCCTGCGTACATATGCATGGGGGATGGCCCCTAGTGTCGGCATACGTACTTGGCTGTGAGGGTCTTGCTACTGTATGACCTAACTAAGTCTAAACACGGCTAACGGAGCAGGGTGGGATGTTTTAGCCATTTTTTATCTAGGGCGAGAATGAGGAATTGGTCATGTGTGACAGTAGTGCCACTGCTTCACGAGTAAGTACGAACGACCTGGCAAAAAATTATTCTAGGACAATAATAAATAATTCATTTCATGGTGGATTGCCGCGGATGGCCACGGCTATTGCAGGCCCAGCGGCGAGCCCTATTATTGACAATTTTCTTTTCCAGACCCTGATGGGGCCACAGAGGGCCACACCACAATGAATTTTGATATCCGAGGCCGGAGGAGCCAACCAGCGTCTGAGCCCCCAGCACAATGCTTCTAGAATAAGAATCAGGGCACCCACGCCGATGGACCTGATTGACCTGATTGACCCGCGGCGCCACCATCCAATCCCACCGGCGCCAAGTTGCCAATCATCCACGCCCTTAGCTTCATGCCGTCGAGGTTACTCCGTGGTAGCCGCGAGGCCAACCCCTCATGGACGGAATACGGATCTGACTCCCTAAAATCGATCCATCACGGAGGACAGACCCCCGTAGCCGGTTTCCCATTTGCATGCCTCAAGCATTTTCTCGCGTAATCCCCGACTGTCATGTTGGCGCTCCACGCTATCACGCACCAACCAGGCGGCCACCGCTGCTGCGGCTGCGAGTCCGTTGTCGTCGTCGTACTTCGTAGCCGTCGTGGTTTCAGACCGCATGGGCGATCCACGGCAACCCCTCTCGAGCCGGGCTGGGCAGGTCAAGACTGAAGGGGGGGGGGGCCCTGAGGATCGCAGCCCTGAGGCATGAAGCCTGATAGGAGACTGCCGGTCGCTGCAGGTTCCCCTCACTTGGGGGGGGGAAGGGAGGGGAGAGACAGGGCTAGGACGCATGATAGATTTAGATTGGGAGCGTAGAGCGAGTCATCCGCTGTGAAGCTATCGAACGACCAGATGATCCCAGCTCGTGCAGCCGGGGCTGGTCTGTGCGAAGCCCAGGAAGCAACGCAGCAGCTCGGAGGCCGATCGTCGCAGAAGGAGGACCATCGCGGGTGGGGACCGCAAAGCCGGCCAAACCAGGCCAAACCCAAGCCAAACCCAAGTCGGTCCAAGTCAGTCAGCCACGGCCGCCGATTTTCTGCTCGCTTCGTCGGGCCATCATCTCCGACCATCTTCCTTCTCTCTCTCTCTCTCTCCCTCACTCTTCTCTCCGTCATCATCATCGCCCTCGTCTCACCCTCATCGCTCCTTCGCCAACATTGCCATCACCGTCTCGAAAACAACCCCCCTCCCCTCCTCCCCTCCCCCGGCCACCTCCCGCCCCGCGACCCTGCGCCCGCGTTCCCAACAAAAGTCGGGACGCGCGCTTAGACCTTGCCAGCTCCTCGAGGTCTTTCTGACATCACCCCCCTCCCTCGTCCCCCTGTATGGACTGCGGGAGCACTGGCACGGCTGCGGGCATTGACCCCAAAATCCTCGACAATTGGCAATCCGACGCCTTCCCCATCCCCTCCTGGGAACACACCGCCTACGAACAACAGCCGCTTGAGTGGGATGCCAGCCAGGACTCGAGCCAGGGCGATGCGGAGGCCGTGGATTTGAATACCCTCAACGGTCCCCTGTCGCGAGACCAGTCGACCGTCCCCGCCGTGGGACAGCCAGGCGACTATCGCAGTGGTGAGAGCAGGTGTGCCTGGTCGCCATCCCCAACCCTGGAGCTTCCGGCTGATACCCCTCCCCCTCCCTCTAGTAAACAAGGTTCCCCTGGCAAGTTCAGCCTGAACGATGGCCCCATCGAGGGCACCGTCAGTGGCACCATTAGTCCCCGGACGCTGCCCTCTTCCGCCGACGACAACTTCCAGCTCGATGAGTCATGGCCGCCCTTCCAACTGTTCAACGCCATGACCGCCGGCATTCCGATGGAGCCACCCCTCCTTTATCCGTACGCCAAGGACCAGACGGCCTCCACCAACACTGTTATCGTCGAGGATGCCGGCGAGCTGTCGCAGGGACAGGGCTTCTCGGATGTCTCGTCCGAACAGTTATTCGCATTCCAGAACATCCCGCAGCCTTTTCCCTTCTCGACCGCTGATTCCTGGACCGCCCCGGCTCCCCCGCCTGTGACCGAGAACCTGCCTCCCCAGCCCCCGATCTCGCTTCCCATGGGCCCGCAATCCTCCAGCAAACGTATCGGCCACGTGCGCGACTATCATGGGTCTATACGGTCTCTGGATTCTCGCTGGCTCGACAGCCTCGAGTCCCAACTGCCCTCCAACATGACCTCCCCCGCATCCTTGTCGATCCCCCAGGACGCAACATTCTTCAAGGAGGAGGGCAAGGGCCAGGAAGGATTTCAGTACAAGTCCGAGAGTTCGTCAGTTTCGGGGGAGCTCCCTAATGTGTACGACACATATTCCACTACAACCGACGAAGTCCCCGCATTTGCCGATCGACAACTGGACGACGAGGAACTGTGGAAGAACCCCCAGAAGGACAACTCTCCCGAGGTGTCGCAGCCCCTCCAGAACGCCACTGCCTTCATGGTCAGTGAGGATCCGTCCGAGTCCTACTATCTTCCTGTCTCGAGACCGAGGGCGTCCTCCACCACACAAAGAGGGCCGGCTCGGCCACAAGCTCTCGCTCTACAGTCTGTGGCCACGGTCAGGAAGCGTAAGCAGCGCAACTCCAGCATTAGTCTAGAACAGGCCTTGCCCAAACCTCTACAGATCGTGCAGGAAGACGGCCAGGGCGGGTCCATTGCCTCCGCCGACTTCATCTCGCCACCTCGGGGAGCCCGCCGCAAAGGTCCACTGTCTATGGTCGGCAGGGCAAACGCTGGGATGCGCAGGAAGAACAAGGACACCTGTGTCCAATGCCGGCTGAACAAGCGAAAGGTTTGCATCCCTCGACCGTCTGACGTGAGCCTCGCTAACCGGATTCAGTGTGATGGTAACGCCCCGTGCGACGCCTGCCGTCCTACGCTCCACGAACAGCCTTGTGCACGCGCTTGCTTTGCGAATATTGTTGAGTATGGAACGTGCAATTATGTTTGTATGTTTATGTCTGCTGCTCCCGTGTCCGGTCCGTGTTCTAACCCGTCCCAGCTCAACGAGCGGTCAACCACCCCACCACGGATGGATCCAAACGAGTCCGGATGGACATTCCGTTCGAGTTCGACCTAAACGATCTGATCTCATTCCTTGGCGAGCGCCAAGGCCGTTTCAACATCCGGGCCAGACAGTCCTGGGGGTCGCTTTACGTCCTTGACCTGGGCGAAACCTACAAGTTCCTGCGGGGTCTAAGCGAGTACAACGGCAATTCCAAGTCGAACTTCCTCGAGTTCATCGACCGGCGCATAGTCGAATCAAAGGACAAGTCCAAGAACTGGCTCACCTGCGTGAAGGACTGCGATCCGATGAAAAACGTTTACGTAAGTTGCGCGAGTGCCGACCATGGAACCACGCGCTGACCCATACCAGACTCTACTTTCGCGATGGAACAACATGCCGAGCCGCGCGAGCTACAGTTTCGTTCCGCTCCAGGCAGGAGGCCAGGAACGACCCATGGATATCAACAACCCGGAGGACCGGCGTGAAATCCTTCTCGCAGCCCAGCTGTCCCGCATCATCTGCCGGATGCTGGAGGTGGAAGGCTTCCGCAAGCTGGAGCGCGATTTCTACAACATCAAGTGGAAGCAAATCTCGCAGGAGACTCATGTGCGGTTCTTGGGCGAACTCGGCAACATCCTGCTCACCCTCCGCTGGCGCGTGTCGTGGTGGCGACGCCTCGGCGACGGCGGGCGGGAACCCGACCCCAGCAAGCAACACTACGTTGACCGAGTCGACCTACTCTGCCGGATCCTCTACGTCTACTACACCTGCGTGCTGGCGAAGCTGCCGTCGTGGTCGGCGGCGGATGTCCCGAAGGGCATCTGGTCGACGTACGCGGACGCCGAGAATCCCGTGTGGGACGACTTCCCGTTCGACCCCAGCGACGATGGATTCCGGAGCTGGATTGATCGCGGCCAAGAGCTGATCGAGCAGTCCGGGGCTCCGACCTGCGTGGCGAAGATATAGACGCGCGACGTGACGCAAACGCAAACGCAAACGCAAAAAGAAAGCAAAAGACGGCGGATTACATGATACTGAATTTGAGATACCCTTTTGAAGCGACCTTTACTTCCTTTTCCCCTTCCCCTCTACCCTGCGTGTTTTTTTCTTGTTATGAATGATGATTTTTTTTTTCTTTTTTCTTTCAGGATATATATATATATTTGGACCGTGTCTGGACTCTTTCTTCCCAGCGAACATGTATATATTCCACTTCTGATACATAGTTATATACTAGTTTTACTCTTTTGCATATTTCGGTTCACCACCATCCCATCCACGAGATAGTATGATTTACCTACCTAAAAAACATACAACCACAGATAGAAACAACTTACGAAGAAGAAGAAGTAAAAGGGTATCGCACATTCATTAATCGTATCTACCACCCCCTCTCCATTATATACGAACCGTTCAAACCCAAGCAGAGAGAAAAAAAAAAAAAAAAAAAAAAAAAAAAAAAAAAAAGAGCATCTATTTCTGCCCCTTCCCCTTAGCCCCCTCCGCACTCTTCTTCCGATCCTTCTTGCCCCCCGCCAACAGCTCCAGATGGCCCGCCTTCTCCGCCAGATTGCGTTCCGTCATCGTCGTCAATCCCGAGGTGAGTTTCTATTTTTCATTCCCGTAAGCTTCTGCATGGCACATATACACATACACAAACACCAACCAACCCCCCCCCCACCAACCAAAACAAAGAAAAGGAACAGAAAATGGGAAAGAGAAAGAATGGGCAAAACATACCTTGGTCAACTTCTTCTGCTTAATCAGCGTGGCCTTCTTGGGCGCGATCTGGCGGGGGCCGCGCTTGGGGCCGAGGGTCGCGGGACTATTGCTCTGTTAGCTTTTCTTTTCTTTTCTTTTCTTTTTTTTTTTGCTGGATTGAATGATTGGATGGATGGGATATATTCTCTGTGTGTTGAATAGAGGGAATATGTAATGTAATGCGACGTGATGCGATGTGATGGAAATTGGGGATTGTACCGCTTCGGACCCGTCGTGGACTTCTTTTTTAGGGAGCCTTGGACCATGGTGGATTATATGGTATGATACTATTCTTTGGGGTTCTTTGGATTCGGGGTTGGGTGGTGGTGGTGGTGGTGGTGGTGGTGGTGGTGGTGGTCACTGCCTGCAGCGGTATCTTTCTTTCTTTCTTTTCTTTCTGGGGTTGGGTTGGTTGGATGGTGGTGGTGGTGGTGGTTGTTCGGGCGATGGAAAAATTGCTTATCGGGGGCGGTGGGCGCTTATCGGTCACGTGGTCTGATCTGGGCTGGGTTACTTTTCGTGCTTGCGGGTGGTTGGTTGGTTGGTTGGACTACTTGGGTTAGGTTGGTGGTAGGGTGTTTTTCAGGGGTTTACTTACTTGGGGTGGTGTTGGGATCTACGATTGCGCTGTATGCTGCAGATGCTTGTGTCTGTAGGATTTGTTGAGGGGCTCAGCTCAGGTCAAGGTCAGCGCATTGTAAACGTGATTTTTCTAACAGGATTGTTTGTTCTGGTTGGTTGCTTTTTTCGGTGCTTGGGGGTTGGGGGTTGACCCCGGGACGGAAATGCTTGTCTAGTACCTTCTTGGGTACGATTTACACTGTAGGACTGTCTGTACGGAGCTAGATACAAGATAGGATGGAGAGGAGGTCGGCTGTGCTTGGGGTCCGGGACCTTTTTCTTTTTTTTTTTTTTTTCCCCCTTACCGTGTATTCCTGCAGAACGTACTCCGTGGACGGCGTACTCCGAATCCACATATCCAGGGTCTCATTGAAAGTGCCATCAGCCACTGCCGGGTGATTGCTTGTGTCTGAAGGGAGACGGGAGGGGGCGCGTAGTTTAACTAATGATTGAATCAGTTAGGTAAGGCTGGGCAGGCCGTTGTTGGTGGGTGTGCGGCTATCATTGATTGATAGGATCGGGGCGGGTTTAGGTGAAACGTTAGTGGGAGATCATCATCACCACCATCGGGGTAGGGCTACAACATACTACTGAAGTAGAGAAAAGAATACATTGTACGGAATACAGTAGAATGGAACAAACATGAAGAGTTATCATAATTGGGTATTGTAATTGGGGTCCTATCATCATGAAGTGAAATCGCTTCAAACATACTCATTCTTGTACAATATGATACTGTCTGCTAGATACAACCTCCTCCTCATTAACCTCTCACACTCGCCCTCCGAGGCGGGCACATTTAAAAGGCCAGGACGGCAGCAACACCGGCAGCCACGGCGCCGAAGCTGATGGCCTTGCGGTCGGCCGCGCCAGTGTAGACGGGGGCGACGGAGGAGCTGCTGGCGGCGGGAGTGCCGGAGGGAGTGGCGGAACCGCTGGGGCCGACAACGAAGCTGGAGGGCTTGCTGCCTCCGATGACGGGGATGGAGGTGAAGGTGGCCTTGGCGGTGGCAGTGGCCGTGGCCGTGGCAGTGACAACCTCGGCAGCGGTGGTGCTGGTGCTGGTGCTGGTGCTGGTGCTGGTGGCGGCGGCCACGGAGGAAGAGGACGAGTAGTAGGGGTTGACGATGCCGAACTGGTCGGAGTACTGGTACTGGCCAGTGCCCTCAACGACGAGCAGGAGACCGTAGTGGGTGGTGTCGGGCTCGAGGGAGGTGCTGGGGGTCCAGCTGTAGTGGCCGGTGTTCTCGATGTCGTCGACAATGGTGGCAATGGGCACCACGTTGGTGCTGGGGCCACGCAGGAGGACCAGCGAGATGGAGCCGGAGGTGGTGGGGTCCCAGGTGATGTCGAAGACAGAGCCCGCCTCGACCTGCTGGTTCAGGCCGGGGGTGTAGACGGCATTGCCCGAGGGATCCTCCGAGTAGTCGGGGGTGGTGTAGGCAGAGGCCAGGGCCGCAAGGGCAGAGACGAGGGCAGTGGTGAAGAAACGCATGTTGTTGATGATGTTGGTGGTGGTGGTGGTGTGGGTTCGGGTCTGAGATGGAGACTTGAGATTCGTGATGGGATGGGATGGAAGGGTGAGTTGATTCAAAGAGTGACTGGGAGTGGGACTGGGTATGTAGTGCGAAGGAGTGACTACCGTGGGAAATGAATGGCACGAAGGACAAGATGAGGTCGGATCGTGGGAGAGAAAGGAAGAGGAAGGAGCAGCAGGAAGGGGCGAGGCATTCATTCAAGTATAAGACCCGAGCCACGCAGGATCATTCACTCGGTCCCAGGCCCATCCATCCGTAGCCCCCAATTTCCCCCCCCCCCCCCCTCCCTCTCCCCTCCCAGGCTCCAGCATCGCCGAACCTGCGGCTCATTACTGCCCAGTGGGTCGGACGGAGATTATGCCTTTGCATTTTTTGATTGGAAACTGGCTGGCAATCAGCGTTCGCGACTACGGCTAGTGGGCGACCATCTGGTGGTTAGTCTCGAATGCCGGCCAAACCTTGGCTGGTGGAATGTCCGGCCCTGGCCCTACCTTGCCACCCCCGTCGCCAGGCGATGTGACCTCTCGTCAACTTAGCTTGCTTGCTTGCTTACCTAGCCCAGCCTGGCTGGCTGCTGGGATGTTTGTCCTCATCGCGGAGATGCTCGCGACATCCGAGAGAGGCACCGAACCAGTCCGACGTTAAGCTCTGGAGGCTGCATATACGAGGGGGGATGTGCTGTCTAACCATGGGACCCAGAACCAGCACCAGAACCAGGCACCAGGCACCGCGGCGCTAACCGGGCCACAAATCACAAATCACAAATCACAAAAATACCACGGCTCTCGGGAGTGGGAGGGGCCCGAGGGGCATCATCGGGGATTCTGGAGGATGGAGGATGGATCCTCATGGATGCGGTGCTGCCCCTAAGCAGAGAAGAGAGCAGGTTCAGCGACTCAGGGTCTCAGTCTAGCTCGGCACAGCCATGGGACAGGTGAAACAACCATAACCTTATGTCAGACAGGGACACCAGATTCCAGAATGCAGCCATCCTCCCACCACCGTCGCACCCAAGTCGGCCACCCGCCGCCACGCCTGCTTCTTCATCGCCCAGGCTGACGTCTCCTCATATCCGAGACTCCGCCATTCTCAATGACATCGCCGAGGTTTCTAATTACTCTGGAAATTAACGCCCGCGAAATTTCCCTGCGGGCCCTCCAGACCCGCCCCTGATTGGCTGCAGCCCCCCTCGGAGCCTAACGACTCGACGAGCAACAACGACGCCACGAGGCCGAAGCGCCGTGGAGACGCACTGGATAGGCGAGGAGTTTAATTGCGACACCGAATATTGAGCATAAGATGGATTTGTGGTGGGCTCCACTCCGATGCACTGGACAGTGGACACTATCTAAACAGTAGTAGACACAGGACGGAGAATAAGACGGAAAATACCACCCCAACGGTTATGCCCACGCCCTCGTCCTTTCCGGCAGGCTGCCGATCTCAAGAGGGGGGGGGGGGGGGGGGGGGGGGGGGGGGGGGGGCAGCAGCTGACTACTCTGTAAGTAAGTGTAACTACTAACTAACTACAGAGTATCTACAGAGTATCTACTGAGTACACAATGCGAGGTTGGTGAAGCCGATCCCCTCGCACGCCCTGGATGAAAACAGCAACCAGCTGCCGGGTGCCTGTCGCTCCTTTCTCTTCTGGCTCGCTGCGGTCCCCCCCATGCACCAACAATGCAGGTCGCATGCTTCCCGCCTCTCCCAGGGACCAGTCATCCGTCATACCTACTTTACTATTATGTACCTTCATGGCACCGCCGTCGACGGAGTATTTCTCCGTCCAAGGAACACCGATCCTGCCAACCAGTTATCCGCGACCGTTTGCGGCCACTTTCCTCCCTGTACAGTCACTAAGGTACATACCACACCGTACTGTAGTCTGATTGCCACCTGCGCACCGCAGGGATTTATTCCCCAGTGGCGTGTGAAATGTCTCGGGCCCCCCTGGCCTGCAGCCTGAGTCTGAGTCTAAGTCTGACTACCTATTGACCTCGGCAGTAGGCACAGTGTGAGTGGGTATTAGCTCAGTGGTTTCCCCGTGCTGAGTGCTGAGTGCTGAGTGCTGAGTGCTGAGTGCACTCTCCTCCGTCAGTCATCCAGTCATCCAGTCATCGCTTAACCGCCAAGCCTGCCGGTGAGATTGGGATAGGACTTATCCAATGATATGTCTGTTGCTGTCTCACTTTCTTCCTTACCAGTTACCACTTACTTACCACAGTAGTACATACTCCGTCCTCTGCCTTCCATTTACAGCAACCTTTCCCATTTACTTTTGAGGTAACTTACGGAGTACTTACTTACTTAGGTCCTTCCTTAGAACCCGCCCGTCCAAGACGCCCTCATAGATCCCCAATCACACGGGCAAGTGTCTTAATGCAATTAATCACCATCCACTCTATTATACTTCTAAGGCAATTGGCACAGGATTCAGGATTGAGACGGGATGGGATTGAGTTTTGTTCTCGCGATGGGGAAGCAGGAATAATGAATCAAGAAAAAAAAAAATAAAATAAAAAAAAATAAAATAAAAAAGGGTAGTAATTGGACTAGAACTACAACTACGGAGGTACTCCGGAAATAATAACGATAAAAAAAAATAATAATAATAATACTAATGATGATGATGATGATGATGTGCTTGCTTCGTAATTATCGCTCCTGCTCGGCCCTGTTGAACCCTGCAGCGAGAGAGCAAGTGGGTGGGTATCCCGATTCAAGGGTCTACTACTCCGTACGTCCTAGTAGTACTACTAGTAGTAGTAGTTTCCCTTCGTTCACAGTAGAAAGAAATCCTGTTCCAACTCGAACTCGACTCAACGAACGAACTATTGGTATCGGCCGACGCGACCAACGCCTCTCATTCGTTTAAATCCAGAGCCACGCCAACTCAGGCGCGAACTATAGACCACCAACCCATGGCGCGCAGCGCCCATTGGGGGGGAGGGGCATGGACGGGTCTGGAACCCCAGCCTTCTCGTCTATTATTTACTGTGTACTCTAGACTACTATTCCACCCAGGTGATGGTCTTGGTTTGCAGCCACTCCTCGTACCCGGATGCGCCCCCGAAGCGGCCGTATCCGCTGCTCTTCCAGCCGCCATGGGGCAACACCGACTCGTCGTGCACGGTGAGAGAGTTGATGTGCACAGCCCTGGTTGGAGCGGAAATGGGTCAGTTAGTCGGATGGTCAGAACTCAGAACTCAGAAGGCAGAAGCCAGCAGGCAGCATGCAGCATGGAGGTAAGGTCACTCACCCGGATTCAATCTGCTGGGCGACCCGGAGTCCGCGGAACAGGTTCCCCGTAAAGACGGCGGAGGTCAGGCCGTACTCGGTGTCATTGGCCAGCGCCACGGCGTCGTCCTCGCTGTCCACGACAATCAGGGACACGGTAGGCCCGAACGACTCCATGGCGTACATGTCCATGTTCTTGGTGACGTCGCCGACCACCACCGGCCGCATGCTGTTGTTGTGTAGCTCGATGGCGGCGGGGTCGCCGTAGACCAGATTCGCCCCCTTGGCTAGCGCATCCTCGATCAGCTCTTTGTTCTTCTTAACCGCCGCGGTGGCCACGAGCAGTAGGGGCGGCCCGTGCTTGCCGAAGACCTTCTCCGCTGCTTCCGCGAGCAGCTGCTTGAAGCGGTCTGCGATGGATCGCTGGACTATAATGCGCTCCGTCGACATGCAGATTTGGCCGGACTGGGGTTGTTAGCTAAAACACTGCCGACCATGAACGGGCGGTTTAGATGGGATGGGCACTCACATGCATAAAGGATCCCAATGCACAGCACATCGCAGCCTTATCCAGGTTAGCGTCGTCGAGGACGATGGCTGATGCCTTGCCGCCTAGCTCGAGGAGCACCGGCTTCACATATTTGCCGGCCGTGGCGGCAACGATCGAGCCCACGGTCGTGCTGCCGGTGAAGTTGATCTTGCGCACGGCGGGGTGCGCAATGAGGGCGGTCGTGACGGCCGCGGCGTCCGACGTTTGGTGGTAGAGGACGTTGAGACACCCTGCCGGAAGACCAGCTTCGCGAAAGATGTCTCCGATGGCCCAGAAACACTTGGGGGACAGCTCGGAGCCCTTCAGGATCGTCGTGTTACCCGCCGCCAGGGGCAGCGCGACTGCGCGTGTTCCGAGGATGTAAGGGGCGTTCCTAGTAAGGTAGGTAGCAATGGTTAGTTAGAGACCACGGCGGCGCTGATTCCCCGAGGGGTGTGGACTGTACCAGGGCGCGATTCCCAGCACGACACCGTATGGCTGCTTGACCACCATGGCGCACTCCCCGTCCTGCGACACCGACGGGACTGAGCCCTCAATGGACGGGATCCGGGCGGCGAAGTCCTTCAAGAACCAAAATCCCAGCATGAATGTCTTCTCCACGAACATCCGCCCTGCGCCGGTCTCCTCCATCTGGTACCGGATCAATTCCTCCTTCCGGGCGAGCATGATGTCGGCGGCCTTGAGCAGGATATCTCGGCGATCGAAGGGCTTCGTCTTGCTCCATCCCAGGAAGGCCGTCTTGGCCGCGACGACAGCGCGGGTGGCATCGTCGACGGAGGCTCCCGCGCAACGGTCGACGACCTCGCCGGTGGCGGGGCTTGTGATGTCGAAGACGGTGTCGGTCACGACGGATTCATTGTTGATGATCAGCGGGACGATGGCGTGGTTGCCATTGGGGTTTTTCGCAATCATGGTGTGGGTAGAAGAATGTGATGTATGGTGGCGTCAGAGGACTCGGGGAGAAGCAGAGCGACGGAGACGGGCACAACGGGTTTATGTGGAGGGAGGGAGGAAGCAGCGCAAGTCCCAATACTAGCTGTCTTGCTTGCGCCTGCAGCCACGGAAGTGAGGGGGGGCAGCGCATCGGGAACTTCCCTGGGTTGATGGAGCCGACGATTGTCAGGCATGGGACGCATCAGACGGTCAACCCGTCCGCGGAGGGTTCTGCGGTCGGCAGTCCGCAGTCCGCAGTCTGCATCATTGGCAGGAATGTCGTCGCCCTGACTCGACTCGGTTGGTGAGTGGGGGAGACATCCCGATGGACCATGACAGTGCCCCCCCCCCCCCCCCCCCCCCTGATCCGAAGGCTGGGACTGGAACTGGGACGTACATCGTAGCACAGGTCCTTAGGTTAGTCCTTACAGAGGAGGGCCTGGCACTGGCAGGGCCGCCGAGGCACCGAGGCAGGCGTGGCCCGCTTGCAAGTCTGGCACGGTGGCCGGTGGTCCATGGGCAACAATAGTGGGCAGGCCTCCTTTTCTGCACTTCTGCTGCAAGCCTGCACCGGCTCTGCTCCCCCCACCGGAGATAAGGTTGACGGTTGAAACGCCCAGCCTCTCCCCGCTGCCCGTTTCACTTCCCTCCAGCCGGGGCGGACGTGGGCATCGCAGTCTGGGAGCCGGCCACTGAGTAGCGAGCCTGGATGGGAGGTCGCCCCCAATCCAGCGCCAGGTTCCGTGAATCATGATGGGGGAGCCAAGGTGGTGGTGTTGCCAGTGACGGCCGAAAAGTGCCCTCTTCCCTTGCCGCGGTTGGATCCAATGATCGTCATCCTCGCCTCCTAGCGTGGCTGCCCCGGCGCTCATTGGACGGGCGGGGTGCCAGTCCCCCGCCCGGCAGATGGAGTGACTCCAAGTGAGGTGGAAGTGAGGTGAGAGTGAGGTGGAAGTGAGAGGTGGAAGGGAGGGGACACTGACTGTTGCTGACCAAGTGCGGAGTCAGCAGCAGTCTGCATCTAAACACAACTACCACTTACTTATCTACTACTTATCTACTAGATACACAGTACACAGTACGCAGTACTTAGACCATCCAGAACTGATGTCGCAATAGTTGAATATGGATATCTTGATTACCGCTTGGGAGCCCCAACACCGTCCATGCATGCCCGCCATGAAGGACGTCGTTGAAAAAAACATACAAAACCAGAAAGGAAAGACCTGACGCCCGCTATGCTCTTTATATCCCTGATGCCCATCCGTGACCTTGTACTTATTTTATGGGGGCCTTATTTCGAGCCCGCCCAGATCTTGGTTTCCGACGCCGACTTGGCCATGTCGGCAAAGGGACACGCCGATGTTGTTGTCGGCGGCATGGCGCTGTGGTGGCTGTGGATGCTCGAGCGGTCATCGTCGCTCGAGCTGCCCGACGCGCTGCTGTCGCCCAGGATCTTCTTCTCCCCCAGATATCCTTCCTTGTCGTCCACGATGATCTCGGACATCTCGTCGGCGTACTCCTCGCCGTCGCGGATCCGCCACTTGGCGAACAGGTCGTTCTGGATCCAGATGATCTTGCTGATGGCCCGCACCAGCGCGGTCTTGCGGGGCAGCGACAGGTGGGGGTGTGACATGAGCGCTTCGGTGAAGATGTCTTGGATGAACCCGAGGCAGGCGCCGATGTGGATGTATTCGATGTTGAGCGAGTACAGGCGCTCCTGGGCCGTGTGCATCATTCTAGGTCCGTTAGCATCATATCCCGATCCCCCAACATACACTTGGCTTTGGGAAATGGGAACCACCTACCCAACCTTGTTCAAGTACCGCCAGAACTCCATCTGGGAGGGGTCGGAACACAACTTGATCAGGTACCACCGCAGAAACATCTTCCGGCGCTGGATCTGCGGGCTTTCCTCGGTGAAGAACTCCTCCACGGGGGTGTCATCGGCCGTGTCTCGTGTGTGAAAGGCGCGGGCAGTGATGTCGGAGTCGAGGAGCTTCTTGTAGACGATGTTGACCACGGCGGGGATCAGGGCCTTGATGTACTTGGACCCTGCGTTCAGAGCTTCGACGTCGCCTGCATTCGACCCGGCTGGTCAGTAACGAACGGATGGATGGATGGAAACACACTCTCGAACGTACCCGAGTTGAAGTCTAGGAAGTCACGCAGGTATTCGATGCGCGCCTCGAGCCGGGTGTACAGGGCTTTGCGGTCGACATGCTTCATCGGCCGATTGGTTTCGAAATTATAGTCCATGGTGGAGGGGTGTTGCGGGAGGGATGGGATTCGATGGAGCCAAGGGTCTGTCTTCTTACGAACCGCTGGGGTTGGTGATGGGCCAGGGGTCAGGACTAGTATCTGGGCTGGCGAGGGACGGAAGATTCGATGGAAAAAACGAAGGATTGGGGGGGGTGGAGGGAGGGCCGGAGCACGGGGGGCGGTTATATATGCAGGTCGGGGTGTATGACGCCGCGATGGATATCAGATCCCGCACGTAACGCATGGGCCGTGAATGGATGGATGCCCATCGAGTGTCGACCGAGTCCGACTTCCGACCCTCCTCCACGCGGGAAGGGGATCCATCATGACGGGGTTTCAGGCTAAGAAAGGAAGGACATCCATCCTGGGTCATCGGTCACAGTGTCACACCAACATCAGCCCAGACAGCGCAACGGCCACGGAGGATCCCGAACCTTGGCGATGTTCCCTGCCGGCACTGCTGCTCTCGGTGGTATGATGCGGCGTCGACTAGCCTCTAGCCTCTAGCCTCTGACTACTACGGAGTATGCTCATTGCTCATTGCTCATCATCTCCTCGGACGCACCCCTCCTACTGGATTGGGTCTGACCGTCGACCGATCTGTTCGATCTACTCCGTACCTCGGCGGAGTATCTACTACCTACTAGGATCAGGAGGCAGACTCTCGCTGAAACGGTGGTGCCGTGGGGCGTTGGACGAGTGCGACTGCGAAGGAAGATTCGTCGAAGCCAGGCTCGTTTATCCCGCCGAATGCGATCCGGAAAATTAGCTTTGGAGAGAAGATGCTAGTGCAAGGGAGCTGCCGAATGACACGCCCGGCGAAAGGCTTACTGTGACCGGTGGGAAATGGCACAACTCGGAGAGGGTCCGCTAGCTGACCCAGAACTAATCGGATGGGCTGCAAATAATAATAATCGCATTGTTGGGGAGTCTCGAACGCGTCGGGTCCGATGCGCGACCGAGTCTAAGTAACTAAGTAAGTACACAGCAAGTATGGTGCCCCTGTCTGGCTGCCTGGCTGCCTGTCCCTCGGATTTCTATTCTGGAGGAGAGGGGAGAGACCGACCGACGCGTCACGTTGATTAACCAATCTACATCGATATACGGAGTACAGAGTGGTACCCAGGAGGACTACGGAGTACTACCACCTGCAAGATAGGGGGATGCGATGCATCCATGATCCATCAATTCATTTAGCCGCATGGCCGGGCTTAGGGATGTGATCGGTCGCGGCACTTGCCCTGGCGCCCAATCAGGGGTTGAGGGGGCACCCGAACCGGTTTCTTCCTAACATCAGGCCATCGTGGCATCGTGAAAAAAAAGAAGAGAAAAAAAAAAAAAAAAAAAAAAAAAAAAAAAAAAAAACTCAGCTCGACATTCGGCTTCCGAGGTGCTCAAGACGACCCCAAATTAATCAGCCAACTCATTCCATCCGGCATCCATGGTTCCATGGATCAGACGACGCTCGGATGTTGGCGACGACGTAATGCGGCCAGCTAGCGGCACCGCAGGACTTGCCTTCTCGGGCGGTTATGGTCGCTGACTCTGTCTGCCATAAGGCCACTCCTGCTGATATTTGCCCGCCAGGTGCAAAATGCAACTTCATCCTCCTGTCTAGCGTCTACTGTCGAGCTTGGAGAGTTGAGACACTCCTCCCGCCATGATGTCAGTTCTCACTAGCGGTGCACAGTAGTTCGCTGGGCGTTTTATGATTTTCTGCTAAGAATACAGCGTCTGTCAGTGCGCCGAGTAATTTCTCCTTTTTGAGGAGCCCTGCTAAAGTGGCCATGGGCTATGGACATGGACATGGACTGTGCGAGCCCGCCCCATCGGGGGCCATCCACTTGGGTGAACACCTTTGCCGACCTGATCCTGCTACTGCTGCAGGATTCGAATTCCTGGCCCCTCTGCCCCGAGGCCCCTCCAAAAAAAAAAAAAAAAAAAATAGCCCGGATTCGCAGGTTCTACGACTGCGGTCTACGAGGCCGAGGGTGAGATCGCCTGTTTGCTCGAGTCGAGTATGACTCCCGATCCGCCGCGGCCCAATGCCGTTTGTCGGATGGGTCGGTCCACCCGCGACTGGAGACATTCCGCCTGGGGGCTCGGAAGGCGGGCTCAATCAAATCAAGCCGATATTAATAACGCCTGTCTAATGCCGTCTCGGCCGGAGATGAAGGTGCCTTGATGTCCGGATATGGTTATCTGGCCACGCCTCGCTAGCCAGTCATCTCTTCCGAGATGCAGGAGGGCAAGAACATGTTCGACGCACAGCACCCGTCCTACCTGGTACCTACTTAATTACGGTAGGGGTTGAGAATTGAGAGCCTCCTGAGTCTTGACCATTAATGCTCATCTTATGATTCAGGGTTTTCATTGCTAATCCCCAACATGTCTATTCGCCCGATCTGCTAGCCCTCTGCCTTGGCCGAGCAAGCAAGCACTTTAGCCGAGATCGGATCTGATCTACAGGTACAGATTGCAGGAGCACCGGTGCCGAAGCTGCAACTGCCTTGTTTTGGGCGCCCACTAGCGGCCGCGACGATGACCGCTCCTTTCTTTGTCTTCACTCGAGACGGGGACACATCGCGATGGCCGAAAACTCTACTGTCTCAGCAGATCTGCAGGTCTGAAACTGTGAAGTTGTGAATAGAGTCTGGGCAATTAGACATTAGGCAAAGGTCTTTGTTTGCTAGTGCCACCGAGGACATAGCCCGTCCTGTAGACCTAAGTATTACAGACTACAGATGGTCTGGACCTCCCTCCCAAGCTTCCGGATTCCGCGATGCACAGCTACGGACCTTAGCTGCTGCATACTACACATCCCGGCTGTCTCGAAACAGCAACAGATCACGCGCAGACGAGGAACTCTCGGAAATGGAATAACCTCCGCTCTCCCTCCCACGCGTTCGTGAGCCATTAGCGTCGACCACGCGGATTACGTATGTACTATATACCTACTGCAGCAACCTAGCATACCTAGTACTTAGGTAGACTACTGCGTATGTAGTACTAGGTAGTAGGTAGTAGGTAGATGAACAAAAGCTTCGACCTCGGCTCGCGCCCCCAGTCCAGGGCTTCCATCCGGGGCTAGTAGATACTAGATAATAGATATAGAGCCCATCTTATTCTCCCGGGTCCGACGACGGCACTTTCCCAATGCAGCTCTCGATCCGGCTGGGATCTTGTGAACTGATCGAGATCGACAGATGATCTCGCGTCTCTCGCCACCGCCATCACATCACCCTAAGACCGAAGGACCGTAGCCTATTCAGGACCCAGGACCCAGGGGGGAAGAGGGGGGGCATGGGACGGGACCGGGGACCGGGGACGGCGATAGATGTTATTTTTAGGGTTAGAATTTAGGATTGGGATTAGATTCGTCCTCTTCCTTCCTTCCTTCCGACGTTCCGTAGTTCTCCGTAGCTCAGTCAGATTTCTAGAGATGGATCTGGATCTGGATCTGGATCTGAATCTGGATCTGGGTCATGGGTCGGGTCATGGGTCAGGGTGGTGTGGTGTGGTGTGGTGTGGTATGGTGTGATCGCACTGGTCACTGGTCACTGGTCACTGGTCACTAGGCAATGGACTGGGGGGTGGTTCGATCGAGCTTCCTTCTTTCGTTCGTTCTTCTATTCTTTCCAGCCGCCTACGTCAACACGGTTAAATTCTCCGGCCTCGGGTTTGCGGGAGGAAGGTCGTGATTCGTCGGTTACTAGTAGACTTGTTTTCTAGGCGGGTTCTGGATCGTCGGATCGGGGTGCCGTGGGCTATATATTTGGTAGTACTATCTCTGGCGGCGCTGAGGCGGAGGGGCAGGGGGCAGGGGGCAAGGGGGTTAGAGGGGGGCTGTATGCTATCGTTAGTATGGAGACTACGTGTCTAAGTAAGGTAGGCTAGGCTAGGCTAGGCTGGCTCTATGGTGGTTCTGGAATGTGGAGTACAGTAGTTTGGGTTTTGGATTTTGGGGTTGGGGGTGAGGGATGAGAGGAGGAGATGATTCCTCTGGGTGGTTAGTTTTCTGGGTTGAGGTTGAGGTTAAGATTGAGGGTGGAGGGGTTCGTCTATATGTAGGGTGTGTGGTATGTATGGGTGGTTGAGCTGCTGGGGGATGAGGGAGGGAGGATGGGTATTGGGGATTTTATTAGGTGTTTGTTGTGTATGAGGGGGTAGAGTAGTATACTGGTGGGCAGGGGCATTGTAGAGTTGGGGTTTGTCTGAGTGGTGCTAGTATATCGGGGTTTGGTGGGCGTGGGGATATTAGTAGTACGAGTGTGAGTATGAGATGAGTGTAAGAATGAGGATCAAGATGAAGATTATTTTCGGTATATACAAGTATATCCAGCTACAGGACAATGTAGATCGGGATATGCTGTGTTTACTTACCTCGGTTGTCTAATATCAGTACACCTGCTAGGCGATATCACCCCTTCGGTATAGCTAAGATAGACCGACTGCATGAAGCACATACTTCCGAAAGAAAGAGTAGAAGTGGAAGGTCCAGAAAAGGAAGAAGAGCTAATGCATGTCTTGTGCATTAGCCTGAACCCTACACAACCTCTGACCAGCCAGCCTTACCTCCCCAGCACGTAAATACTACTTAAGTACTAAGTACACAGGGATCCAGCACACAGAAACGGCTTAACCTCATGCAGGGTCCATGTGCCGTGACCGTCTGACTCCCAGGGAACGAAATCACACTCGCAATCTTATGACCTGGCTGACTCTGGGGAAGTGTCGATCCTGCGGAGAACTATCTACCTATAGTAGACCTATGGTAGACAGTCTACTATAGGTAGGGGAAGAAGAAGGTTATTTGCTCCATACTTCATGGGTCAGATTTCTTGGTTCTAGGGTCGGTCGGGTGGGGACTGCGGAGGGCTGGAGAGGGATGATTGAGTTGGGTACTGGTTATTGGTTGGGCTCGCGGCGGTTGTCGAATCCAGGGCGTGGGTTGAATGGCTTGGCTGGTGGTACTGGGATGCTTTGGCTGCTACATGGGTGTAGAGCTGGGTGGTATCGTGGTTGAGATGTCGATCAGCTGAGAGTGATGGTGGATCTTGGGTTGTAGGCAAAAAAAGGTGGTGGAGAGTAGGAGAGTGGCGAGGAGAGGAGAGGAGAGGCGAGAGGGGGGGGGTAGGGTACGGAGTAGTTACAGGATAGTTAGTAGAGAGGCGATAGAGGAGGACTACTACTAGTATATACTACGTTCACAGTCAAGTGTACGGCCCCTGGCTGGTATATTTATTTCAAAGATAAGAGATACTACATAGTACCAGATAATAGCATTCCAGTCTGCAGGTATCCGTATATTCAACCCTACTATGTCTGCAAATAATGTGTTAACTGTGTACATGGATGTTTACTGCCTTGTTGCCTCCAGCCTGAGGCTGCACATGATGTCATCTGTCAGCGATGCCCGTCATGTGAGGGCTAACCAGATCGGGCCCAACCATACTACTAGATACTAAGTATGTACTCCGTACTGTGGTACGGGTCGTAAGATCTGCGCGGCTCCAGCCAATCAGCCGCCCCGCGTTGAGTTCCCGCTCACGTGAAGGCGTCACCGGATGCGGCAGTCCGCCGGCCTCAGTGCTGCTGCTTCATTGCTGCTTCATCGCTGCTCTCGCCAGAACGGACTCACTTTTGCAGCCTCGTCCCAGTTGCCACTGCCAATCCCGACCATCCCCCGCCTGGTGCGCCCCCCGGATTCGGCCTCCGCACCGCATCCCCGCATTGTTGCTGCTGGGAGGTCGTGCTCCAGCATTCTACTCGGCGACTTCCGTCCACAGTCGTCGCGGCGCTGGCGCCTCGAGTCCTGCACGCTGCAGGGCCAATGCACCGACTACTGGATGGGTGTAAGACTAACTTTCAAACGAACGCTGGGCATTCAGGGATGGGTTACACTGCCGAGCCTGGCCCGAGGAGAAAGAGAAAGGGACAAGGAAATGCAGGCGAACAACGCTCTTTCCTCGCCCGGCCGCACGGTTGAGTCCGTCGCCCAACTATGGTTTGGCGACGACTAGCAGCCCTTGACTGCCTCAGTCTTGGATCATCGTTCTGCGCACCTTCGCCGCCCGTCAGAGTGACTTCACATCCCCTAAGACCACGTATCCTGTCCTGTATTCTCATATCGCCGGTCTGAATCGATATCCTCCCACGGTGCCCCCGAGACACGGCTCCTGTCCTCGTCCGGGGCCTAGATTTCGTGCTGTCATTGAGGCGTTGCAACCTCATCGAAAGAACGGGAAAGGAACAGGGTCAGCTGGCGTCCACTCTTTTTCTCCATGGTGGGTCGTTGCCATCAACCTTAATTCCCTATTCTTAAAAGGCGACGTGCCGTCGGCCTCCCTTCTGCTTCCGGTGGGTCACCAGCTCAGCATCACAAACGCATGTTGGGGTTGTCCTCAAATCGATATCTGAAAACAGTCTGCGTCGAGTTTTCTGCAGCTCACTTCGAAATCCAGATCTGGATACCGTCTCTCGTCTGCTTGCGGTCGCTGCTCGTCTTGCGCGTGCCCTGCTCGTTTACTTAAACCAGGCGATCACCCATTCCAGTCCTGCAGGTCTTCCTTAGACGGCATCCTTCTATTCCAGCCTCTTGATTACTTTTCTGATCCTTCTACGAGTTCGAGTATCTTCGGAATGTTGGTGAAACGCCTCCAGAAGGCGCTTCTTGCGTTGTCGCTTGTGGCTGGTGGTGCTCAGGCTAGCCCTGCACGCGTGTCAGTCTTGCCTGATTTCAATGCTGTTGTCCCCCCCCCCGTGATCATTAACTTATTGTCGGGATAGTCGTTTGGAGAACCGTGCGGCCTCCTTTGACTACAAAAGCCAGATCGTTCGAGGTGTCAACCTGGGTGGTTGGCTAGTCACTGAGCCGTGGATCACGCCTTCGATCTATGATAACGCGGGTGGTGGTGCTGTGGACGAGTGGACGTTGTCACAGATACTGGGCGCGACTGAAGCCAGGTCCCGGTTGTCTGCTCACTGGAGCTCGTTCATCTCCCAGGATGACTTTAACCGGATAGCTCAGGCGGGCCTGAACCACGTTCGAATCCCCATCGGGTACTGGGCTGTCGCGCCTATCGAGGGTGAGCCGTACGTCGATGGACAGCTGGAATTCCTCGACAACGCCATCAACTGGGCCCGGGGCGCTGGCCTCAAGGTCATTGTTGATCTACACGGCGGTGAGTGACAGTTTATCCTGTGGCAGTCATTATATCTAACAGAACGTAGCACCTGGATCCCAGAACGGGTTTGACAACAGTGGACACAGAGGAGCTATTCAATGGCAGCAAGGGTCCTCTGTCAACCAGACCGTGGTTGCCTTTGATGTCCTGGCTAGGCGCTACATTCAGTCCGACGTTGTGACCGCCATTGAGGCTCTCAACGAGCCCTTTGTTCCCGGTGGTGTGAACGAGGATGGCCTGAAGGGCTACTACTACAGTGTCTTGTCCGATCTCCAAAACGTCAACCCCGGCGCGGCTCTCTTCATGTCGGACGGATTCCAGGCCGTGGATTCTTGGAACGGTTTCATGCAGGGCAGCGATGTGGTCATGGACACGCATCACTACCAGGTTTTTGACAATGGTTTGCTTTCCATGGGTATCGATGACCATGTCAAGACCGCCTGCTCTCTCGCCACCCAACACCTGGTTCGGTCCGACAAGCCCGTCGTGGTGGGTGAATGGACCGGTGCCCTCACCGACTGTGCCAAATACCTCAACGGCGTCGGCAATGCAGCCCGCTACGATGGCACCTACCAGTCCACCACCAGGCTCGGCGACTGCGCCAACAAGGCCACCGGGTCTTCGGCCAACCTGTCCCCCGACGAGAAGGCCAACACCCGCCGCTTCATCGAGGCGCAATTGGAGGCGTATGAAATGAAGAGCGGCTGGCTTTTCTGGACGTGGAAGACTGAAGGTGCCCCCGGGTGGGACATGCAGGATCTTCTCGCCCAGGGCCTCTTCCCTAACCCCCCCACGGATAGACAATACCCCAAGCAGTGTTGATTAATTAACCTTGTCGCGTGCAGTTTGTTCGGAAATCTACGCCCATCCATTCCCTCATCCCTACTGATTTATAGCCGGGGCTTATCCCCTTTAGTTATCGTGTCCTTGGTTTCATCCATTCTTTTTTTTCCGGTCATCGTTACATCTTTTTTTTGGGGGGGGTAGTGAAATAGCGAAGATTAGTTGCAGTTGCATCGCTCAGAAGAATTTCATTGCTTAGCTCTGCGACGTGGCAGAGCTACTATCTATGCACGGGGTATTCAGCTATGTTGTGTATAGTATTCTGTCGAGAAAGCAGAAATTGCACACATGCGTAGTAGATAAGATGATGCAAGAAAGATTTAGTAAACAAGCAACCACATAAATATACCGGGATGGATGGATGCATAAAAAAAAAAAAACATGCACATGCACATGCATTGGAACATATCTCTTTCGTTCTAAAACAGCCCCATGGCTCCAAACGAAGCAACCACCTCCCGATCAACATTGACCAACCACTCCTCCTGGAACCGCTGCTCCCCTCCACACCCCACGATCAGCGAGTGCAGCCGCTCGCGCAGAAAGTCCCGGATATTGATCTTGTGCAGCACATCCGAGTTATCCCAGTCGCGCTTGCGCACGTTCTCCGGCGGCTCGTTCTCGTCATTGGCTGCGGTCTGGGCATTGTTCCAGTAGATCAGGTAATCGCCACTGCGGGGGTCATCGGGGTTACCCTCGGCGCCTTCGGCGAGCTCGGTCACGATGTCGGTCCACATGGTGAGATAGGACTGCAGGTTGTTGAGCAGGTAGGCGGGGGGTTGCGAGTCCGGGCCGTTGAGGGTGAGGAGTTGGGTGAGGGCCAGAGCGTGGAGCTTCTTCTGGGTGGTGCTGCCGATATTGTCGTAGTGGAGGAACCACTCCGTCAGGAGCCAGGAGAGGACGTGGTCGTCTGGGGTGTTGGTGGCGGCGGAGACGGCGGAGACGAAGATCTTGGGGTGGGCGAGGACGAGCCGAGCCAGGACGGAGAAGTAGTCCGTTTCGACGACGCCGTAGACGGAGGTTTGCTTGCGGTTCGGGCCGGTGGATTGGCTGGCTTCGTGGGCGGAGTGGAGGCCCTCGAGCAGGGCGGCGAGGAAGGAGCTGTCCAGGAGGGTGCGGGTGATCACGTTGTAGGTGTTTTCGCTGCCGGAGTCGACGGACTCGGCGCCGCGGAGCATCAGTTCCACGAGGCGGGGGACGACGCCGAGGCGCTGCTTGGTGGTGTATTTCAGGAGGGTTTCGAAGGAGACGAGGAGGGGGAAGCGGATGCGATCGCTGAGGATTTCTTGGGGGGCCAGCAGGATGTAGGATTCGGCGATTTGGAGGGCTTGTGGGACGCTGTCGGTCGCGGCTTCGAAGATCGGGAAGAGAGAGGGGATGAGGGCGAGGATTTCGGGGGTGGCGGGCGCTGGGGTCTGCATGAGGATGGCAGACCAGAGGTCTAGGGCTTCGTCGAGGAGGTAGATGAGGGTTTCCTGGATGGTGTTAGTGTGGGGAGGTGGGGGAGAGGGAGGGAGAGGTGGCGTACGGAGCCAGGTTCGACGGAGTTCTGGATGAGAGGCAGGATCAGGGAGTGGTATCTGGCCGAGTCTTGCTTGAGGGAGTGGATAAGGGAAGAGAGGAGTGTGAGGATGGCTTGTTTCATCAAGTGCTCCTCGCCGGAACTCTCCCAGAGGGGTGGCAGCAAGGATAGGATTTGGTCCGAGAACGGGGCGATCTGGGAAGAAGTTAGGGGTTAAAGTGTTGCAGTTGTAGGTAGGATGGGGTACGTACGTGGTCTTCCATCTTCACCACTGCCATGCGGACCGTATCGATGAGGCCCATCTTGATTTCCGAGAGCTCTACTTCTTGGACAAGAGACATCAGGTCTTGAAGGATAGCTGGGGCATAAGGCAAAAATTCCGTCGGGGAGAATTCAAAGGGCTCAAGCACGTTCTTGAGTTGTCTGCCGGCGGTAATACGGACAACCAGATCGTTCAGCGGATCCTGCTTGCTGAGGAGGTGCTGGAAGATCTGATAGACGGCGTTCTTGTTAAGCTCGTTCGATTTCACAGGGACCCACTGGCCTAGCACGATGGCGATTCTTCTTCTGAGCAGGTTATACCCTTGTTCCTGAATCTGGACTTCGGGCACGAGCGTGGTCTCGAGGAAGTTGTTGAAGTCGAGGTGCTGTTCGAGACTTGCCGCAGACAGTCCGATGGCCGAGTATAACGAGTCCTTCAGCAGGACGTCGCGGTTTTCGGGGCCTGTGATACGTTAGTTGAATGGTTTCAACATGAGCAGATGGAGGCACTCACTTGCAAAGTTATAGAACACGCTCAATAGACGCGGGATGAGCAACTCCTTGAAGTGAATGACCAGGTCAAGGAAGAGCTTCTCAGAGCACGACCGGATGGAGAACTCCCACGCCTCGGCAATATCCTCTTCTTTCCTCTCCCACTCCTCCGGGTCCTCTTCCCATTCCTGGAAGTCACTGTTCCTGAACCGGAAGAACTGGGTGACAAGCAACTCCATGACGTTTACAACGAAGTCGTGAGTGAATAGCTGCGCCTTGATGAGTTCGATCGACTGCTTCTTCTCCTCTTTGTCCTGCGGAGTCTGGTATTTAAATGTCTGGGCTGGGTTAAAGGCCATTTTCGAACAAGCCCGGATCAGAAGAAGGGCTCTAAGGCCGGTTTTTTCCATCAAAGACTTGCCCTCGGATTCACTGTCAGAGCCCAACTGGCCGTAGTTCTCCCCCAGTTTAACTACTAGAGTCCAGTAGGACTGAACGAGCGGAATACTGTCCGGCAACAGCGCGAACGATGCCGGGCGATCCTTGGCCATTTCGACGTGAAGCTTGGAAAGTTGCAGCAGGTGCTTTTCAACTGCCCTATGAACTTGCTCTGGCATGGTAACGGAGCCATGAATGAATCCCAGAAATCTACTGAAGTGGGAGTGGGTCAAGACCCAGAATTCGCTGGCATCCTTGTCACGGTTCGGATGTTCAAAGCCCGCAATCACAAGGCGCCGGATGACTTTGAGAGAGACTAAACTTTGCTCGAGCACCTCCAGTAATGCTGCCTCATCGGCACCCCCTTGCTCCAGGACAGAAGCCCATTTGTTCACCTTCTCCACATATATGCTCCCCAACAGATGGAAGATCTCCGGTGCAACGGATTGCAAGTTCGCGCGGGTTCTCTGCAGCCGGGAGGTTGACAGTTCTTTGATGATTTGTAGGAGGATAACGAGGGTACGGGGCAATTGTACGGGGTTCGCACCCGGTTGGGTCGAGGAGCGAAGGAGGGCAATGAGTGTGGAGATAGCATCCGGCCTGCACTCTGTCAGAACGCGTGATTTAAGCTACATATACATAGGCATCCACGTACCAGTCTTGGGGGAACTCGTAGCGCATGATCTTGGCGATCATCAACGCGTTGTGTAGAGCGAGGAGAGGGGCCGGTTCGACCACGCCCGCCTGCAGGGCCCTAGTCTTTATCTGTTCCTTCTCCTCCTTCTTGATGGCACTTGTAGGGGTCAGCTCATGGTCGTATACTGGATGGATCCGGGAAGGCTCAGGTGTGCCTACTTGGTTGCTGTTTTCCGCCAATACTTGTCGATACCGTTCTTCAGCTGAATGATGGAGAGATATCGGACCTCGGGCGGTACAGAGTGATCTAGGAAGACATTCTGCGAGAGATAAGTAAGAGGACGGGATAGGGAGATACCAAGAAGGTGTTCAACGCGATAAGTACCTACCTGAAGATGTGTATAGTAAAGCTCCTGTTTCTCCCAGTTTTGAAGCTGTTGGGTACCCGTTTGCACCTGTTGCTGTGTTGAGCTAGCCGCCAAAACCAGAGCATTGAGGATGTTTTGCGGTGTCAAAGGGTTGGCCTCCCCGGCGAGCTCGACGATCGGAGCCATCTTATTGAATGGGGGCCGGGATACAGCTGGAAGCCGTGAATGGGGGTATCTACTACTTCCTACGAAGTAGTAGCTCGGGCGGTGATGGAACGCAAAACAAAGAACGGCTGAGACTGGACCTTTGGAGATCCAATGTACCGAAGGGGGAGAGCAAGGCGTGAACTCGAAGCCCTGGCGTGTCGATTGTTTGTTTGCAAAGAAAGCTTTGGGGTGGAAAGGGGCCGAGCGACAACGAAGACAAGCAACAAGCAAGCTTCGCCGCCAGTCAATGGATTGATCTTTCGGGCCTCCCCGCCGAGGCGGGACACCCCGGCCCAGCGTTGTTCCGTCCCAGAGAACCCTAGGGCCGGACCCTAGGCGCTAGGCCGCGTCGGGAGGGGCTGCTTAGGGCTTCCCGAGGGGGTTGATGTCAACTGGGATGATGATATCATACTCCAGTTTTCTTCCTGGTCAGGGTCGAGACCAGATTTTTGAGAATGGATGGAATCGAATGGAGACATGCTGCCCTGCTTGTTACATACCTATGATGCACTATGATGCAATGCTCACAATGTCCCTGAAGAACGAGAACGGCGATCAAAAAGGGCATATATAGTCTAGGTCGTGTCCCAGTTCATCCAGTTCTTCAATCAATCAATCAATCAATCAATCAATCAATCAATCCATCCAGATCTCCTACCGATCTATCAATATACCATTCCTCCAATCAAGACTGATTTTCATACGCCACACATCGTCACAATGAATGACTACCAGAAGATCGCCTATGATGCCGAGAAGGACCTTAACTCCTACCAGGCTAAGCAGGGCCTTGGTCCCAAGAGCGACTCCAGTATGGTTTGTCCAGTTTCTACAGCAAACCCTTCATCGATTACTAACCTATTGATAGCCACCGAGTCGGGCGTGAATGAGATGGTCGACAGGAAGTTCGAAACCGGCATCCGTACCGGCAGAGAAGCAGGTGGTTCGGGCAGCAACCGTATGCCTATCCCCGAAGAAGAGGGTGGCACTCGTGACGACCGTGGCAGGTAAGATCTCAGACATGTAGCCACAAATAAACTAAACCGACACTAACACTTATTCCCAGACTAGCACCGGCCGGAGAGTTCGAAGGCCCTGGAGGTCCCGAGGATAAGGTGAAGCTTGAGGCCGAGCGTCGTCCTGGTGACCAAGATACTCTGAACCTTCAAGATCAGAAGCGTGAAGGCATTGCCCAATAGATGATACATGTACTATATAATGACTACCTCTTATGATTATTAAAAGTAATCTTGAGTGCCTCTTTTGTATTTTTGTCGCAGCTTCTAATTCGTCCGACCAAGGGATGGTTGGAACAAGCAAGCAAGGAACTCCCGAACCTACCATACAACTTGACTGCTTCATTCACTGGATAGACTGATCTGGTCGTTCAATTAAGATTAAGCTGGAAGCTTTATCCCTTAAAGTAGCCAGTCACCACGGACGGCATATTTAACTTCACCTATCCAAATACCAAGGCCAATCCAACCTGCCGCCACTTACGCAAACAAGTAATGGAAGACGGATTCTCTAAATATTCAATGAGGTATAAATAAGTATTCTGGATCCCGCCGTGAGTACTTCTCAACTCAAGCATCGTTATATGTGCTGTCGCAGTCCAGACATTGACTACTAACGTTACAATATGATTGAGAAGACTCAGGATCAAATCGAAACTCGACTATTCATTAATGGCAAGGTAAGATAATTCACCACTTAACCACTTACAATATACTCTTAATCAACCAAATAATAGTTTCAATCATCCTCGGATGCCAAGACCTTCACCATAACGAATCCTTTCACGCGTGAGCCCGTCGCAGATGGTATGTGAACAAAGCTGGACACAGCATAATGTTGATGGCCATTAATCTGTCTTCAGTCTTCGAGGCCAGTGCATCGGACGTAGACAAAGCTGTTGCAGCAGCCAAAGCCGCATTCCCAGCATGGAGAGACCTCTCGCCTACAGATAGAGGCAAGTACTTCCATAAGCTAAGCGCTCTCATCCGCGAGCACGAGGAAGAGTTCGCCCACTTGGAGGCAATATCGTCTGGAAAGCCTGTCTCAAAATACATTGATGCCAACATGGCCATCGAGACATTCTCCTACTTCGCCGAAGCAGGCTGGACAGCCCAAGGAAGTTCCAGCTGGAACACGCCCGGCCATCTCAATATCACTTCAAGGGAGCCGTACGGGGTGGTGGCTTTAATTGCTTCATGGAATGCACCGCTTGCCTACTTCGCCATTAAGATTGCTCCCGCACTGGCAGCCGGAAACACCGTGGTCTTAAAGACCAGTGAGAAGGCGCCTCTCACTGTAAGCCATGTCTGCAAATTGTCAGAAAATGCCTTCTAGTGCAGAACTAATCCCAATCAGTGCATTTTAGGAGCGAAGCTACTCGCCGAAGCCGGATTCCCACCGGGTGTGGTAAACGTACTCTCAGGCTATGGACAAACCACCGGGGCTGCGTTATCCTCGCACATGGGAGTGCGCTGTCTCAGCTTCACGGGCTCCACACTCACGGGTCGGAAGATCCAGGCATCAGCTGCCATGTCCAATATGAAGACGGTCCATATGGAATTAGGTGGTAAAACTCCCGCCATTGTATTTCCCGATGCGGACCTCGAAGCTGCGGCCGCGCAGACTCAGTTCAGTGTTCAGATCCTCAGTGGGCAGACCTGCATTGCAAACTCGCGCATCTACGTGCATGAGTCTGTAGCAGAAAAGTTCTTGGCGCTGTTCAAGAGTATGTTCAGTTCTGCTGTTCTTGGGGATCCGTTGGACAAGGAAACCACCCTCGGGCCGCAGACGGGTAAGATCCAGTATGAACGAGTCAAGTCATATATTTCCGCCGCTGAGAAGGAGAGTGCCGTGACTTTGGGTGGCGATGCAAACAATGGGTACTTTATCAAGCCGACTGTCTTTGAAAACATGCCCGAGGACGCACAGATTATGAAAGAGGAGGTGTTTGGGCCTGTGGTGGTCATTAACACGTTCAAGACGGAGGATGAGGTACTCCAGAAAGCCAATGACAGCGAGTATGGCTTGTATGCGTCTGTTTTCACAAAGGATATCGACCGTGCTGTGCGGGTATCGAAATTGCTGGAGACTGGGACTGTCGGCGTCAACTGCACAAGCCCGTTGATGCCGAAGGATATGCCGTTTGGGGGGTTCAAGGGAAGCGGGATTGGCCGGGAGAGTTACTTGCATAGCATGGAGAGCTATCTCGAAACAAAGGCTGTCCTGATTCAAATCGGCTCATGACAGTTGCCGGTTTGCATGCTATCTATGCTACCTTCAATTTACCTGCGCAAAAATGTGTGCATTGGTCTAGTTTACGCTTAGTACACCCGATCTTACAGAAATGTCTGCCCAGGTTGCTTTATCGCGAGTGATTTTACCTCACAGAAATTTTTTCTAGGCTGGTTTCTAAAATACTGTTGAACAAGGAAGTCATCCATGTTAGAGGAATGATTCAATATTATTGGGTAAAACGAATAGCCCCGTAACAAATCCATCCTCGACCGTCATTACCATTCATAAAATACATTAAACTCGTTTTTCTCTCAGAACCGGTCAAAGCTCATTACTCCCACATCTTATGACTTTTGTCAATCAAACTCAACACATGATGGATGCGCTGATTGTCAGATCAGGTCATGTTCACAAGAAGCTGAGCATCAAGCTCATGACAAGACCAGACAGTCCAACGCTGGGGGACATCACGGAGATGCCCGCATTGGCGCTGGCACTCGCCGAAGAGGAAGTGGAGTTGGAAGATTTAGTGGCGTTACTCTTGGTCGCCGTAACATCAACATTGTAGTTGGCCTTGGTGTCATAGGGGAAAGGGCTGATGTAGTTGTATGTCGGCTCAGTGTTTGCATAGGTCTCCTTGACAATGTCCAGGATACCATGACCCGCCGAGCAGGTGGCATTGGTCAAGGGAATTGGCCACACGGAAGAGTACTTGGAGTATTCACCAGCGGACAAGGGGCCAGGGTAGGTCTCATTAAGACGCAGGTTCGTGGTGTCCACGTTGTAGTTGACATAACCAGTCTTGTTCGCCACAATTTCGAGGAGGTTGGCACCGCAGTCCCAGCGTCCAAGTGATGGCAAGCCCCAATTAGCGGAGACGGAGGCGATCATTGAGTAATGAGTGTAAAATGTATCATCGGTTGTGCCCTTCAAGTTGTCGGGGATAGCACCACCCAAGAGGATACTGAAGACATTGTTGCTCTTAGCGTAGGTGCTATCCTCATCGAAAGTGAGAAGGAGCAGGGTGTCATTCATGAAGTAGGAATTGTTGAGCATGGGCGGGACCCAGCTGCGCTCCCACTTGGCACCGAAAGTGATGTTGGTGTCATGCGCATCATTGGTCATGTTGGGGGTGATGAACGCCCACTGAGGGAGCTTTTGGTTGGCCAAATCGTCCTCAAAGCTGGTGAAGTTCTTGATCTGACGCAGGCGGGTGCTGTTCTCGGCGACCGAGTCGAACAGGACCAGAGGATTGTGCTTGCGCACATAATCATTGGCATAAGTGGCCTGGTTGGAGTAGTTGTACCCCTGGAACCCAGGATAAGGGATATGCTCCTGGTACTCTGCCCAGGCAATGTTCTTGGTGTCCAGGAGATCTGCAATGGTCGACACATTGGCTGGGATTTGATGGAAGTCATCATTATCCATGCCGAACGTGTCACCTGAGGCTGAAGCACAGTAATTCGGCTCGGAAGGATGAGTGACCGCGAAGTAGTTAGTCCTATGGAACTGTCAGCATTGATCCCATGTCTGGCTTGCTTCTTCTGCCGTCGATACTTACAACGTAATTCCCTGCTTGGCAAGCCACTGCACGTTCGCATCGGCAGCCGCGTCATCGTAGTCCTGATTGAAGAAGCAGGTCAGAAAGAGGCACATCTTATATGCTAGAAGACTGGAACGTACGATGTTTTCAAGCCAGATTTGGTAAAAGCGGTTAAAGGCAAGACCCTGGACGTTGGAAACGGGGGAGTAGGGCTTGATGGTGGCCGCATTCTGCTTGATCGTAGCAAGAGAGGGTTCCGACACATTGGCGACCTGGGCGTATGCCACAGAGGCTGCCGCGAGTACAGATGCAACAGAGGACTTCATTGTGGACTGGCTTCTTCCGATGGTACCGTACTATCTTGACAATCACCAGGGGCAGAGCTGCTAATGGAGGTGAGTTGGTAATGATCAACAATCAGCTCGAAGAACTCGGGACTGACTGGAGGAATCTAGCATTTATAGACAAGTGATAAGAGATTGAAGGGAGTGGCACGCGAGGCCATGTGCCATGGTCATGAACTGTTGCACATTGTAGGATTCAGGAACAGTAACAGGGTCACCCTTTCCTCACTTGGTGACGGTCCATACAAACACGCGGCCAGGGGGGTGCTTCCTATTCGACAGCCGTCCCTTTTGCTTGGCTTTCTCGAGAGCTTGGTTGGTACTTGGCACTGTGAGCGGACAGTAGAATCACGCCTGCCTGGTTAGGACACCACCGTGCCAAGACCCCAGTGGAGGTCGACAATCTGATAGTGAAAGGTTACTTGCGCGAGGGGGACGCCTCCTGGAAGCCCGGGCGTCTTGGCAAGCTGGAGCTTACATCCATGTGCGCACTCCGGGACTCTAGCCTGGTCGCTCATTTGGTTCCAAAGGAGCAGATGTCTGTATGCTGGTGGTGACTGCATGCTCAGGGACTCCGCAAGACCCCGACCCAGAGGGGTTTAGCGCCCCGATCCCGGTGGGGTAGAGTGGCAGCCATCGGAGCACGTGCGCCCGTGGCTGGCTCT
Source organism: Aspergillus ellipticus CBS 707.79 (assembly GCA_003184645.1). NCBI lineage: Eukaryota > Fungi > Ascomycota > Eurotiomycetes > Eurotiales > Aspergillaceae > Aspergillus > Aspergillus ellipticus. Next base: position 131,471 of record KZ825861.1, on the reverse strand, counting down.
GTTTACTCGGGGGTTGCAGACCGTCAAGGCCTCGCAGCCAACCAGCGGGCGGCTAATGGGAGTATGCTCGACGTGCCATCGATGGAACATTCCACCATTTCGGAGACAACGCCGCGAGCTATTGCGGTGGTCGCATGCCCCGGATGCTTATCGCAGGTAAGAAAGAACATATTTCCGGCACTTCTGATCTTACCAGGCTGGATTAATGCACATCATATGCAGTTCCAGCCTCACATTGCATAACAGTCACTACTAGTGAGCAACCCAGTAGGGTTGCACTGAGGTGGATCATGATGTGAAGTTTATATATCAGCATCATGTAACACGCGACCTTACAACCTTGGCACTTGGGAGGGGAGGGGAAAAGCTATCCAAAGCGACTCCATGTCAGTTGGCTCATTATATCTGTGAAATTTCCTCCACGTGATCATTTTGGTCTTATAGGTAGGGAGGACTGGGGGAAGGCCCAGCCCTATTAGTGTTTGGACTGGCGGCGGTTGCCTAAGGCAAGCAGAGCGAAACTTTTCGCTACTTGAGTATCAATTATCAACTACCCATCTCTGAGTAACTATCGGATTATACTAGGGGGCGAGGCGCCCTCCAGGTCCCCTATCTTCCAACATCTACTTTATGTACGGTTTATCAGATCAAGGTGCCTATAGACCACCACCCACTCGGCCCATAGAAGCTCCACTACAGTGTGAAGATTCTACATGTGTCAACCCGCCTGCCTACGTAGAATCGCGCGAAGAATTGCCGTATATTTATGTGACTCTGCGATGAAGATTCTGCTCGCACTTATGTCTTACGTCATATATACCAAATGATGAGATCCAAAGCACCAGGCCTTGACTGTTTTCGGCCCTCAGACTTTGCGTACTCCTTCCATCGGGGATCAACTTGCTTCATTGCTTTGTATCATCGATCCGACTTCGAGCTCTCCATGATGTCGCGCGCTGAAAATCCAAGTCACACGGTCCCATCCTCGGTTCTGTCTACTTCCTTTGAAGTGAAGGCATCTCTGGATGCCACTCTGGAGAAGTACCAAGCTCTCGATTTACAAGCCACAGTCAAGTTTTTGAAAGTCCTTTTCAACTACTTGCCACTAGATGGTCAGCGCAACCTTGCAGAAGACGTGTTTGGGTGCCAAAGCGATGCGGAAATCCGACAACTCGCTGACTGCCTGGACACCGGGTTTCTGCGCCCAATGCTATCCATCGCTCCATTCCCCCGTCTTGCTCGCCGTCTTGCTCGCCGTCCTTGCCGTCTTGCGTTCGATGACTCCATGGAACTAAACGCATCTGACTTGGAATCAGCCACCGAGAACGAACAGCAACAACTACGACGAAATTGCCTAAGCAGAGACGGATATCAGTGTGTCGTTACGAAAATATGGGATCGTGACTCTGACCACCCTCCTGAACTACGTCAAGGCTCATTACTAGCGGCTCATATCATACCTTTTTCATTCGGCCGCTTTCAGAGTGATGATGACCGAGAGCAGACCTCGCTTGTATGGGGCAATATATTCCGGTTCTTCCCAAGTCTGCGTTCACATGTGAATTTGACTCCAGGGGATGTGAATCGAGAGGATAATGTTATCGCGATGCTTTCCGCGCCCCAGGAAGAGTTTGTGAATTTTCGGTTCGTTCTAGAAGCGCCTGAAATTCCAGGGCATTATCGTCTAAAAACGTTCCCAGGCTTTTCCGACTATCTTAACCGTCATTTCCCACATGATAACATCGTTGTCATCAGTCATCATCACTCCCATTTTGGTGTCCCGCGTCCAGAGTTTCTAGACCTACATGCTGCAATCAGAAATATTTTAAATGACAGTGGGAAAGATAAGGTTATCGAGAAGCTCTTATATGATTTTAGGGACACTGGCGCACTAGCAAGGGACGGAAGTACAAACATCGGCGGCCTTCTTTCTGTCAGTCAACTGTCGGTTTTGGCCTCGGATCGGGTGGATTAAGTCAATGGCATCGAGGGCAAACGGCGCGGTGCTCAAGCCCACATAGTAATAGGGACAGAACACCAGAAGCCTGAGGCGTAACCTTTAACTGGCAGGTGGGTTCTATGCTTCCCGGCTCAGTTGTTGTTACTCTGTACCGTACTCCGTACACAGTACGCTATCGTCCGCCGCGGTTCGTTATCACACGCTGGTCACGTGTACAAGTTTCAGCCTCGGCAAGTCCGCTTCCGAACGGGGAATCGACCAAGCTGGAACCATCAACGGTCACTATGGCAGTGCGGCCTCGGGCACTTGTCTTGACCACCAACCCCCCCCCCCGCAATAACTCCCGCCCCATACCTTACCGCACCATCTCAACAATGATTCAACGATGAACTCGACAAACTTTGCCGCTGCTCAGGAGCGGGTTCTGGAACGTCGCCGTCTCCGCGAGGCGGAAGCTCGCACCCGGCTTGCGGAGCAGCAGCGGACATCGCCGCTCAATCATGCCGCGCTCCAACGACTCCCGTATCCTCTGAACCAATTACCACAGTCGGGGTTATCACTATGGAATGCTATAAGAGGTCGTGAAGGCACCAGGCCCGCGTTTCGTGTTGGTCAGGTCGACGCCGAACTGCTGGACGAAGAGTTATTGGGACTACTAAAGGGGCAGGTTGGAGATGCCTTGAAATATTATGGGGTTTGTCCAGCATGCATTACACTTGAATATGAGTGAAGCTAATATTTTCTCTCTTTAGTCTCAATTGCGAGAAGACTGGTCCCACGAGATCCAGTTTGCTCTTCGTGCGATCTTATTTAAGCTCTCGATATGGGATCACGATGCCTCTTATGGTGCCGCATTGCAAAATTTGAAGTATATAGACAGTCGCAGCAAGGGACCTGTTCATTCGGCTCCGACAAGATGGCAAAAATCCGTATATGGGCTGCTGACCGTGGGCGGTCGCTACGCTTGGGGGAAATGGGAAAGTTGGCTGATTAGCCAAGAGAGTGGCTACGAGGAAGTAAGTGCTCTTCCGCATGCAGGCATTCTTCATGGTGCTCATATCATCAGACATCGCAAGAAGTGCGGATGTTGGCCCGCATGACAGATCTTGTTTCCGCCACTCACTCGATCGCCGCCTTCATCTCCTTCCTTGTGTTTTTGGTAAACGGTCGCTACCGAACATTGGTCGATCGCCTCCTTCGCATTCGCCTAACGCCACCTTCTGCACAGGCGAGCCGGGAGGTATCCTTCGAATATCTCAATAGACAGCTTGTCTGGCACGCCTTTACGGAGTTTCTTCTGTTTCTGCTACCACTCGTTGGAATAAGCCGATGGCGCCGGTGGCTATCCAGACTGTGGCGGAAGACGGTCTCTACCCTCAAAGCCGGCAGCGATGAGAATGAGTCGAGTACGAAGCAGGGAGAGCTTGCATTCCTTCCCGAGAGGACCTGTGCTATATGTTATAAAGACAATAACCCTTCCTCCGCAACCGAGGGCGAAGCGATAGCTGCATCGGCTTCCTCTGGGGGGATTGTTGGGTCAGCCCATACCGACATCACCAATCCATATGAGACAATACCCTGTGGCTGTATATACTGCTTTGTCTGCATCGTGCAGAAGCTGGAGGGAGAGGAAGGGGAGGGCTGGGTGTGTCTGCGTTGTGGCGAGATTGTTAAGAAGTGCAAGCCCTGGAATGGGGATGTTCTTGAAGAGGCGCGGCCGCAGTCGAGCTCGGGGAAAATTGTGGGGTTTGCTGTAGAGGGCAGCACTGATGCCAACGACAGCAATGAGGGTGACCAGGAAGAGGAGGTGCAAGAAGGCAAAACAAGCCCATTGCAGGAGTTAACCTCGGATGAGGTCCTACACCACTCCAGCCAATGGACTACCATTGACAAAGACTCGGGGGAGGAGGTGTCTGATGGAGAAGCAGAGCGGTTAGAGCAGTAGAGGCCCGCTGGTTTTTTGTGGGCCATGGCTCAGCGGGTTTCCGACCACGCATCCTGATTTTCCTGGATGTTTCTGTTCTCCCTTACTTATGATGACATGTATTGTTTAGAGTCAGCTTTTCTGGAAGATACCCAGCAATGCAGGCTCCTTTTGCTTGCATTGGCTCATCTCACTCAACTCTCACCATTGCTTTATTCGGCGTCACTGCGTATCCTGTAGACCTAGACGGGTAGAGTCTGGCATTGAAGCCATCATATGGCCCACTCTGCAGGACCCCACCCAAGCACCGCGCGAATCACAGCCGCCGGTTGCTCAGCACAACAGCTAATCAGGATGTTTCTGATTATCCCGCGGATCCCCTCTTCCCCGCACCGGACTGCTTGCCGATGGTCCAGGGCAGCCCCTCGCCGTACCTCCGACTTTCCGGGCGAACGAGGGGCTCTGGAGATGCGGAACGCACACTTCCAGCTCCCCTCCAGCTCACAGCTCGGTCTAGCTCTCGCTTTCCCCCGTCCTCATATACCATTCGGTGCACCCCATTGAGCAGTGCCCGTCTCCGGATCTCTCTTCACTCGCGTTGCGTCCATCCTTGACCCTATTCTTTCTCCCACTGTCCTCCATTCTACCTCATGGACCCCTCCAAGCCAGCGGTGTCGTCCACCTTGGGGGAAGCCAAGTACATCGAATTTCCCTGTCTGCCGGAAGGCACACGGCATGAAGATGGCTCGCTTGCATTGAACCGATACTCTTTCACTATCACCAAGGGCCATGATTTCCCGGGTGCGAAGGTTGGTTTGGCCGGTTTTGAAAAATGCGTTTACCCCACAGCCTGGTATAGGCGCTGATATTTGAAAATCTTGGATAGGCAATGCTTTACGCAGCCGGTATCCCCGATAAAACCGCCATGGCCAAGAGCCCCCATGTTGGTGTTGCGTCCGTGTGGTGGGAAGGCAACCCGTGCAATATGCATCTGTTGGACCTGGGCAAGACCGTGAAGAAGGCGGTTACGGACCAAGGCATGATTGGGTGGCAGTACAACACCATTGGAGTGTCGGATGCGATTTCCATGGGCAGCGAGGGTAGGTGATGTGTTACTGAGAGTCGCTGCAATGATCGTTCCTAACAGGATTAGGTATGCGGTTCTCCCTCCAGACTCGTGAGATCATCGCCGACAGCGTCGAGAGCGTGACTTGCGCTCAATACCATGATGCCTGCATCGCTATTCCCGGATGCGACAAGAATATGCCTGGTGTGATCATGGGTATGTCGAGACACAACCGGCCCTCGATCATGATCTACGGCGGCTCCATCCAGATCGGATACTCAGACCTTCTCCGGAAGCGCATCAACGTCTCAACGTGCTTCGAGGCCGCGGGCGCTTACGCATATGATACGCTTCGTCAGCCAGACGATGGAGGTGATACTAGCAAGAACAAGGATGAGATTATGGATGATATTGAAAGGCATGCCTGTCCCAGTGCGGGTGCTTGTGGTGGCATGTTCACTGCCAACACCATGGCTACGGCGATTGAATCGATGGGTCTTTCTCTCCCTGGATCGTCTTCTACTCCTGCTTCGTCTCCGTCGAAGATGCGAGAGTGTGTCAAGGCAGCTGAAGCCATCAAGATCTGCATGGAGAAGAACATCACACCCCGTCACTTGTTGACCAAGCGGTCTTTCGAAAATGCCCTTGTCATGACCATGGCCCTGGGAGGGAGCACCAACGGCGTGCTTCACTTCCTCGCTATGGCGCGCACTGCTGGCGTGGACCTGACGCTGGACGACATCCAGCGGGTCAGTAATAAGATTCCCTTCATTGCGGACCTTTCTCCTAGCGGAAAATACTACATGGCGGATCTCTATGATATCGGAGGTATCCCGTCTGTGCAGAAGCTGTTGATCGCAGGGGGTCTGCTTGACGGTGACATCCCTACTGTGACCGGCAAGACTCTAGCCGAGAATGTAGCGTCCTTCCCATCGCTGCCAGATGACCAGGTGATCATCCGTCCCCTGAACAACCCCATCAAGGCGACCGGTCACCTTCAGATCCTGCGAGGAAACCTTGCCCCGGGGGGTGCGGTTGCTAAAATTACAGGCAAGGAAGGACTCAAGTTCACGGGAAGAGCACGGGTGTTTGACAAGGAACACCAGCTCAACGAGGCATTGACTCAGGGGAAGATCCCTCGCGGCGAGAACTTGGTCATTGTTGTCCGATACGAGGGCCCCAAGGGCGGTCCGGGAATGCCGGAGCAGCTCAAGGCCAGTGCCGCGCTCATGGGAGCCAAGCTCACCAACGTGGCCCTTATTACGGACGGAAGATACTCAGGCGCCAGCCACGGGTTCATTGTGGGGCATATCGTCCCTGAAGCTGCTACAGGAGGACCAATTGCTGTGGTCCGCGATGGCGACGTGATCACCATTGACGCGGAAACGAATACCATCAGTATGGATGTTCCGGATGAGGAGCTCCAGCAGCGCCTGAGAGAGTGGAAGCCCCCCGTGCCTCATGTCACCCGAGGTGTGCTGGCGAAGTACGCCCGGTTGGTGGGAGATGCCTCCCACGGAGCAATGACGGATCTATTTTAGGTCTGGGATAAGGGGTATTGAGTGTAATTAGCATTGGTTGCAGGTAAAAAAAAAACAAGTACTGTATATAGCAATCTAGGCTGTGGAGTATGTCTGCCCAATGACGCATATGTTCTGTCATACCATTATGCAATATACCTTACTACTGTACTCCGTAGGTAGTATCACCGTACTGAGAAGTAGTCCGACTTCTTCAGGGGCAGGCGTCAGAGTGTTTTGGTCATGCGATACTGTGCAGCCCGTTCCGTACTCCTCTCGACCGGGAGTCGGCCAGGGATAGTGGCACTACCTTACTCTCTGTGCCCCAACAGAATTTCTTACACATAACTAGTACCTACCTAGGTAAGTACTATCTAGGTAGTGTCTCTTATTGTGACAGGATTATTGATTATTGAAGGGGGGCGAGGCCGCATTGGGCCTAGAGCGACGCTGAGTCAGCGCACGGGCTGCGGCGTGACGCCATGAGTGGATGTGAATCACCGCCGGCAAATTTGCGACGAAGAATCCATCGCAGATCCTCCACGGTCTTGTCCCCGAGCCTCTGACAGGCCTGTTGCAACTTGCACCGCGCAGACTCGCAATCGCAGCTGCCCGCTCCTTCCATAATCCATTCCCTGTCGGTGCCCGCCACCGAGTTCCTGTCCTTCCTTCGCCTTCCTTCCGGCTTCCGCCCCGCCATCCCACCTTCCTGTCAAGGTCCGTTTGCGCCCACTCCTCCATCCACCGTAACCCGACCTCCTCTGTACGCCCTCGAAGACTCGACTCGAATACCTCTGTCTGCTGTACAACTGCCTTACAGACTAGTCATTACTGATCTCGTCTCAGCTATTGTTATTCACAACATAGATCGCATCGCATCGCATCGCATCGCATCGCATCGCATCGCATCGCATCGCATCGCGCAGCGCTCCATGTGACCCGGTGTATTTGGTTCGACCAGGAATTGAGATATCGATATCATCACCATTGGGAACAACCCTGAAACCGAAATAGATCTCCTTACTTGGCTCGACCAGAGACCGGTGGATCTGTCAGATTCTCCGGAACGCCCTAAGTCCAGCCAGGAGACCAACGTGTTGGGTTCTCTGCACTCATTGGCCCAGGTCATCCCGAGGCGCACTTAGAGTCGTGGCTAGGTACTAGGTAGGAACAGCGCTGGGAGTCTCCTTACCTTGGAAGATAGCCTGTTCCAGAGTCGTTGCCTTATCGCTCATTGTTGCGATCGACCCGCTTCATTGCCTCACTATCGATCCGGAGACACCTCCGCCAAAGAGGTGCCGCTCTTTCGGCTCGTGTAAAGTTCGACTCGCATTCCAGAACGGGTCCTCTCGGCTCTCCGCCCCCGATTGTCGGTTCCAGGCTAATCCCTGACATTGAGCGTTAAGGCGTGGAGTGGAAGATCGGTGTGTGGGTGCAGGAGTCTTTCTTTTAGCCTTTTAGGGGTGACGAGACGAAGCATTGCGCCTGGACCAGATCGACACCCTTATAAATATTGGAGTCTCACCGTCGCGGCCGCTGCCAGGGATGGGGTCTACAAATATTCCTTTGACTTCTCCTACCACCGCTCATTTGCGCGTCTGGGATTCAACATACGCTGCTTTCTCCAACTCAGGTGCCTTTGCCTCTCTTACTCGTCTCCTACAAGCGTATAGCCACGATGGCACTGTGAATTGGGGAAAGGTAGTGTTCTTGACCACCTGCTTTATTACAATGGTGGGTTGCGGGGTTATCACGTCATTCCTGCGGCGCAAGGGCTGGGGGCAGGCCTCAGGCAAAGCGCGCTTTCGCCGTGCTGCACGAAGAAGGAACTACTCCAAGCGTTCTTCGGGTACAGTCACCTCATCTGATGATGATGATGATGATGACTACGACAGTAGTGGATCGCTCCGTGGCACCGAGAATGTTACCATCCCTGAGAAGAAGGAGATGTCCCATAGCGGTCAACGCGAGGAAGGTTAGTACGCTTCCCTTTATCTGCGCTTTACCTGCGCTTCACCGGTATTACTGTTATACTGACGTATAGAAGCCCATGACACAGACCCAGGTCTCTTGAAAAAGCATTCGTCATATCTCTCCTATTCAACGTCGACTGCAACCTATCCTTCTATCAGAACGTTCTTCCGTCCGCATCCTCAGATGGACAAGTTGCCCACCAAGCCATCACCAATCCCACTGTTAATTTTCGTGCACGGCTTGGGCGGCTCTCTTGCACAGTTCAACCATCTGCTGACAAGCTTATCTAATGTTGGGCCTTGCTTCGGAATTGATCTCCCTGGCTGTGGTCTGTCGTCATTTGCGCCGACATCCTGGGACGCTTATACTGTTGAGGCGCTCGCAGAGTTGCTTGCCACCGCTATTGAACAGCACCGTAACAAAGAAGCGGGCCAAGGAGTGGTTCTGATCGCTCATAGCCTGGGCTGTTCGCTCTCTGCGTTGTTGGCATCCTCCGTGTCCTCATTGGGCGGTAACCTGAAAGAGCATGTTCTTGGTCTCATTGCTGTCTGTCCTCGCGCAGCGCCTCCGCCTCCTCACGATGTCGCCAAATTCCGCCGCCTCCTTCATGTTCCCGGACCTGTCTTTGACCTCTGGCGCTCTTGGGATCGGCGTGGTGGTCTGAATAGTACCAGCGTCAACAGGCTTGTGGGTGCCGCAGCAGACCCCGATACCAGGGGGCTCCAGGTACGCTACAACAAACAGAGCAAGACTGCCGTTTGGAGGCGGATGGCATGGGGAACGCTTCCTTCATACGACAACAATGGCAAGCCCGTTGGAGGCATTCCGGGCGAGGAGGTCTGGGCGGGCGTCCGCACACCCGTCCTGATGGTAGGCGGTGAAGCCGACGCAGTGAACAAGCCCGTGGAGTTGAAGAAAATCCTTGAGTTCTTCGGTCGAGTTGGACGCAGCGCGGACGGTGGTGCTGATAGCATGTGCTCCATCCCTGACGCGTCCGAGATTCTCGACAAAACCCCAGCATCCTACAGCAAGCTAGCACACGAAGAGGAATTTGGCGTTGAGACCCATGTCGAGGAGAAGAAGGTTGCGAATGAAACTGAAAAGTCGGATCAAGGCCAGCGGTCCATCAAGACCGTTATCCTGCCTGCCCCGGCCTCTCATGCGCTCCTCTACGATCGTGCGACGTATCGCACCCTGGCGGGGATTATACAGGATTTTCTAAGCCATCACATTGACAACCGGCTGAGCATGGGCTGGCAGTTGCAGCATCTGAATACGTCGGGCAAGTGGGACGTCAAGAATCTGGCGAAATGGAAGAAGGTAGCCCCTGTTTCGGAAGGAATTGGGGGCACCTTTGCCGCATTGAAGATGCTGCGGGAAGTAGACGAGGAACACAATCCCGTGCTCTTCTCACAAAGTTATCGCGACAAAATATACGCTGTGGTTGATATCAGCTACGAGAATCCGGTTTACAATCCAGCATCGATGGAGAAGGGCGGCATTCATTACCACAAGCACCCCACCGTATCTAAGATACCTCCTACACCGGATGAGGTTCGGGATTTCATCGCTTTAGTGGACCGACTGCAAAACGAGATCAGTGAGAGCATGGAGAGCTCAGGCAACTCCAACGGCCCGCGTCCAGTGGTTGGGGTCCACTGCCATTACGGATTCAACCGGACCGGGTTTTTGATTGTCTCGTATCTCATCGAACGGCGCGGATTCAGTGTGTCGGAAGCGATCGAGGAGTTCGAAAGGCGACGACCGCCCGGAATCCGACACGAGCATTTTATTGATACCCTTTTTGTGCGATACTGCGTTGGGCTGAAGAGGGCGCCGACGCTGGAGCATTAATCCATTAGTAGTCTGGGATGGCGTTGTCTGGTTGATTTTATTTTTACTGTTTGTTTAAACAAGGACGGGGTAATGGGGCGTGCTTGATGAATCATGATAAGTATACCATAGACTGTACAATAGGCCTTGGCGGGATAATAATTGAGAGAACTCTGAAGTATGGATGCTTACCTTGTACCGAGTATAGTCCGAATACGGAGTAGTACCTAGTATTGTCCTTGAAGTAGATCAGGCAGCATTTTGTGCCTGAAGGTCGACGGGTATTAGTCATCCAAGGTCCCGCGGCGCCCGCCCGCCTCAGGCAGCGACGGCTTAGGGTACGGCTAGACCCGAACAGGCTAAGCGAAGCGCCCACAGCCAACCGAGAAGCACACCGAGCGCAAGTTGTGTGCGAATCCGAAATTTCGAGGCTTGACCTGACCGACTCCTTCAACGACGACAACGACGACCCATCCTCTCACCTCGCCCCCCCCCTCTTCAGCTCCCTATCCCTTCGATTCCCGTTCGAGGTCCACAAGTCGCAAAAATGGGTGGTGTCACCGTTCGCGATGTCGACGTAAGTCGCGACCCGACCCCCTTCTGAGATTGGGTGGTGTGTGCGGCTGGACTGGGATGGCATGGCATGGCATGGCACGACGGGCATACGGCAGGAACAGACAAGACACTTTCGGCATGGAAACCGATGAGACAGGCAGGCAGACACACCAGGCAGGAAGACGTTCGACGACTGCGCGATATCATATCTGGAACGGCAGTTTACAATGTCCGTTTTTGGGGAGGCAATAACAATACACCACGGGCAGCGATATCAAATCTCTTTCATGGATGATATCAGGAGGAAGAGGAGGAAGAAACGACCGATCTGCAGAGTTACGGTGCAGAACTGCAAGATCGAAAAAAATATCGAACAAAATGGGGAGATTTGACACCCCGGGGAAATGAACATGATATGCCACGCCGCGCACATACGAAAATCGTGTCTGATTTCTTTTTCCTGTCTGGGTGTCTTGTATTGTTTGCCATAAGCCAGCCAGGCCAGGCCATGCCACACCAGAATTATCTTGTCCGGACGCATCCGCACCACCACCACAGGTCTAGAATGCAAATTGTTGATGGAATCAGATCGGCTGACGAGTTTGATGGTATATAGGCGCAGAAGTTCATCGCTGCTTACTCTGCGTTCCTGAAGCGTCAGGGAAAGCTCCCCATTCCCGGTTCGTTTTCCACACCTGTCCGTATTTGCAAGATATCGGAATATATTGCGGGGGGGAGAAACCAAGGGACTAAATTTACTGACTTGTCTTGATATTAGGATGGGTTGACACTGTCAAGACCTCCGCTTCCAACGAGCTCCCTCCCCAGGATGCCGACTGGTACTACGTCCGCGCCGCCGCCGTCGCTCGCCACATCTACATGCGCAAGACCGTCGGTGTTGGCCGCCTCCGCAAGGTCCACGGATCCGTTAAGAACCGTGGCTCCCGCCCCAACCACCACGTCGATGCCTCCGGCTCCGTTGACCGTAAGGTCATGCAGTCCCTCGAGAAGATCGGTGTCCTTGAGACCGATGAGGACAAGGGCGGCCGTCGCATCACCCAGAGCGGCCAGCGTGATCTTGACCGTATCGCCAAGACCACCGTTGACGAGGAGGAGGAGGACGAGGAGTAAATTAGTCCCTGGATCTCGATCTAAAATAATGAAAAAGTCCTGATGTTACTTTTTTGCCTCCTGACTCTCTACGGGACCCCCTTTTTTCTCTTGTCTCCCTCCCCCCCCCCCCTTCTTATACCAATTCCGCGGTATTTTTTTTATATCTACTGCTTGTTTGCTGGGGGGGCATGGCTGGAACGGATCGGGACGGGGCACGTCGGCATACGGATTGGACGATGAGTGGCTATGACAGGGAGAGGATGAACTGATTTATGTTTTTTCATCGATTATATTGTTCATGCTGGGCATCAGTGAACAATGCAAATCTTCCTGATTGATGCTTTAGGAGTTGTGTAGATGTAGTGGCTGTGCATGTCTTGCTTTTCTTTGTAAGCTCGATTTTACAGGCAGCATATTTCAGTGTAACTGTAGCCATATCAGCCCTATTATGGAGCATATATAAAGTGGTCCAGATAAGATGTCATGTCAGTCAAGTTTGATATACTTGCATCATGTTTTGACATATCGTTCCCCACTTGCAGTGTCCTGTTTACTTAATTTCCCTTTCCAGCCATCTATCCAGTGATTGAATAGATACCCAATCTATATCACCAACCGTACCCACCTACTCATATAAATCACATGCACCATTCAACAACAACAACAACAACAACAGCCCTCTAAATCCCACATCCCTTAAACCCACTCCATAGATACTCCATACAAATACAACATTGAATTTGACCCCAACACCCATCTTCGGTTCTATATACATCTATCCAACAAATACCCCAGGTCTCTCTCCCCCCAACCCTGAATCCAAATTTACTTCCTCCCCGACTGCGCAGACGGATCCTACCCCTCACCACCACCATTAGCCACATACATACACTGCATACACCAACCCAACCAAGAAAGACAACCAAGAAGGACAATCAAAAAAGACAACCAAAAAAGACAGCCAACCCCCCAGAAAAAAGAAAGAAAGAAAAAAAGAAAGAAAAAAAAGAAAGAAAAAAGAAAGAAAACTCACCAAATAAACCTGATAAAACCTCATCTTCTCGACCTTCTCATCGAACACAACCCGTCCGGCCCAGGGCACCTCGACCTCGTTCCCCGGGTCCGCCTTCAGCACGTACCGCACCGTCCCGTAGAGCATCAGCTCCCGCTCCGCGCCGAAGTACACTCTCTCCGGGAAATGTTTTCGAGAGGCCACGTGCGTCCAGAGGCCGTGACGGAGGGTGCGGATTTCTGGTTGGTTGGGTTAGTTTGCTTTTTCTCTCCTTTTGTTGTTTTGGTTTTGTGTGGGGGGGGGGGGAGGGGTTGTATAGAATGGGGGAATGTGTAAGAGGGAAGTGAGGGGGTGAGTAGGATTTGGAGTGGGATTGGGATTGGAATTGGGATAGAATAGAAGGTAAACTCACCCTCCGAACCATGCGCAACCTTCGACCCCATGATCAGGGTCGCGTCGTCCGTGAAACTGACTACGTACTGGTCGTGCAGGGATTCGGTGTCGCTGGTGCGGTAGAAGGATTCCAGGAAGGAGATCATTGAGGCGCTGGTCGCGGGGGAGAGGGGAGGGGCGGAGGCGATTTGGTAGGACATTTTTGCTTTTCTTCTCTTGTTTCTTTTTGCTGTTGATTGATTTGTTTTTTTCGGGCAGGGGTGTTAATTGGCAAAAGAGGAGTATTGTGAGAGGGTGGTGAGTGGTGAGGTGTGGTGGGGGGTAGGTAATTAATGTGGTTTCATAGAATAATAATTGGGGAAGAAGCATGGTGGTGATGTAAGTGAGGGCAGAACAGTTCGGGCCGATGAGGGACTGACTATCCGATGGGTGGAAGGGCCCTCATCCGATCTGTGGGTGGGTGCCACGTATATCCGATTTGGCTTGCGTGGTTTTTGGCTGCCGTTACTTATATTGATTATTGGATTGGATTATTTTATTGGGAGTTGTGGGTTGGGGTTGTTTGAGGTTGTTTAGCTTGCTCGTGAGTATGTATGTATGTTCTCTATGCTATGTTGGAGTGATGAGTGTCTAGATGACGAAGTGAAGGGATTGCTTATGTGGAAATTGGTTTTGAATTCTGTACAAAGTATATAGCCAAAAAAAAAAGTCTGCTCTAGACTCTTCGGACATCATCCTCGTCCTTCGCGAAATCCTCCCAGCTCGCCCGGTCCGTTCCATTCGGTCGACTGGCCCGGACGAACTGGTTCTCGACACCATCAATCTCCGCAATCGGACGGACGACCTCGATGTCCGCGTTGTATGCCTTGGAAAACCACTTCTCCGTAAGCGCCTCCGGGCCATCGGGGGCTGCGTATAGGTGGGGGAACCGGCTCTGCATGATCTTCAGCACAGTGGACGAGATGCGGTCAACGCTGTCGCAGTGACGCAGCTTGAAGAACTCCGCTGGCTGCGCGGCGCGCATCTTCTCCTGCACGGCATCTGAATACTTTCCCACTGCGAACAGGAGCAGGTCGTAGTGCATCAGGGATGCCTTGCCGTGGTACGAGCCACCCTGTTTGGCGCGGTGGTAGAGACCCGTCAGTGCCGCGATCGCACCCATGCAACCAGTACCGTAGTCGGAGATGGGGAATGGGGGAACCATTGGCGTCGAGAGACCCATGAATTGTCCTTGAGCCCAGGCGATACCAGTCACCTGTATTTCAGTTAGCTATAGCTCGAGATTGATGTTCGTGGGCAGTACTCACGCAGTCCGCAATCTGCTGCCAGCCGGGACGGCCAGCCCATTCTCCCTCGTATCCAAAGCAGTTCTCGTTCACGTACACGTAACCCTTTTCACGCTTCTCTCCCAAAGCTGCAAGGGCATTGGGTCCGTAACCCAGCTTCTCAAGGGCTCCCGGACGGTATCCGTCCACAAGGACATCTGCGTCAGCCAGAAGCTCTTCAAACTGACGACGTCCTTCTTCGGATTTAAGGTCCAAGTCTGCGGCGTGCTTGCCCATGTTCCCGTCCACTTGGAAGAAAGGCACATCAGACAGACTTGGGCTGGTAATCTTCAGCACATCCGCTCCGTACTCCGTCAGGATACGCGCAACGGTAGGGCCAGCAATAATACGGCAGAGCTCCAGAACCTTGACGCCTTCGAGGATTCTCTTGCTCCCGCTGCGACTGGCAGGGAAGGGCGTCGGAGGCACATCACCGTTCAAACGGGTAACCTTCCATGGGGGTTCCTGGACGTTGAGTTTTCCCTGGTAAGATGTCAGCATCATTCACGTTTCCCTGCACACAAGAATCCTTACATGTAGTGTCTTGATGAAGTCTTCATGCTTGAATGCCGTCACACCAGCCTGTCTGCTCTCCTTGTTCATTTCCTCCAGCTCCGCAGCACTGTACTTCTGTACCTTGCTCTCGATGACTTTGATGATCTCTTCATAATCCGTCAGATCCGGGCGCTGTCCTTCTAAGCCGATCATGTTCAGTGTTGTCGTAGCCTCCAAAGAGCCGTGGATATGGAAGTACTCGTCCTGGTTCTTGGTCTTATAGAGGTTCGCGGACATGCGACGGTAGCCATTGGACTGGGCTGCAAGCAAATCCGTGTCTGGAATCAATCAGCCAGTGTCCAACTCGACATCGTAGTCAGAATTCCCACCTTTCAGCTTCTTCTTGACCTCGGGGTCTAGCTTAGACAACCCATCCACTTTGGCCAAGTATGCCTGGCTACCAAATGCCGTGGCCCGCTCAAGGCTAACCTTGACGTTGCGCTTCTGGGCAGATGGGCCATACCGCAGATCCGCAATCGCACCTGCCACCGATCCCTCGACACCCTTCAATGCCGCCAGGGTCTCAGTCTCTTTGAACGGGATCGGGTAGTAGATCTCATCGTGAGTGGAGGAGAATGATACCGCATCTTTCTTCTCTGCCACCTCCGCGGGCAGGCTGAGACGCTCCGCCTGGTCGCACAGGTATGAGAAAATGCGGCCCGCCTCACGAACAGGCGAGTACTCGTTCCCCGGAACCGAATTGGCCGCCATAACGTCAATCAATTGCCGATAGACGAGCTGTGTCTATGTATGTGTATGAACGCAAATGACTGGGAGAGGAGTTATGGCAAGGTTTGTGCAAAGCTGCAAGAAAAATAGTGTGCCCCGCGGTGATCTGGGGAATCCGAAGAATATATGCAGTTCAGGGAGGGTGGATATTGCGCCGGGTCTATTCCGAGGCTGGTCCGTCGGGTGGATGTGCACCTGTCGACCGATCGGCAGGCGAAAAGACGCATGCAAACATCGTGGCTGCTTGGGAGGCGAATGAAGGCGCCGAGATGGTGCAAGAAGAACGAACCCCGCAGAGGCGGATTTCCGAAAGGTGGACCGGCTTGGGGAAGCCCTTCGGATGCGCTCCCGATAAGATCGGAAGCGGAAGCGGGCCGGCTGAGATAAGCCCGCACCGCCGCCGCCGGTCACTCAGCGCTCAGCAACCAGCAACTATGCCGAGCTGGTCCTCGATCATCCCCCAGTTTGCATGGGTAGTACTTTGCAGGCAGAGTCTGTGCGGAGTAGGAGTACAGCCTGTGACTTCCCCAATCACTGGGGATCTTTTATACTGCACCGATTAGTGGAAGGCAGAATACGTAGTACTGCATGCACCCTCAAATATATACATGCTGTCAAGAAGAACAAGAGGAAACTAACGATCGGTTTCAGGTCTCGAGTGTTTGGAAGGACAGGGAAGCCGGTTCCCCAGAAACAAACCATACAACAATCGTATGTTGCTTTTCATGACGGCCTGTATCACCTGAAATCAGGGCCGAAACTGCCCGTCAATATTTATAACAGTAAGACAATGTTCCACGAGGTCCAAGCACCGTGTCACAGCCAGGGCCTCGATCAGGGGTAAAGGAAAGGGGCAACTGCCCAGTGATAAATGCAAGCCCGCTACATCAGCGACACTCGAGTAACTTTCCTAGATAAACTCTTTACTCACAGACCAAAGTTTGATGCGTCCAATGCAGTGCTAGGGGGATCGATGGCTGACCAGTTGGCTCAAGAAGGCATTGATGTGCTACTGCAGGCATTTCGTGAGTGCCATGAAGTGGATTTCAAGTAGCAAGGCCTCTGACTGCCGGCACTTTCACACCTCCACACACCATAATCCCACCCCGATTTAATATATAGCCCCTGTCTTCTGCTCCTGGCTCAGGCCGAACATAGTCAACAAATGGGACTGTCTTCTTTGTAGGGGATGTCGAATCCTTCCACAAGGTAGATGTCCTTCACAGTTGGAGATTGGCGATCATTCCAAGAAAGGGTTTGGTGGGCTTTGTTGAGAAGAAGGCAGCGGCGACAAGGCAAAGGCGTGGGAGCCTGCCCAGAGCTATGCGTAAAAACAATCTCCCCAGCCTTGCAGATGACATCCGACTGTCATGTGGGATCTGCGGACAGCGGTCGCATGCAACAGTCTTTTGTTATTGGTAGCATTTAACAAAAACTTAATTTCTTATACTCAAAAATGTAGCCCCAATGCAGTTCCAAGGGGTAGATAGTCTTGATGAAGTTTATGCAACAATAAGTCGGTTTCATCCTGAGCAGTTCAAATCGTGTAGTTGTTATTTGAATGGAAGATATGGTGATTTATACTTTCATTCTTCAAAGAAGACGTTGTCATCGGTGGAGGCATAAACATCACGACCGAGGCAAGCCAAAGAGATATTCTGTCTCAAAGCTGTCCAATGAACAGATGTCCAAATGATACCAAATTGAAAAAGACAAGTTGGGACATACTGATTCCAAAATAGTAACGCTGTTTGCATTTTATGAGCTGGCTGGCATCGTGAATACCGTGTGTATGACTTCCCCAGCTTCGTTCCTTATCTCGCGGCATTCGCCGGGATATTTTAGCCCTTTTGTAACCTCTATCTGGGCTAGCCAGCGGCCTATTGCAAAAGTAGTCTACCAGCTTTCACAAAGTCTAGTACATCTTGCTAACCTTTTGGAATGTCTTCACTCAACGACAGCATATGATGTATTGCCAGGAAAAGTCAATGTTGAGAAGTTTTTTGGTTCAAGCAGGCATGACTCCGGATAAAGCTTTGCATGGTCGATTCCAATTATTGTTTCATGGGTAGACTACAAGAGCCGGAAATTCGATACACTGAAGACAGTCAGTTGACCTCCGACACTCTCACAATCTGAATTGTAAGCTGTTGGGATTTGAAGTGGTAATTGCAGAATAATCGGGAGTTTAACTTTCGTAATCCTTTTGGGGTGGGTTAAAAGAACAGAGTTACATTCCAGCATGCCCAAGAAAACCTTGGGATGAGACTGGATGGAATCTGGGCCTTCTTGATATGCCATGATAGCCTGGTAACAGGTACTGAAACACGGTGTGGACGGAGTCTATTCCCAGAGATTTTTTTTTAAAATGTCCTTGTTGGTCACTTTCGGACCGATAACTAGGCATGGCTAGACTGTTCACACTGTTCAGCCATGTCATATAATTTCTGAGACGGTTGACTTTTATTGCTTTCCGGGTTCAGCGACACTGCTCATAATGTAAGTACTCTGCTTTCAACACTGTGATGTAGAAGGGTCCGTATGAATTGTTCGCTTCTAGGATAACTAGCATCGGACATAGATTACGCCAGGACTGGAAATCGTCAATTAAACAGGTATCGATGGAAGCGGGGACTGGCAGGGTGAGGATGCAGAGAGGAAGAAGGTACGGAGTACACCGATATAGAGAAACAGGATGGAGATAAATGGAGCTAAACCCAGTCCAGATACACTCTTTACCGGGTTTGTCGGGTTGATGTCGTTTGCAAATCCATCAAACATAAAATACTGCAAGTATAGGCCAACAGAGGGTCAAATAAGCCATAACAGACTTGATATGTTCGACAAGATCTACCAATGCTGTCTACTTACTCGCTCGGCGGGAGCGCCAGGAAAGCTGCCGATGGAGCATGTATTGGCCACTCGGGTTTGTATATGCAGAGCTGACCCCAGTATTGTCCTAATGCATGGTATATCATTTTCAAAAATAGCGGGAAGTGATAATAAACGGTCAGACAGCAGTTGAGCCCCGGCTCGGACAAGTCATATGTCTGTTGCAGATTATGCAGCTACCCATACCTATCAACGCAGCGAGGTTGTATACTCCGTATACCGAACATCTTCAGGGGATCTTCAGAGGGAATTAAGGTTCTAGAAAAATTATTTGCTCACAAAATCAATTTTCTTGCGCCTCTCCTCAAACGAATGGCTATAGTTCCGAATGTGAGATTTTTTTTCTTGATTGATTGGCTGATTGATGGAAAGACTTCAGTATAAGCTATGATGATCTCTAGCAATAGTCAACCCTTGGCCTCTGATTTATTGGATTTAGCCCTGGGATATTTTTAACAGTAGTCGAAGTAGCTGTCTATTCTAGTCCAATAGTCTCAGCTACACCTATAGACATACATCACACCTAGCAGCTGATTCAAGGTCACCTCAACCCAGTCCATACTCCATCCATCATGGGGAGGCTGGTCGTCTCTCCGTATTCCTACAGTACGGTGTGCGCACCCGGCCTGATTGAGGGGCCAGCTAGTACATATCACAGAGCCCCCCCCCAGCAATATTGACTATGCGCACACGGGCTACGGGCTATGAAATGTCCCGGATATAGACTAGAGACCTCCATCCCACCGAAGTCTAGACGTTTAGCAATTGCTCCAGCCCCCACCACACACTCCTCCCCCCCAACCCTCATGACGACGCCGGTGAAGGGGTCATGGCCCGCGTTCGTACAAAATCAAGGACCGAAAAAAAAACAACGCAGTCACCTATCTAGTATCTACGCTCCCAGATAAATGACGCAATAAACCCGCACCGACTCCGGAGGGAGAGTCATTTGTTGACCCAATAAGTCCGCATCCAAAGTAATAGATTCCCACCAAAAATGTTCGCTAGTCAATAGAGTGCCCCTCCAGACTCACGTTGCTCCGGGCATGACGCTAACCCAAAAATTGAGGATATCCGATCCAACCTAAAGCCCCAGCGCACCCATGGATTTCGCACAGGAGGAAACCTTCCAGTTTCTGGGCGACCCTGCGAAGTCGCAAATCGCCATCGGCCATGGGAGGGATGGGCAGGATGGGCAGCCAGTCACCGCGGCGGACAGCTGCGCATGTGCGGTTGCCCGACACCCACGTGCGGGCATCATGGAAGGTTATCGCGTCCCACGAATTGAGGGCGCCGTAGTAGGGCTCTGCCCTCGACCCGGGCTTGCATCCTACCCCTACACTTCCAGACGCGGGGGGCGCACGGGCACGAGGGACCGGCCTTGATAAGTTGATATGCTCGTCGATCGATGGAAACCGGTGGAAACGTTTGCTGCCCCTACCAAGGAAGTGGATAGGTAGTGCTGTTGCACCTCCCGAGGAATTACCTCATCGGGGCATGCGGATTCAATTGTGGTCGGTTGGGGCTGGGCGGTATCACAGGCTCCATCCTTGGGCTACACCTATCTACTCAAAAGGGTTGATGGAAACGGTGTCTGTGGGGGGTGGGGTTTGGGGGGGTTTGGGAGGATTCACTTGTCCGTCGGGATGAGGGTGTCAGAGAGTGTCCAGTGGCTTTCGTCCTCCTTCATCCGGCGTCTTTGATCCCTGGAGCACATCCATGGACAGTGGCCAGGCGATAAGCCGGTGTGGGTGGGAAGCAGCAGCGACGGGCCTGCGGGTACATCACCAATTCTTACGGGACGGTAAGATAACCCGCCATGGTAACGAAGGCAGGTGGCCCCGGATCCTCCCGGCGCTGTCCAGAGCGGGCCCAAGGAGAGCGGCCCAATCAGGGGGGAGGGCTGGGAACATGGGACTGCTTTCGTCGGTAAGAGGAGCGTATGGCGCGGTCTGACAGGGCGTGAGGCGAGTTGGATAAGGTGCGGTGATAAGAAGGTCGCACTCGTATCTCTGGGCCGGGCTTAAAGGAGGTCATCCTCCCCCCCATCCCGGCTGTGGCCTGCATAGTACTTACGGAGTGATACCTTTCACTGCTCTTTCAATAATACCCAAGTACCTTCCTGCGCATCTGCCGCCCGTAGGTACTCCGAGCTAGGCTGTCCATCTGGCACCGAACGGCGGTGCCGGCTGACAGACATTCCATTGCTATTCTTACTATTGACGGACTGCAACTGCCACTCCTTGCGTTCCCCCTCCTTCTCTCCTTCTCTCCGTCCCTTTTCCTCCTTCTACCGACCGTCCTCTCTTCTCGACCGTCAAGCACTTCCCAGCTTCTCCCCTGATCTTGCCGGCTCGCTCCTCGTCTCCTGGTTTTGCTCGTCTCGACAGTCGCGTCTCCTTATCAACCCTCCTACTAGTACGCTGAGTTAGCGCGTCGCATCGCATCTGCCCTGCATACTTCGCTCCAGCGTTGCGTCTGCACAGCTGTCCCGACTGCGATCTGCCCTCGACCTCTAACAGTGCGCCGTGAGTATAACTTAGAATCCTTGGCTCCTTCCCTCTTCTTTGTTTCCCCTGAGGAGGCGTGAATCTTACCCTCGATGGCTTGCCTCTCTATCTGGGGGCGTTAGTCATCGCTTCCATTGTTCCGTCGCAAGGCTTGATTGGTGGATGGCCCTCTGACTCATGTGATTCCAGATTAGCCACCCTCAGGCCCCCAACAATTCGAATTCGCCTCGCCGTTCTCGACTGTCTGCCCTCGATTGCAATCATGGCTTTCATGAATACCACCTCCAGCATCGTCATGGCCCTTGCGGGCAAGACGGCCTCGGTCGATATCCCCAAGCCTCGTGCCGGCTTCCCCCTGGGGGGCCGCGATTCCGCCCGTCAGGGACACCCGACGATGCTGCCGACTCCGCCGAACTCCATATCCCCCACTCTGCCTCCGCAGGCCTTCAGACGACAGGACGCTAGTCATCCTGGATACTCCCCGCTTGCCTCTTCGCATGTGGAGTCCGATGTCGACCTCGGAGATCTCGCTGATCATGCGGATCACCCTACCGGGGCCCCTGCCGTTCATGACCTGGATAGCACCGGGGCTATCACGCCAGGAATGCTGGCCAAACATCACCTCCCGGGGATCATGCTTCAGCATGGTCCTCTGGCGATTCGCCACCTCATGGGCTATCTGACAACCTCCGTTCCTGGCTTCTCGGGAATCCCCCCTGCCAAGGCACGCAGACTGGTTGTGGCTGCGCTGGAGGGTCGAGGGAGTGACGATAAGAGTGGCGGTCGCCCGAGCGACGTCCTTTTTGAGAAAGTTGGCTGGGGTCGCTGGGATGCTCGCCGCAACGGGGAGCCTTCGCGGGATGCGCAGCATATCAACGTGTCGCCACCCTCCAGCATCTCCAACTCCTTCCCGCAGCGAGGCGTACAGATCCCTACAAAGCGAGATAGCCTACAGCCCTACGGCAGTAGCGTGACGGGTGATTCCGCGGTCTTCTCGTATTCGGAAATGGATTATGGTGGGCGTGATATCAGTATGCTGGAACATGAGGCAGACAAGATGTCCCTCGATGGGAATGAGCGCGAGTACTGCTCGTCTTCCGAGGCCCCGGATAACGAGATGCAAGATGATGAGATGGGCGAAGAAGATGTCACGGATGAGGAAGACTGGGCGCAGATAGGCGCTGCGGCGCTTCGTGCGCGATCTTTGAACGCAACAGGTGGCTTTGTACAGGGGGCGCATAACTCGCCACAACTTCGTGGCGGGGGGCCCGCCACATCATCGCTGGCGAAGTCGGCGCCACGCAGAATGCCCGTTCAACAGCTTGGGTTTACCCTCCCGGAGGGCGTCATGGGCGATCGGGAGGAACGTGCCGCGGTTGAAGCACTCCTACGACTTGGTTCAATGTAATGTTATATACCATGGGCAGGCGTTTGTCAAGGACGGTTGATATTCCCGTCACGCTTGCATTTGCTCTTATGAGCTTTGAGGCTGGCCCCTGATTCTGATACATATTTTACGTTCTACGAATAATTCTTCGAGAGTTACCAGCAAGCTGGACGAGCCGACCGATTCGACTGGATCGACGGACTGGCATGACGATGCATTGGGTTTGGGCTTTTGGGATCAGGGCTACGGCGTTTTCATCTTCGTCTCAACATATTTTCGACATGCGATCGACCTAGTGCAGGTCGGTGGCTCGTCAGTTGATATTGGCGTTATTGGGGCATGCAGATGGCCTATGGCTTCAACACATACTGCCACTCATGATTACTCTCCATTCTTGCATACTTATTGGGATTCGATCGTCACATGATGACAGTGGACTACTTTATCCACCTTTGTTCGAATGATCTTTGACAGGGTCAGAAACATTTGGACTAGCCTGCAGAATGATGCGAGGCTTTGTGAATATCCTACATAGATAGATATTGTTAATCAATTTCTGTCTATACTATGGTCATGGTCATAGTTATAGATATACATACACCATACTTGAAACTATCAGAACGTAGAATTTTAACCGTTACAAATAACCGTTGTTACCAACAATAGACCATGCCTCTCCCAATGCTTCCGAAGTCATGCCTCTACCTCTACCTAACCCTAACTCCATAGACATCGCAACCGGTTCATTCTTACCGAACTATGGAAACCATTTACAAATACATAAAAAACATCAATCTAAACCGCAAGACCAACTCCATAAACATACATGCATACAAATCCCCATAATCACCCCCCACCCCTCCAACAAAGCAAAACACCCAATAATTCAAAAACACCATCCCAAAAACCACCCCAAAGAACCCAACCCTCATCCCATCCCAAACATCCATCCATATAATACACCCCACCCCCCATTTCCCCAACCAACCCAACCCCAAACCCCCATAACCCAAATATTATTTTCCCTTATTCATCATGAACCTCATTAATCCTCCTCCACACCTCAGCCTCCACCTCCCCCAACTTCCGTCCCGCAGCCCTCAACCACCCCATCGCGCCCGCCACAACCCCGTCCCCGTCGCCCAGATCCACCCGCCCCTCGGGCCCGGGCTCATAATGCAGCGGTAGCTGCGACGACGAGGGACTGCTCATCGTTGCGGTCGCGGCCGTCGGGGGCTGGTAGAGCGAGGCGTAGGGCGTGGTGGTTGAGTTTGGGGCTTGAGGTTGGGGTACGTTGGTGGTGGGGGTGTGGCTGTAGCTGTAGCTGTAGCTT
Organism: Aspergillus ellipticus CBS 707.79; assembly: GCA_003184645.1. NCBI lineage: Eukaryota > Fungi > Ascomycota > Eurotiomycetes > Eurotiales > Aspergillaceae > Aspergillus > Aspergillus ellipticus. The sequence continues at coordinate 107,390 of KZ825861.1, read as the reverse complement.
CTGGGGGCGGGGCTGCGGGGGATTGTGCTGGTTGTGGGTGCTGCGGTGGGTGTTTCGTTGGCTTTGGGGGGTGGGGGGATGGAGGGATTTGTGGTGGGTTGAGGAGCTGGGACTTGAGCTGGGACAGGGAGGGCGCTGGGTTGGGGTGCTGGGGGGGAGGAGGTTGTGGGTGTAGGATCGGTGGTGGTGGTTGATGGTGGTGGTGAGGTGGTTGTGGGAGGAGGAGGAGGGAGGGTGGATGATGGGTCGGTTGGAGCGGCGGTTTGGATGGGTAGAGAGGATGTGTTGCTGGATTGGGCTGTGGCGTAGATGGGAGAGTAGGCGGGAGCGGTTGCGGTTGCGGTTGTGGTTGCTGGTTCGGTTTGAGGATCGGGGGGTGGACTGGATGTGCGGGGAGTGACGCCGTCTGGGGAGGAGGTGCTTGTCATTTTAATGGTGAGTGTGATGTGATGGGTTGATTAGCTTGAGCTGTGTGGATGGTGGGAGGATGGTATAGGTTGGAGCTGTCGCAAGGGAGAGCAGTCAGTAGCTGAAGTGACGCGACGTCATTGGTATGGTACCACGTGACGAGACTAGAAGAGGCGGGTCAGGTGACCGGGCCCACCGCAAGAGTTTTCATTACGAGACATCTACGGGGACCAGGGAGCTACGATAGCCGGAAGACCCCAAGGCACGACATACTGGATTTTGATACCAAGGTACAGGAAGTACAGTTGGAGAAAAAAAAAGGAATAAGCTTGCAGGCAGTAAAGTACAACTGGTACAAGAGGAAATACCACACTATTCTATGCTCAAGATTATCGATATCACTCTTGACGCATATTTCTATCCTCCTCCGCACCATCCAGCCCCCGGTAGTTACACCAGACGCTGGCACCCCCTTCCCCGGAATCATATTGACGGAAACGGCTTGAACTCAATCAAGCGTTTAGCCAGAACCACCCTTGTACTTCTTGCCGAAGAGGATGAGCTGGACCTGGTCGTAGATGGACAGGACACCAGCACCGGCAACACCACGGAGGATGTTGGCACCGGCACCCTTGAAGAGAGACTTGGTACCCTCAGCGGCGACGATCTTGCGGAAAGCGTCGAGGGAAGAGGAGTACTTGACGGCCTCACCGGAGGTCATCATCATACGACGACGGATGGTGTCCAGAGGGTAAGAGGCGATACCGGCACCGGTGGTGACAGTCCAGCCAAGCAGGAAAGAGGCAAGGAAGTTACCCTCGAGGGAACCGACAAGGACAACGGGCTTAAGAGAGTCGTACATGCCGAAGTAGAGACCACGGTAGACAACAATACCAGCGACGGAGGGACCGAAACCACGGTAGAGACCGGCAATACCGTCGGAAGCGAGGGTCTTCTTGTAGACATCAACCAGACCGTTGAACTGACGGTCACCACCGCCCTTGGCGGACTTAGCGTCGTTGGCGAGACGGGTACGGGCGTAGTCGAGGGAGTAGACGAAGAGGAGGGAAGTGGCACCAGCAGCCTGGAGTGGTTGTTAGTGATCATTCAATCGCAGACTGAGCCAAAGGAATACTTACACCACCGGAGGCAAGGTTACCCATCATCCACTTGGCGTATCCATCACGGTCCTTCTTGTAGGAGAACATGGACTTGTAGGTGTCACGGAAGGCAAAGTTGAGAGCCTGGGTGGGGAAGTAACGGATGACGTTGGCAGTGTTACCTCTCCACAGGGAGGCGACACCCTCAGCGGCAGCAGTACGACGGAAGCAGTCGGTGATACCGTTGTACTTGCGGTCGAGACGACCGGCGCGAAGCATCTCATCCTGAACGCGATCGTATTAGCACGTGTCCTGACCAATCTCGTACCCGGGATGTCCGGTCCGAAAAAATCTGCGAGTAGCTCATTGGCAATCTCGAATAGAGACAACAGAGAAGCAATTGCCATTCGAAATCGTTTCGTCCGGCCAAGGTAGGCCAATGTAATAATGGGGGGTTAACCAACCTGGTTCTGGATGAGGAGCTTGATACGCTCGATGGGGGCAGCAGCAGTCTTGGAGACAGCAGCGGAGACACCACCCACTGTAGGGACAATTAGTATTCGTTCGAAGATAGTATTCAATGATGAGGGGTGCCTGTTTGACGCCGATTGACCGATCGAGATGGGAAAACCGATCAATCGAGGCGACCCGGGATGGACATACTCAGGAAGTCGACGACGAAGCCCTGTAGTGAAAAATTTGATTAGCCAGCTGTTCCGACGACAATTGCCATCGAACCACCCAAAGTATCTAGCCATCACCTCACTAGGGACCTTAGAGCTCGATCATGGATATAGAAATCCATCACGAGCTCAGTCCGTCGGGAGCGCGACATCCGAGCATCTGGACCTGGTTCGACAGGGACAAAGGGAACTTACGGGCATGCCGAAGACCGACTTGTCGGCCTGGTTAACGTCACCCTTGGCCATTTTGACGGCTGTGATGAACGAAAACTAAAGAAAGAAAGAGAGGAGATGGATGTAGTGCCGGACAAACAGGACACTTCAAAGGGGATGGGAGGAGAAAGAGAAGAGGAAGGGAGGGAGGAAGAAAAAATAGCGAGCGAAGGGCTCTTGTAAGCGGGAAGAAGCGAGCGGAGACGCTAGGACGCTCTTGGGTTTTTCGCTGGCCTGAATTCGCAGTGGCAGCGGCGGCGATGGGCGGCCGGGCGAGTTGGGGGTCGGTCGGATTGGTTGGCCCGGGGCGGAGTAGGGAGGTCCTCGCCCATTGCAGGGGAGCGACCGCAAAAAAAAACTGAAAAAAAAAACTGGGCCCGGCGCTAATGCTGGCCCAGGCAACGAGAGCCGATATCTCCCGATCGCGCCAGTAACCGTCCCGACCGCTGGCATTATTGGGAAATAATGCCCTCGAAATGAGCGATTTCTGGAGGAAGGGCGCCTCCTGCGACGCGGCGGTTCATGGCCAATACACAATGACTCGCATCTATCTAGTAGTATTCATCTTCTGGTAAACTGGGTTCATGGTCATGGCCACCACTACCTATCTATCTACGGTGTATGTCCTCCGTACAAGCTGGGGCTCCCGACCCTTCGTTCCCCTGCCCCCCCTGTAGAATACCAGCCGGTACGCAGCAGTCACCGCTCGGTCCTTTGCTTATTTACCTACAACAACCTAAGAGTCTGAGACAGGCCTGAGCCTTCTCCGTATTTCCTGCCTCGTAAGTTATCCCTCCCATTTCCCCGTCCTGACCGAACCGACGTTTGGAGGAGTCCACATGGGGAACCTCCCTTTCAGGCCGGGAGGCCCAGCCTCTCTGGCCTGGTCCCGAATATCCGAATGGCAAATGTCTGTCCCCCTTCCTTTGGTTCCGTGCCAAACCCATGTTTTCTCTGCCAAGGACAGCACAATGGCAAGGGGAAAGACAGAAAATTTTTGCTTCCTGCAGCAATGCAGAGCTCTATGTGCGTGTGGATGTCTATCCTTACTCAGCGGCCCTGCTGCAATAACTCGGCATCAATCTGGATTCTGCCCTTCTTCCGCGCCACCGGAACTGATCATGTGCGTGCACCGTCTTTCGGCTGACATGCCGCGATTTCCCCGTCTTCAGCTCCGGGCGGTACGGATAGAAGGGGAAAAGGGAAAGGGCACGGAACTGGACACACTGTAAATTATTATTAAGGCAGAGGTTCCCATAGGCCCTTTGCTGGGCTGTCAAAGATAAGTGACTACATACTAACTCAAAGTATCATAAGATTTGTAGAGTATAGAAATAGATTCCTCACGACTGAGCTCAGACTCTAATACCCAGTTAACTACGGAGTACATTTCCTCCCGGCCAGGCCAGGGTCTACTGGAGATTGGAGTATCCGTACACCATTCTCTGTGCCAACTGCTAACCCTCCCTATCCACCTATCCAGACACGTAAACAACATGATACTTCAATTGCTCCCTGCCCCTTAAAGCCTCATGACGGACACAGCAGTGACCTCCATCGGACGTGTGTGTGGACAGCCCTGTACGCGCACCTCATTCCATGCATCCCAAGAAGACACGAGACCAGTTCGAGATTACCCAAACAGGCCTTGTCGCAGCGGGGCCCGCCCTTGGCCCGATGGCGACTAGCCTCCTTTGCTCCCGACCCTCTTTGCGCCGCTCGCCTCCTTTTGTCGACGGGGCAGGCAAAACTGACAAACTGTTCTTTCCCACCGGGACCCACCGTCGAAATACGGGGATTTGTCGGCCAGCCTTGGACCAACGACTGAGGTACGAAGTATACGGAGTACACAGTACGCAGTAAGTACCTAGGTACCTCTACTTAGTTTTTAAGTACGGAGTACCTAAGGTAGTTATCGGTTTGGTTGCTTGCGAAACCAGTAAACGACCATTGATCGAAGGACTCAGATTAATAGCATGCAGACTTCGGAGTTTCGTGTTCAACTTTACACTCCTTAGCGCGTCTGATGATGGGAGTAGTCCTTTTTATGTTTATTTCTATTTTATTTTATTTTTCCCCGAACATTTAGGGTCTCCATAGGAAAGTAGCTATGGTTACATGGCATCATTTCGAGAATACATGCAGGAATTTGCCTTAGTGCTAGTGTTCGAATAAGACTCGAGAAAGTATTCTGTTTGCTACATATACTGCTCTAGACATGACATACGCTGCCTAGTAAACAAGAATTCTAGTTTCTCTCATATATACAAATGCACGTCGATACTATGCAGATCGGGTAAATATATATCGCAAACTTTTGAATAAATGATAGCAAAATAGACAAGCATTTGATATTGAACCGCCGTATCATAAACAATTAGACCCTGAACGTCCCACATGCAAATGTGCTATAAACCGAAGGAACTAGAAAAAGGCACATCCTCAGTGCTTCTTAGACCTCTTTCTCTTCTTCTTCGACGGTTCACCTTCACGAATATCAACCTTGCCGACACCATCGCCCTTCTCCTGCACAGGCGCCTCTGGGCTTTCCAAAGGAATCGCCGGGCCTTCCTCGTCACCGAAGGTATCTTTGCGCCACTGCCTTAGGCGTGCCTTCTTGCCCAGCTTCCTCTGATCCTTCTGCTTCTTTTCTTCATCCCGGAACGAGGCAAGCTTCTTCAATCCTGCAAACTGGTTGAGGTGGGTGTCGTCGGCCATGAGGATATCCCGTGATGTCAGACCAAAGCTCTGAGGCGATGTTTCGCGGTAGCGGAATCCGGTAGCATTCTTCCTGGTGGTACCGGGAAGAAGACTGATATCGAGGTCCAAGTTGCGGTCCACAGCCTCTTCAATACGAAGTCGGTCTTTGCGGGCTTCACGCTTCAGGTCACGCCTCTCCTGAGCCTTGCTCTTCTTGTTGCAGCCCTCCTCACCGTCCTCCATCTCAACATCAGACCCATTAAAGGCAGGCTTCTCCTCATCGTCATCAACGAAGTCGGGCACAAGGTCTTTGATATCGATGTCGTCGTCCCATGTAGGCTTCTTGGGATGTTTCTTTTTGCTTCCTGCTTCGTCATCGCTTCCTTGCCTGCCATCTTCCGCATAGTAATCTTCGCCGAAACGCTTATGCATCTCGTTCTCCCAGTTCTTGTCATCCCAAGCAGCATCCAAGAACCCAACCCAATCGTCATCAGTCAGCTGAGACGCACGGATACCAGCAACCTCTTTGATCTGATTGATCTTTTCTTGAAGCTCTTCCATCTTAAGCTTGCGAAGGCGGTTCTTTTCGATATCACGCTGCTTCTTCTCATCCTCCCTCTGCTGCTGCTCTGCATCCCTGCGCTTCTTCCTGCTACTCTTTTCCTCCCTGCGAACTGACTGCTTATTAGTTGTGTCACGGGAGTGGGTCATCAATGCGGCGTTCATTTTGCTAGGATCTTCAAAGCGGAAGTTGTACGCCTGCTCAAAAGCCTCCGCCCGATCGTCTTCCTCGTCGTCGTCGGAATCAAAAGGCTGCAGTGCTGACCGGCCAGCAGGTATCCATGCTCTCGATGACATGAAATTCGAAAGGAAATTCTCCGGGTCTTTGTCCGCTTCCTCCACATTGAGCTTGACGTCGGCCTTGGGCGCTGGGAAAGACTCGGGTGCCGACTTGGCAACAAGGAAGTCATCCTCGTCATCGTCGTCTGCTGATGCGTCGCCACCCGTAGCAGCGTGCATTTCCATCACAACCGCGTTTTTCAGGTCTTCCTGCTCCTGGGCGTATGTCCTAGGCGCATCGGATTTCTCCTCATCCGCCAGGTTGGCAACACCGCTCAGTATGTTTTCACGATGATAGTCATGAAGGGTCATAGGCTTGTGTTTCTTTTCCTTGTTTTCCGCTTTCGTCTCCTCATCGACCGGGGTGTAGAAGGTAACGCTGTTGTCATAAACCCGAGGATCTTTCGATCGGATAGCCTTCAAGGTTGCCATAATCTCAGCATCCAGGGCCGTAGTGGCCAAGTCACCGTCCTCGTCTTCTTCCTCAGAAGATGACTCGTCCGAGTCACCAGATCCATTGTCTTCACCATCGCGGTCACGGCGTTTTCCGAGCACCGAGGACTTGCCGAATTTGGACTCTACTGTAATGTCGCATGCGATTAGTTCCCCTCCATGGATAAAATGTACACACTGTGAGCTTACACTGCTGCTTCTCCTCCCTCTTCTTGTTGTATTCGAAGCGGCGCGCATAATCTTCGTTGATCTTGAATGTAAGATCCTCGTTGTTGATGGGAACTCCGCCGGACTCATCTCCCGAGTCACTGGAGCTATCGTCGTCGAGCAGCTTGCGCGACCGCTTCGCTGGGGGCTCCATATTTGATACAGGGAAGCGCAACCGAAAGGAATGGCACTGAAGGTGGTGAAATCGGCCGGTAAATTGCCGTCGACAAATGCGCCTCCAAAAGGAAAAATGGCGGCGCCGACAGAAAAAAAATATCGCCGGCCCTCACCGCCCGACAAGGCTGGCTTTGCCTGAGAATCCAGGCTGCACAGCAAATCACTGACGTAGCCAATTAGATCATGCGCGGGCCTGTATCCGCCGATGGTTGGAGCAAGAGGCGCTCTGCCTCCTAAAGCTCCCTCCACTGCGCCATGCTCTCTTCTCTCCCTCCCCTGTATCCCTGATTCGGTCGGAGGCCCCGTGTTTATTGTTATTTTCTGGACTGTCTTGGGGCTCCCTTCCTGTCTTCGCCCGTTGCTTTCCTCGTTCGCATCAAGTGTATGGCTGGAGACATACACTAGATGTCGACCCAGCCGCAGATCCCATTACCCCAGGTCGGGAAGCTCGTCAGCGTCGTGTAAGTCCCCCGAAGCGCCTCAACGTCGTCTGATGAACCAAGGGCATCACCCCTAACTTTTCCGATAAAGTCCAGTTGGTCTAAAGGAGGCTGCTCTCGACTCCCCTACGTTCCGTGCCACCACCCTTCACTTCTCCGACCAGATCGAGTTCCTTGAAAGATGGCTCGACGGCTACGCGAAGGCTGCTTCGAAGCTCTCCACGGAGCTCGCGGCAATGGAAAGCGCCGTGAGCGTCTTTCTGTCCTATTCCACGAACCCCCTTATGGTCTCGGAGGCCGCGCTTGACCATGATTACACTCTACAGTCAATGAGGAGATGTGGCGACAGTTCTAAGGATATGTGGAATGGACTGGTGTCCACTATCAAGAAGATGGAATCCTCGGTCTCTGAGCCCATCCGAACTTTCATACAGGAAGATCTGCGGAATTTCAAGGTACTCGGCCGGTCTGCCCCTTAAATTTATGAGGTCATATAGCTTACCCCGCTAAAGGAGACCCGCCGCATCCTCGACCAGACGCAAAAGCACCACGACTATCTGCTAGCTAGATATTCCTCGCAATCAAAGTCGAAAGAGCCTTCATCCCTTAGAGAAGATGCGTTCCAACTGCATGAAGCTCGCAAAGCCTACCTCAAAGCGTCAATGGACTATTCCGTCCAGGGCCCCCAACTACGAAATGCACTTGACAGGTTGTTGGTCCGGGTTTCTTACGATCAGTGGCGGGAACTTAAGATCTTCCATAACAGCAATGGCACGGCGTTTGCAAAATGGGGTCAAGAGATGGACCGCATCAAGGGGTGGGTGCATGAGATGGAAGGGAGTGAGAGGTCTTCCAAGCGGGAACTCTTATCTTCAAGAAAGCAGATCGAGGACGCTGCAGAGGCTGGAGCTCGACCATCTCGTGAGCTAGACGACTACTCCGTGTCCACAGTTCCGTACGTCGGTTCTCGTCCTCTGTCCACAACTAGTATGACGAAAGAGGCTAGGCCTGAGAAGCAAGGGTGGGTGTTCCTCCGAACTCTCTCTGGCAAACCCACACGAACTGTCTGGGTTAGACGCTGGGCTTTCCTTAAGTATGGCATCTTCGGCTGTCTCATCCAAGGTTCTCGGACTGGTGGCGTTGAAGAGAGCGAGAGAATAGGTGTTTTACTCTGTAGTGTTCGGCCGGCCTTCCAAGAAGAGCGAAGGTTTTGCTTCGAGGTGAAGACAAAAAGCAACACTATTGTGCTTCAGGCTGAGACGCAGAAAGAGCTTATGGATTGGATCGGTGCCTTTGAGGCTGCCAAGCGCAAGGCATTGGAGAATCCATCGAGCACCGATCTTTCAGTGACCCCTAAAGGGGGCGTGCAAGACCCGGCCTTCGCTATTTCTCAACCTCCAGCACCTGAATTCGCTGCCGACCCTTCGGAATCACTTACACCCCGTACAGGCGATGACCAAGGCTCTTCCGATCGCAGTGGAATGCTTGCTCTTCCAGAAAGAGACCCCTCTGCCCTTAGGAACAGCAGTGATTTCAGCAGCTACCGGAGGCTGACTAACTTGGACTCCGATAACCCGGCGCGCGAACACGCATCTCGGATTATGCAGAAGCTGGATCTTCACCGCAAACCAAACAATGCAGTAGCACCGTCTACTTCATTGCCAGGTGTAGGGGGCGGCATAGCGAGCCTCATCTCTGCGAGCCATAGTGCTCTTAGACCCGGGAGCCCCCCCCTACCCCTCGATGCTGATGGGAATCGGACCCGTAGCTCGACCCTCAACACAAACGAACCCCCCTCTAGTCTTGCGCCATTGACTTTGGCGAACCCCCCTGCCCCCACAAGCATGAGCAAGGCAGCCGTGATCGTGAGCAATGAGAGGGGCATCGGGTTGGGCCAAGCCGATAAAACGGGAGGAATGCCTAGCGGTATGATGGCGAATCTATGGGGAAGCTCTAATTGGGGCTTCATGAATAGATTCGAACGTGAACACATGGGCTTGCCCGGGGATCAGGACTCGGGCCCCTCATCATCACCTGCAAATGACCCGTCCAAACAATTTTTGACAGCGGAAGCTGATACGTCTAGCGGGCCTGCAGGGACTAAATCGCAGAAGTCTGGACCACCTGGGCCACGTCACAGACAGACGGTGAGTCTCGATGGAGACTCGTCGAAGGTGCAGCAGGCACTGATGGGTGCAATGCACGATTACCCCAATTACTACCCGCAGCAGCTTAAGATTCAGGACGCACAGTTTCGACTACTGTTTCCTGACATTAAACGGGAAGAGCCTTTGGTTATGGTATTCCGGGCTACATGGAATCCAAATGACCAACAGGACTTTCCTGGGAGAGCCTATGTTACGACTCAGAACATATACTTCTACAGTCACTACTTTGGGCTGGTTCTCACGACAAGCATCTCATTGGAAAGCATTAAAGAAGTCACTGCTGCCCATGGGAGAGATTGCGACTTCTTGTATCTCCACATGATCCCGCCTCCCGGCGAAGATACCCCAAGCCGCGGAACAGTCAAGACATTCCTTGAGCCATTGAGGCTTCTCCAGCGGCGCCTCAATTTTCTCATCCACAATTGTACCGCAGCCGAACCACTGGGACTGGATGCGACCTTCAAGACGTTGCACAGGATGGAATCGGAGGCACTAACACGAACGCCCAGCCTGGACAGTTGGGAGGACGTAACTGCTGGGGATGACAAGCTCGATGGTGCGGAAAGTGCTCCGGAAGCCCCAAGTAAGGAGAATGGACCCTCGATTTACATCGACAACGATTTGGATATGCACAAGAAGAATGGGAATAGCAAGGACTCCCCTAAGTTCAGACTTCCGACCCAAGCTGTCCAGTATGTTCCTCAAGGCGATCTTCATCTGGCAGCGGAGAAGGTATTCGACATTAGTCCTAAAGCGGTCTTCCATATCCTCTTTGGAGATAAGAGTGCAGTCTGGCAACTCCTCCTGCATCAACGAAGAGCAAAGGGTAGGTCATATCTTTAGATCTGAGATCCGCGCGTTTTCTAACAGGTCACAAGAAATCAAACAAGGACCTTGGGTCAGACACGAGTCCAATCATCTGAGAAGGGATTTCCACTATGAAATTGAGACAGCGGACATGCTTGGTATGCGCTACACACCCCACCACTTTTTACACACCATGACTTAGTTCTCACTGATCCCGTGCAGGACGCACCCACAGCAAGGAGATCTCTGATTACCAGATGATCGATGTCCTCAATGATCACTTATGCTATGTGATAACGGACAAGCGGACACCTTGGCACCTTCCCTTCAAACGCTCGTTCAGGCTAGTCAGCAAGGTTGTCATCACATTTGTCGCGAAGGGGAAAAGTAAGCTTTCGATTTACACCAAGCTGGAGTGGTTGTGGTCTCCCTACGGCCTTCAAAGTGAGTATTCCAGCAATCCATTGTACACATCAATAGTCGCTAAGGATCTACAGACGTCATTGATAAAAGCGCAATCAGTGACCTGGAACAAGACGCTCTGGATCTCGTCGATCTTGTTGGCGACCAGGTTCGCAGACTGGGTGTGCATAGTCGGACCAAGAAGGCCATAACGATTTTCGGACACATTGGGCGTCAGAATGTCGCCTCGCAATTTTCGCCCCAGGGGAACGTGCAGCTGGAGGCGCGCAATCCTCGGGTCCAGAGGGCCTTGGTGCAGCTGTTATTTGAGACGTCTGTGTCTTTCCTCGAGAGCTTCGTGTCGGACCTGATGATGTGGTCTTTCGCTTTCTTACGCTGGGTTTGGAAGACCTTCAGTGCAAATAAAGTCATCCTGGCTCTGTTACTACCGAGTGTCTTGATCAACGGGTTCTATTCATCACGCGATGCCTATGGATGGTGGTATGATAGGAGTGTCGGGAACTTCATGGCCCGCATCGGGGTTGGCCCGGACAATGTCATGAGTAAAGTTATCTATATGGGAGATATCGACGAGGCGATCGCGAACTCAACCATCGGCCACGGGAGTGAAAACGTGAGCGATTGCTTTGCAACCTTCCACCAACAGACGGTCCGCAATCCCGAAAACACAATAGCCGTTGGAACGCCAGGTTTCAGGGACTCGATGACCCGGAGCGCGGCGCGGAGGATTCAGCAGACCCGCGAACGCTTGGGGTCGTACCGACACAACCTCCTGGTTGCACTCCGCGTGGTGAACAGCATCGAAAAGGAAGTCATCCAAAACGAGTGGGAGCGCTGGCTGCGGCAGGAGTTGCGACGTTGCCGTCAAGTCGAGATTCTCCTTGGCAAGAACAGTGAAAATGAAGATGTTGACGTGGAAGTGGACCGCACGGGTCAGAGGGTCTTCGCTGAACTGACCGACGATGTTCAGCAGTGGTATGAAATGTATTGCACCAGTTGTCAGGCGGAACGCGCACAGCTCGATGAGCGTGGTTCTGGTGTTTTGTAAACAGCGTTCAGCACCTGGCGGAGGATACATGGCTGTTATGCCTGTCCTGCTACCTTTGATTCTTCAAACGATACCCGGCTGCAGTTGATCATCTGTGCGATTTGTTGAATGACTTCCAGGGTGGACTGATCATTCTTGAGGCTGTCTCCTCCCTGTATATATCCGATCTGACTGTCAAGATAAATTGGAAGGGCTTGTTGTAAAACCTCAAATGCAGCGGGCACATCTGGCCGTTGCTATTCATTCCTCTTCCCGGGCTCAGCGCAAATAGCCATCATCCACATGCGATCATGCACAACCGGTTCGTAGCCACAACCACACAGCCTTTCCTTTAATTCTGCCTCGGCTTCACCGCACCATCGTGAACAACATAGTACACCACGGTGCCATCTCCACCCATCTGCCTATCCACCGACGCCAGCAAGATCCTCTTCCCACCCCACTCTCTAGTCCCCCGAGCCTTCTCCCGATACTCATAATATTCCTTCAGCTTCTGCGCCTTCTCCTCATCCACCCCCTTCAAGGGATCCGTATCCCCCTCGTCGGCAGCGCTGTCACTCCCGTTCCCCTCGGGCAGCGAATCAAAGACCCCCGCCATCCGGCGCATCGTCCACGATTGGCCATGCACCGTGGGCAGAACGAACATGCGCTCCAGCTCGAGATCGTCTTCGCGCAGACCGCGTTCCAGGATATAGAGCTGCTCGTCGGGATGGGTGTAGAGCCGATGCGGAGGAATACCGGAGACGAGGTAGAGGGGTTCGGTGGGGGCAGCGCCTGTTGTCTTGGGGTCGGGGAGGTGGAGGTCGTGCACGCGGAGGGAGGTCCAGAGGTGCTGGTGCTGCAGGTTGTGGAGGATTTGGAGGGTGCTTGCGGAGAGAGGGGTGGTGGGGGAGGTGGAGGATATGAGGGTCGTGAGGGCGGAGGGTTCGAGGGGTGCTGGCAATGGTGCTGATGGTGGCATTGCGGTGGCCATGGCTGGATCTCTTTTCACTGCGTCTGGGATTGGAGGTCGGAGGTCGGAGGTTGCGGAGGAGGATGTTGGGCAGCGAGTCAAGATCGGCAGGTTGGAGCTAGAGGGGGAACTAATTGGGATTAGTATAAGCAAGCGCCAGGGTTTCATGAAGCAGAGGAGGTAGAGTACCGACCTGAAACGACCGTGGTAGCGAGGGGAATGGTTCGTAGGATCGGAGACTGAAGAATGGGATCGGCTGGGCGGGGCGGAAAAAAAGGGCGATCGCGCCGAGATTCCGCGGCGTGTTTTATTGACACAGAAGAACACATGGCATTATCCTCTGCCCCCCGACTTTATTAACGCCGCGGTGCCCTCGCGCTGGTTTCACTGTTTCACTTCGGAGCTTACTCTCCTTCCACCTTTGTTTTGTGTTTGCGCCTCACTGTCTGGCGATACCATCCGGCCTCGTGTCTTTCTCCTGTCCTGTTCGTTCATTGCAGTCCCACCAGCCCGGAGTATACAGAGCGCTGTCCATTATTCTTTCTCCCCATGGCGCGCCAAAAGCAATCTGCGCCCTTGCAACGGGCCACGTCTTCGGAGCTCATGCACATGCCCCCAAATGAGTCCGGGTCGCCTGTCAAGGCCAACGGCAACAGTGGGAATTCCCCTGTCGCGAATGGAAGTGCGTCGGGGAAGGATGCGGCGCATGAGGCCGCGCAGGAGACGCCCGGCCTGATGCAGCTCGCGATCTGTGTTCTGGGCATTTACGCCTCGTTGTATGTTTCCCTCGCCGCGCGCGTGGCAGTTGGAGATAAAGCATGGGTGAACATGGTCTGACTGACATCCTCCAGCCTTTCCTGGGGCGTTCTCCAAGAAGCCATTACCACCGTCTCGTATCCCCTTCATACCCCAACCGCCGAGGTCCCTGAGCCGCCCACGGAACGCTTCACCTTCTCGATTGTTTTGAATACCATCCAATCTACATTCGCCGCGATCACCGGCTTCCTATACCTCTTCTTTTCGACTCCGTCCGGTCAGCGGATTCCGTCGATCTTCCCGACCAAGAAGATCATCTTCCCTCTCTTCCTTGTCAGCGTCTCCTCGTCCCTCGCATCGCCTTTCGGATATGCCAGTCTCGCGCACATCGACTACCTCACTTTCATTCTCGCCAAGTCATGCAAGCTGCTACCGGTCATGTTCCTTCATCTGACCATTTTCCGGAAGAGGTACCCCCTGTATAAGTACGGAGTCGTCCTGCTGGTCACCCTCGGAGTCGCTACGTTCACCCTGCACCACCCGGGCACAAGCAAGAAGGTCGCGGCCTCCGCGGCGAAAGGTTCGGGCTCGAGCGTGTGGGGAATCTTCCTCCTTTCCATCAACCTGCTCCTGGACGGCCTCACGAACACTACCCAGGACCACGTCTTCACCTCCCCGCAGCTGTACACGCGCTTCACCGGGCCGCAGATGATGGTCGCACAGAACGTCCTGTCGACGGTGCTGACGAGCAGCTACCTGTTCATCATGCCCCATCTGTCGTCGACCGGCATCCTGCACGCCATCCTCCCGTTCCCGATCCCCCCCTCTACGGAGACGGAGCTGACCACCGCCATCGGCTTTCTGTCTCGACACCCCGAGGCCCTGAAGATTGTGCTCGGATTCGCCGCGTGCGGGGCCGTCGGCCAGCTCTTCATCTTCTACACCCTGTCTCGGTTCTCATCCCTGCTCCTCGTGACCGTGACTGTCACGCGCAAGATGCTGACCATGCTCCTGAGCGTGTTTTGGTTCGGCCACTCGCTCTCAGCCGGCCAGTGGCTCGGCGTGGGCCTTGTCTTCGGAGGCATTGGTGCCGAGGCCATCGTGCAGCGCCAGGAGAAGGCGGCCAAGGAGCGCGCAAAGGCGGCTAAAAAGGAGTAGTAAACGCCTTTCCCCCCCTTTGCTCCACTTACTTCCGTCATTGTTTTTATATTACATTTTCTGGACACATGTACATAGCTTCACTTCTCATTACTTAGACCTGCTTGACTCCATAGACCCTGACTACCATAATCATATCATGGCTTGATTTGATCCCATATCCATATTCAATTCACCCAGAACTGCTGTTTTAATTACGTACTACTTCCTCCCCTCCACCATAATAATATGATACCCAAACCCAGTCTTGATGTCCACAAACTTCGGACTCCCCGTCGTGCTCGGCTCCAACTCATACGCCGCCTTCTCAAACGCCGCATCCAGACTTCCCCGAACCTTCCATCCCAGCGATCCACCTACGCAATCAGCACCATCCATGCAGAACCCAACCAGTAGAACCCAACCCATAAGCACCCAGGGAACAACCGGGCTTTAAAAAGAACCCCCCCCCCCCCCAAAAAAAACCTAGGAAAAAGAAGAAGAACATACCCTGTCTAGCCTTATCCTCCGAGAACTCCCTCGCCACCTCGTCGAACTTCGACCCGTTGCGCAACTTCTCCAACGCCTCCTCCTTCTTGGAGAACTTTTCACACTGTGTTAGGTTGGATTTGTCAGTTGAGGATGCATGCCTTGTCATTCTCTTTCCATATATCCTGGAATCATTCCCCAGACACCTCTCTAGTAGACCCTCCCCCACGATAATCCATACAAAACATAGATAGAATATCCATCCCCTGCAACTCCCCCATGTCTGTGCCTGTGATATACCCCACTTCATTTACATAATCCCAACCAAAAATGATAATAAGAATAAAGAAGAGGGGGAAGGGGGTATACATACAAGAATATGCCTCACGTTGATGGCGGTGGCCGGCTTGAGGCCCTTTCCGCCGCCCTTGTCCCCGCTCTCCTTGCCTTTCTTGTCGCCGCCTTTGTTCTTGGGGGCCATGGTTGGGGTGATGTGATGTGATGTGGATATAAGAAGATAAATATATGGGATTGTGGTGAGAGGGTGAGGTACAGGGTGTTTGCTTGGAAAGATTGGGGTATAGATTGGGGTGGTGGTGGTGGTTGGGGAAATGCAAGCAAGGCCTGGTTGGATGGAGGTGTTTGCACCTGAAGCAAATGATGCTGAAGGAACGAAGGGGTGAGTGGGGGGAGTTATGGTGGCCTGAGGCAGGAGATGGTGTGTACCTCGGGATGGGTTCGATGGGAAGGAAGTAGGGCTGGGCTGGGTTGGCTGAGTGTCTACTTACCTTTCTTCTTATGGGACTGGGAAATGAGTTGGTCATGAATTCAGCTACATGGCTACACATCATTTATACTTAGTATTTGGTTTTCTGGATGACGGTTGTAGCAATCAAATATAAAAACAGCATGCTGTTTGGGAACATATTTCATTACCAACAATATACTGGAAAGGTTTAGTTATTGTATCAGATCTGTTTTGTTTACGATCGGGAGAAAAAAAGCAAATAAAAATTGTTTTAACATTTACTGATACAGAGAGAGAGAGAGAGAAAGTTAAATATCTACTAGATCCATGCAGGCTCACCAAGCTGCTTAATACAATCTAGACATTGCTGCATAGTTGACGTTGTTTTCGAGTATAGCATCTCAATGTGCTTGATTTATCTATATCTAATATTTACTTTATGAGAGGATCTTTTTGAATAGTAATTAGTAAGTCAGTTATATGTATTCCTGATCGTACCTACCGTAGTTGAGGCCGAAACAGCTTACGAATAGTACTTTGAGCTACTCGCGATACACATAAATGCCTAAGTTATTTATGATTGTTTTTTTATTGAAAATTCATCACTCCCCTGCTTCAAAGGACAGAGATAGACAAGGCAGTACTTTACCATTCTTGGACGCCGGTCTTAAAATTCCCTGAAGTCCACTGCCACCGGGGTAAGAGCTAGAGACGCAACTACTTGATATTGTCTTTTGGGGTTGTGATTACAGGGAATACTAGCTTGGTTGTACGGAGTAGCATTAAACACTACAGTAGGTCCCCGGTGCATATTGTGAAATCCTGCAATATTATAGATAATATCCATAGAATCTATTCGCCACTCGAGACAGTACTTAAGTCTGCTTATAGGCTGATAAGGTAGCCATGAGGAGAACCACTTTGTATTACTATTTACCTAGTTCGATCCCCTGGGTGAAGTAAAAAAAAAAAAAAAGATTATCTACTTAATGCTCCTGGATTTTCTAATCGACGGAGAAAGCATTTGTTTGTGGTAATAGTGTAGATTCTTTGACGAAATCCAAGCCATGGCCCTACTACCCATTGAAGCGGCAAGCGGGGGGATGGTTCAAGTCATAGTTGGGGGGTTGATCCTGGTTAGTTCTGAATGTCTTCGATTTCTTTCCTTGATGTCAAGTCAAGGGCTCTCACTAATATCATCAACTTGAACGAAGACCTACTTGACATCCCTGCTATATAGTATCTACCTCCACCCACTGGCAAAATATCCCGGTCCTCGGTCTTCCGCAGCCAGCAGGATTCCCATCACTTATGCAACCGTCAGTGGAAACCTACCATTCTGGCTTGAAAAGCAACACGTGAAGTACGGACCGGTTGTACGTGTTGCGCCGGACGAGCTCAGCTATTCCGATCCTCGTGCATGGAAAGATATCTTCGCCAGGCATCCAAACCGGCCATATGGCATGCCGCGCGAAAAGGGGATTTCCGCTATGTTCGACGACGAGCATAGCCCGCCCTCAATTGTTTCCGCCACCGATGTAGACCATCCCCGGATCAGTCGGGCGTATGCATCGTGTTTCACTAAGAGCGCTTTATCGGCACAGGAACCCTTGATCCTCGAGCACATCAAACGGTTGATGGTCAAACTCCATGAGGGACAAAACCAGCCCGTCAATATTGGGGATATGTTCACATTCCTGTTGTTTGATATCAAGGCCGATTTGCAGTTCGGCGAGAGTCTCCGGCTCCTCGATACAGCAGCCAACATTCCTTGGGTCGGCAGCCAGCCGTACTGGATACGGGCGTCAGTGATTCTGGCCGCTCTGGCAGAATTCCCTTTGATCAGGCTGATATCTCAGTGGGCTCTTCCGGGTTTCGTGAAAACCCAGCGCGATATGTACTTGAAATTCTCCAATGATAAAGTCAACCACCGACTGCAATCGATGGATGTTGACCGGCCTGATTTTTTGCAATTGATCGTGAAATCCAAAGAACAGCAGGGGACCCTTTCAGCCGATGAGCTTCGCGTTAATGCCCCAATTCTCATGACCGCCGGGAGCGATACAACGATGGCCTTGCTCAGTGGACTGATTGTCCATCTCATGAACGCGCCGCACGCTCACAAGAAGGTACAAGATGAGATACGCACCGCGTTTCGGACAAGTGAGGATATCACCATGTTGGCAATGAGCAGATTGCCTTTCGTGGACGCTTGTCTAAGAGAGACTCTCAGACTATACCCTTCTGTTCCCGCTTTGATTCCGCGCGTGGTACCTCAGCCCGGGGCGGAAATTGCTGGTCTATGGGTGTCTGGTGGAACAAGGTTGTGTATTTCTACGCTAGCAACGTCACGCTCTTCGCGACATTTCTTCGAAGCTGGCGCGTTTCATCCCGAACGATGGCGGAGAGCCGAGACTGGGGAGGAGGGAGACGGAGAAAAAGAAATATTTTCAGCAGATGATAAGAACGCCTTTCACCCATTCTCGATTGGTAACAGGAGCTGCCCTGGTCAAGAGTAAGTTATATGGACTTTTTCGCCCTTTATTCCAATATCATTTTATACTGACTTAACATTGAAGTATGGCATATTATATATCTCGAATGGTTCTTTGCCACATCGTCCTACAGTTTGACTTCGAGTCTTGTTCGGAAACTGCTACTTGGTTCGAAAGGCAACGGGCATGGCAGGTGTGGCATAAACCACCACTTTTGATCAAGCTGATTCCACCGAAGTCATAATCAACCAGACATTTTCGCGACAGGATTAGGCAGAGTCACGCTGGGTCTGTTGAAGCCAACGTACTGTATGTTGTTATAGATGCCCATATGATGTTGAGATGGCTGAGCATGTCAGACTCTAGTATGCAGCAAGAAGCATTGCAGACCCATGGAGATGTCAAAGCACCCTGCTGGTCGGGAAGTCAAGTTTGTAGAAACCCAAAGGTGCCTGCCTATGGTGGACTCAGATGATGGACAGCCAGGCTGATAGTTAGTAGAGTTCCTCGAAGCTCCGGCCGTACTTTTGACAAAGATGTCCGAGATAAGACACTAGCCTGGATGGATCACAGGGTTCAAAGACATTTTGGCGTAGGGTGGTACCATTGCTTTTGTGGTTGTCTCAGACAGGTTGGGAGCTAGGAATGAGGGAGGGGTTCGAGTGAGTAGGTGAGGATGGAAGGAGGCTTATATAGTGAGTGACCGCGAGGCATGTGAATACCCCTTATCCTGAATCACATCTGCCTCCTTCTTTCACCCTCGCATGTTCACACAGGCCTTGTCGCCATGGCTGTAACTTGCAACTTGCAACTTGCAACTTGCAGGCCAATACTCCGCACGTACGTACAGTACGGAGTACGGAGTAGGGAGTCCCCGACTGCTCGGGCGGTGACACAGGCAGGCTGAAGCCGGCCAGGCGGGGAGGCCGACAGCGACAGCCCCTCCCCGCCTCCGCCTCCGCCTCCACTTGGGTGGGATTCATCCATCACTACTCACTACTCCGTACTCCGTACCGGGGCTGCGTCAGTCAATGGCCGGGTGCATCTCATTGTGACGACATGACTTCTCCCTCAGTATCATCTCTCCCTGTCATTTCTGATCAGCCATTCAGACTGGCCGATTCCCTGACCCGAGATCAACCCTCACACGTAAGTTTCACCATCCTCTTCTGGGAATGCTGGCACTGTCCGTGTCCACCCGTCCGTCCCATTGCCAGGCTCACCTTGCCGTGTTACCAGCTAATTGGGGGATTCGTGTCTGATAGATCAACTCAAATCTCGTACATCTGACCCCTCCCATGCAACAGCCATAGGGCGAATCTGTTGGATGCATAGCAGGGATAATTGCCCCGGGTACTTCAGTCGAACCAACTACTCCGTATAACCAATGACGATAACGGATCTCGAGGCTGCCCGCATCAAGTCATTGCCGGGCGATGCTTTCTACATAGCAGATTTCATCTCGGAGGATGAGGAGTCGTTGCTGCTCCAAAAGGTGGGAATGTGACATGCATCCAGTGACCCCTGGGCTTCGTTTTGGTCTTCTCCTTGGCTGCAGAGGTCGGTGCTGATCGATTACGCCCTTAGATAACGGCTGCCCCGTTACCCCGCTGGACTCACCTTTCGCACCGTCGCCTCCAAACCTGGCCTTCCGCTCTCACCAAATCCAATGCTCTCATCTCCTCCCCGCTTCCCTCCTGGCTCGTTTCACCTATCATCACCCCTCGCTTTGACTCGCTCGGCATCTTTGCTGACGCCCCGCACGGTGTTCCAAATCATGTCCTGGTAAATGAATACTGCTCAGGACAGGGCATCATGCCGCATGAAGACGGGGCCGCCTACTACCCTCTCGTAGCTACGGTAAGCCTGGGCGCTCCTATCGTGCTGGATCTGTACGAGAAAAGCAGGAACGGCGAGGCAAATGGGAATGGCCGACCACGGTATCGGATCTTGCAGGAAAGACGCAGTCTGCTCGTCACCACGAAAAGTATCTATACGGATTTGCTGCATGGGATTGCAGACACAGCCAAGGACGAAGAACTTGGACCCGAATCTATCTGCAACTGGGACTTGCTGAGGGAGCGAGATCGATATGAATGCGGGTGGCTGGACAGAGGGACTCGGATAAGTTTGACTTATCGAGATGTCCTCAAAGTTGTAAAAATGGGAAATACGATGAAGTTTCTGGGTGACCGGTAGCCACAAATCGTTCTCCGCCATCCGCAGACACTTCTCCGCCGGCTTCAAACTACACAATCAGTATACCCAGGGAATCATGTTCCACCTCTCCCGCACAGACTCCTCGCCGAATCGTCGCATATACCATTGCTTGGTATTGGCAGCCGTGACACCCAAGTTGACGCCCACAAATACGAGGGCGGACAACAGCGTCTTGTTTAAGACCTCCCCCTGCGGTGCGGCCAGCAGGGCTAGGGAGAGATATATCACACACTCTGCCGTATAATGCGGACACACGATTCTGAGAAAGACAGGGTGAGATGGGAGAGTGTATTTCTTCAAGGAGAAGAGGTAATGGTGGCAATCATGCTGGAGGCCCGACGCTACCAAGAAGATAGGAATGCAGACAAACGTGCGGAGTGAGGGGGCTATTGTAACTTTGACGTCGTCGAGTTCTAGTTTATGAGACAGCAAGGTTCCTATGATGCGATCAGTGAGGTTCTCCGTGAATTCTACCAGCTCGAGCGGTACCTGCTCCTTCTATCCACACTGCAATGGATACTGCTAGGTAAAATGCAAGGCCTACGACCCAGTGGACAAACCACATCCTGGACGAAGAGGGCTTGAAGAAAGCGTTGCACTCATACAACCGTCTTCCACCCTGGATGAGCATGAAAGCCCAGCACAGAAACACCTGCTGTACTGACATCGACCTCTGCAAGTGATCCGGGCTTATCCTCGTCGCAAGGGCCTGGAACGCAGCTCCATGGCACAGAAGCTGCGCGGCCCAGAGGATCGACGCCAAAACGGAGACAATGTAGAACTGCGTGAAATAGCTGTGAGGGACTCTCAAGGAGGTAGCGTAGTCGAGAGCGCGTGCCGCCGGGAATTTGGTCGAGGACGCCGGGGGCGGCGGGGATTCCGAGCCGGCCGTCGAGGTTGCACGAGCGCCATAAGGGATGAAGCGTGAGTGCAGTGAGGTTGGCAGGAGGCTAACGGATAATATCTAGGACATTCTGGTTTTAGTTCCGTCGGTTTGACGTGGCGTCACCAATTCCGTGTGCCTCGGCTCAGTGAAGCTCAACATGTCCATACCGTACAGGATGCCAAAATGAAGAAGGCTCGGAGGGCGTCGACGGCGTCCATGTCCATGGAGGACAGAGCCGTATCCGCTAGGCCGGAGAGGAGCTCTATGACGACCCGAGTCCGCCACCGGTGCGGAGTACCCCGTAGGACTGCAGCGGAGGAGAGAAAATAGCAACCGGGTTGACCACTGCCGCGAACGCGTATCAGGAGTCTGGAGTTTGGCCAGGGAAGTGGGCAGATAGCGGGAGGAAGCAAGAATAATCGCGGGCGACAAACGGTGCAGGCCACAGGCCGGCCTCAAGGCTCGGTTTCTCACGGCGACGAGGCTCTGGTAATATTACGGGTACGATTGTTCCTGTCATGATGATGCGACACGTTCCAAAGGCTTAGTGTGGAGAACAAAAACACCGACCACTCCACAGCCCAAGGGATGAGCGAGATGAGCAGTCATAAATCATAAACAGGCCCCCCCGTCCGAGTAGGAATCGGCGTTTGTTTGATCCACCAGGGTCTCGTGAGTCGTGAGATTGAGCTGAGGGAGCGACCAGCAGGCTAGAAGGCTGAAGCCGGTCCAACGATGGACCAGCGCGGCTTCCCACCTCATGCAATCGACCCATGCCAAGGTCAACAACCCAAAAATATTCGGCGGTCCGGAGGTCTGGAGGTCCGGAGAGGTCAGAGGAGAGGAGGAGGAGCCTACCTAGGGACTACCCCAGCATACTCGGTATCTAAACTCGAGGGACAATACGGACCTTGTCCCTGCCAGTTCATCCGTCAATCCAACATTCCGGACCAACTACTTACTATCTAGTACTAGTCCTGAGACTACGTATCTACTAATGGAGTTCGACTCACGATGATGTGCCCTCCTTCCTCTTCTCTCCTCCCCTCCCCTCTCCCCTCCATCGACGCAGCCGATCCATGGACGGGTCGAGTAACCCATGCAGCGCCAACCTACCACCACCACCACCACCACTCACTAGCTAACAAGCTGAGCAAGCAGCAGCAGCAGGCTAGACTAGCAGCAGCAGAGGAAGGGGGGGCAAAAGCGGGGCGATAAGCTGGAACCATGCTTCACGATGACTGGTCTCAGACGAAGGCGGAGATCGCTGCTGCCCAGTGGGTCGCGCAGGCCTGAAGAAATAAACTAGGCCAGAAACGGCAACAAGCGGTTTGGCCGGCTGTCAATAATTGGCCAAGCCAGAGGGCGAGCTGATGCCTAGCCTGATGCCTAGCCCTGATAGCAGTCCGCAGCTTCCAGGGAAGGCCCAATTGCGTCGCCGGAGGGGCCTGGCATCGACGGGCACTGGCTGGCGCTCGCTGGCACTGGCCGTCACCCTCCCACCCTCCGTCCCAGGTCCCAGAGCCCGAGTTTCAGACGCAGTAAAAGAGGGAAAGTAAAATTGGGGTCGCAAAGAAAGGAAAATCCGTTTCCCTCTCTCACTGCCCTGCCCTCCCCTCGGACGACGGATCTAGGGATTTATCCGCCACCTCTCAGCTTGACCGCCCCCGCCCGCTTTTGGGCCTTCGCACAGGATCGTTTGGGTCTGGGTCGCCGGTCGATGGGCGGGTTCGACCTTCAGGCTGCCTCCCTGGTCGCTTCGTCTCGGCTGCAGCTGGACTTGTCCGTCGGCCCTGTCGGTCGGATTGGAGGGCTATGATGGAGCAACCCTGGGGGCTTCGCTGGAGGTGAGTAAGTACGTAAGTAGGCAAGGAAGGAAGGTCAGCCAGTCAGTCCGGCAGCCCGTCAGGTAAGCAGGTAAGCAGGTAAGCAGGTATCCATCCCTCCCCAGGTGTCATCCAAGTTGCAACTAGTACCTGGATATAGGGTAGATACATCCCGTCTGCATCCGTATCCAAAACGATGGCAGTGCTGTAATCACCGTCGCCGACTGCTCATCACTCGGGATCGTACGTACTCGCGACGGGATCGCTGATTGTCCCCATCGATCTATTATTACTACTACTATTACTGCGGTACAGAAGTACGTACGAAATTATTATTATTATTCGATCGATTAATTATTTCGCCCATCCGGGCATCCACAGTACGTAGCTAGCTACCTAGCAGCAGCAGCAGCAGCAGCACCTAGCAGCAACAGAGCATTTGCCCTGATTTTCTGTACCGTACCGGACTTACCTGGGGCCATCCATGACTAACCAACTAGCGAAAGGCATTGGCTCCGCTGGTGGCCAAAGGCGAGCGAGTGGTAATGGTAAGTTTCCCGGGGCGATACTATGACCACGACGACTCGACCTCGACGGCGACGGCGACGGCAACTCTTACCACCCGGCGACCTGCTGTGACCGCGACGGCGACTGCGGCTAATCCGTACCCAGGGACCTCCGTTCGATTCTGCTGCTGCTGCTGCTGCTGCGACTGATGACTCCCAGGCCTCGACTGGCGTGATTCGATCCGTCAGTTGCTGGCCGGTCGCTCCTTCCCGCCTGCTCGATCGCGACCCTCAGGATCCCACGGCAATCCTCACTAACCACCCGCTAAGACCCAACTAACTTCACGGACGGCGAACTACTCTCCTCTCTACCGCCCTGCGCCTGCTGCCACTTCCACTACGACGGGACCCCATTACCTGGTAATTTCGCTCATCCCAGTTGACCGTCGGCCGTTTCAACTTCTCTCTTCTTTCATCTTTCCTCTTCCCCAATAATTCTTCTTCCTCCTCCCTCTCCATCCAGATCCCACCCCCCCCCCAGCCAGTTCCTTCAACTCTTAATACTCCCTTCTCTCCCCCCCCCGCCTCCTTTCGCCCTCCCTCGAGTCGATAATTTAATTCCTTCCACTCCACCGACCGAACCAATCCTAGTCGTTTCACTCTTCGTGATCCCACCACCTCGTCGTCTCCTTTCCTCTTCACTTGCTCTTCTGAACTCGACTTGCACCCCTCTCGCCCACGCTCCTTCTCACGGCCCGGCCATCTCTTTGTCTCCCCAGTCAAGGACCCAAGCATTAACCCCTCGACGTCAAAGCGTGGTCGAGCACCAGCTTCCGCGCGCAACTGCTGGTGTATTTGACCACGGGTCCTCTTGTCCGCCACGGCCCCCGAAAATGACGAGCAGAACCCCCAGAAATCGAGTGCTACCGCTATGAGTGATGTTGAGGCTGTCTCCTCCCTGCCAGCTTCCCTGGATCCCGGACAAAGCGCTTTTGCTGTCAAGGTGAACCACCAGTCTACCTTGGGTCACCCACCTTCCAAGAGAGCCACCTCACCGGTCACTCAGGAAGAGGATGCTCCCGCCAAAGAGGTAGACCCTGCTGTCGGGGACGGCAATGGGCCACCAAGCCCCAAGGCTGACTCGGAGGCAGAAACCATAATCCAATCGGGCCGTGAATCCCTGTCGCCCGAGAAGAGACGGAAGTTCATAAAGCATGAGCCGAAACGACGTGATGATGCAAATGACCGTGTTGATGCCGCAGAGAGTGATCTTCCTCCTAATGACCTGAAAGTGAGAAAGAGAAATTCGGTGGATGGCGATGTGTCCAACGAACGCGACCGTCATGTGCGCCCGGTGAGCCCTCTGCAGAGGGCGGGGTCACCGCCCATCGTCAAGATAGAGAAGACCGAGGAACCTCAGTCAGTTCCGAGTAAAGTCGAGCTATTGCACCCTACAACATCCGTACCCAGAATATCAAGAAAGCGCAGCTTTAGTGAGAGTGTCGACGGAGAGGCGGATGCCCGTCGGAATGCTCGTCAACGCCATTCAGCAGCCCCCCGCGACCGCGAGCGAAGAGACTTGAACGGTATATCCTTACCTCGACCGGCTCCCAAGGATCGATCTGTCTCACCAATCCGGTCTCACAAGCGGACGGCCTCGGGTCCTCAGCTCAGTAGCGACATACACCTACATCGGAAGAGAAAAGCCCATACCCCGCTCATTCCTGGGGTACAAAGGCAGAGTTCTGAAGATAGAGTGTCTGTATCCTCTTCTACGAGTGGATCTCCGTTACCTAGCGCCTATGTCCGGAAGGTTGCATCCGTGGATGGTGCTTCGGCGTCTCCTGCCAGGCCGATGGGTCACA
This sequence comes from Aspergillus ellipticus CBS 707.79, assembly GCA_003184645.1. Lineage (NCBI taxonomy): Eukaryota > Fungi > Ascomycota > Eurotiomycetes > Eurotiales > Aspergillaceae > Aspergillus > Aspergillus ellipticus. The sequence continues at coordinate 81,843 of KZ825861.1, read as the reverse complement.
AGAAGCAGCGGGATCAAAATGGTCGAACGCGCCTTGCACGTGCCTGTGCCGCTCAGGAACTGGAAGTAGCAATTGCTCGACATGTCGACCGTCCCGAGGATCTTAATGTTGCCGACAATGCGGGCAATACGCCACTGCAAATTGCCTCTCTCGAAGGCTGCGCGTCTATTGTCAAGTTTCTACTCGAGGCTGGCTGTGAGGTCGAAACCAGGAACATCGACAGAGACACCCCTCTGATAGATGCCGTTGAGAACGGACATCTTGATGTTGTGAAGCTCTTGCTTCAGGCAGGGGCTAATCCCCGCGCAGTAAATGCAGAAGGCGACGAGCCGAGCGACTTGATTCCTTCAGATTCAGAAGATTACGACGAAATCCGACGAGTCATCGAGGAGGCAAAGGCCAATCCACGCCCGAGCCGCCGTTCAGAGGAACAGACCAGCTCTGGAAGTAGGGAAATGCCTTCACGCCGAGTCGCGGCTGCCAGCCCCCGCGAATCACCCCCTGTGAGTGGGCAGCGAAGCCCACCCTTTTCCAGCACCACGAGCAAACGGAAAAGCGTCAGAAGCGAAGCCACTCGAAATGATCTCTTGTGGACCAAGGCTACTCCGGAGAACCTACAAGCATTCGCTGCGAAGGGCGATATTGCTGGGGTCGCTAACATCCTCAATGTTGGGCAAAGGGCTGACGCCGAGTCTATGATCGCTGCGGCTAAGGGTGGTCACGATGAAGTTTTGTCTCTTCTGCTTGGCATGGGTGATGCCAATCCCGATCCCGATCCGGTACAAAACGGCTCCCAGAAGCCAGGCTACAATACTCCGATGCTGGCTGCCATTGGTCGAGGAAACCTTCCTGTCATCAAGCTCCTACTTGCCCAGCCTAGCTTCAACCCAGCCCGTCGACTTTACAAGGACCGTACTTACTTCGAGCTATCCCGGGAACGCAGGGCAGATAATTGGGAGGAAGAATTCGACCTTCTTCGTGATGCGTACGACGACTATATCCGCAACAAGAAGCAGCGAAGAGGTGACTTCTCGTCCCCACGACGAGTGCGTGATAAGGAGAAGGAAACCAAGCGCCCCGGGCGCAGAGACTCACCATCTCCTGGAGGCCGACCTCGGAAAGTGATTGGTAGCCCTGGCCGCCGAGACTCATCGAAGGATGCACTGTCGAAAGAGCGCAGGAGGGAAGTCATGGTGCACAGCAAAGAAAAGTCCGGTGTAGCTCGCCCTAAGGTTGCTCATATCGTCACGGCGGATCATGAAGCGCCACGTTCTGAGCCAGGCCGACTTAAGACAGGTTCGATGAGAGAGGCGGAATCTAGCCGTGGCGATGAGGCTCCGAAGAGGAGAAGGCTAATTGCTGGACGGCCACCGGACCGCGAGAAAAGAGTACCCGGCTTACCTTCATCTGACCCAATGTCAGGAAGAGACGATAATGTCAAAGCGCGAACCGATAATTCGGAATCAGCAACCCCTAAGCCTGGACCGCCGCTAAAGCGTGGACGCAGTAGTGTGAGCCCCGAACGGCCTCGATCTCGAGATACCGAGGTGGAGCGACATTCCCGCGAAGCACACAAGAAAAAGCGCCGAGTATTGTCGGAAGACGGGACACCGAATATCACCAACGGAAATGTCAAGAAGAGCCAGCTAGCCCCCGAGGACCTCAAGGCTTCTTCCCGCCACAGGGATGACAATCGTATTTCAGAACCTAAACGGGACCATTCACGAGACCCCGATGCTCCGCCAAGAGCGACCGAACGAAACCCTGTCAAAGAGGAAGAGGGAAGACATGAGACTCATGATCTTGAAGATATTCCGATGGAGGACCCTATAAATACCGCGGAAGCTGAAGCCGAGGCACGTCGAGAAAAAGAAGCTAAAGAGGCCAAAGAAGCTAAAGAAGCCAAGGAGGCCAAGGAAGCCAAGGAAGACAGAGAAGCCCAGGAAGCCAAAGCAAGGGAAGCTCAGAGAGTCAAAGAAGCCAAGGAGGCTCAGGAAGCCAAAGCAGCCAGGGAGGCTAAAGAAGCCAGGGAAGCCAAGGAGGCTAGAGAAGCTAAAGAAGCCCAGGAAGCCCAGGAAGCCCAGGAAGCCCTGAAAGCTGCCCAAGAGCGACAGGCAGAGAAAGAACGCCTAGCTGCTGAGGCAGAGAAAGCCCGGCTGGAAGAGGAGGAGCGGGTGGCGCGGGCGGCTCGCCTTGCTCAGGAGAAGGCAGAGGAAGAGCGCAAGCAAAGAGAGGCGGAGCAACGGCGGATCAAGCAAGCCGAAGACGAGCGCCAGAGGCGCCTCGAACAGGAAAGGCAACGGCTCACGAAACTGCGCAGGGAGCAGGAAGAGCAAGAACTACGCCGACGAGATGCTCTCCCCAGCCGACTCCGGGCAGCAGCCTACTTGGTGGGCTCGAACGATTCGCAGGCGAAGAGTCATGTATGGCTCAAGAAGTTCATGCCAATCGTCACTGCCGAAACACAGCAACTCGATCCGTCCTGTGGTCCGGACGTGGCTGAGGAGAAATGGGTTCCTAATTACTTGGTGGCGCCATTGTTGGCGACGAACGACCTTCAGTTATCGCAATATGCTAGTTGGGAGAAGCGCAATGCCACTCCCACCCAGCGGATAAACCTGTGGCGTGTCACGCGAAGGATGCTGGTTCAAGCGGATGAGACAGAGTTTCTCAACTCATCTTTTGGACAGATCATGCAAAAGGATAGCGAAACACGGCCCAGATACTTCGACATGGAGCATGTATTCTGGGTTAAGGTACGTCGTGTCTTGATATGATCTACCGAATCGCATGCTAACCCGTATATAGCTGTCCGATTTCATGGATCTTGTTCCGCATATCTCGCACCTTCATGAGTTGGACCTGCAGTTTCTGAAGATGCACATTGACCAGGAACCCCAAGCGCAGCCAGCGCTTGAGTTGCCGCAGGCTAATGGGCATATCCCTGGAACGCATACTGAGGACGCGCCGGGGCTTTTGGGAGGAAAAGGGTTGACTAATGGCTACGGACACGACCGGCCTAGTACATACGTCTAATTGTGGTTCTGCTTCAGCGATCGTTTAGCTTACGCTAGCCTGTACAGGGTGAATTTCTTGATGTATGACTATGATACCTGATGTGTGATGTTTGGATAGAGTGGTTGAATGATCATGATATCCCGAGATTCATTATCGTACCATATGTGTAAATGTGTTTCTGTCCGAGTGCCAATCCCAATCTCGAATGCGCACCGATGCCGTCCGTACCTGCCACACCGATCACGTGACCACATGTCTCCCACGGCACTGCAACCGTCGACTGCAGTCATGTGAGTGAGTGAGTGAAATGTACTTACGTAATATCCGTAGGGCACACATTTAGGCGAGACCAATGCAAAATTGCCCGCACCATCACCACCACTAGTCTATACAAGTACACACACCTCGACTCTTTGAGGATAATCCGACAGATCGTCTATCACACAACCAACAAAATGGTAAGCCAGACGCCCGTCCCCTCTCATGCGCACCGCATCACAACCCGCCGCACCACCACAATGGCACGCCAAAAGAAGCACCACCCAACTAACGACTTTTTTGCGAAATATCTAGTCGGACGGAGAAGAGACCCAGTCTAACCCCCCCGTCGCTGCCGACGAGGTCGAAGTCTCGGCTGATGCCGGTGCCGGCGGCCAGATGTCCGTCCTCGACGCCCTCAAGGGCGTTCTCCGCATCTCCCTGATCCACGACGGTCTTGCCCGTGGTCTCCGTGAGGCCGCCAAGGCCCTCGACCGTCGTCAGGCTCACATGTGTGTCCTGAACGAGGGCTGTGAGGAGGAGGCCTACAAGAAGCTCGTTGTTGCTCTCTGCTCCGAGCACAAGATCCCTCTGATCAAGGTCCCCGATGGAAAGATGCTCGGCGAGTGGGTTGGTCTTTGTACGTTCCCCTCACCACCTTCCTACTATATATAAAATAGTAGATGAAACAATCGGATGTGGGTTTCGCTAACGAGTATCTCGATAAACAGGCCAGCTCGACCGTGAGGGCAACGCTCGCAAGGTCGTCAACTGCTCTTGCGTCGTTGTTAAGGACTGGGGTGAGGAGTCCCAGGAGCGCTCCGTCCTCCTGAACTACTTCCAGACCGAGCAGTAAATTGCTCGTTTCTTCTGCATAAGTGGTTCTGACGGAGTCGCGCGCATGATACCGGTTTGATTTCAGGTTGATCTGGTGGGAGTGGGGTTTTGATACGGCTGGGTTGGGTGGTTTTGTGTGTGTGTGTGATGACTCGAAAGGAGGATGAAGGGAGGGTTGTGAATTCGGTTTTATGGACTCGCTTTGACAACTTGAGGTGTCAGTCCACACGGGGGTGCTATATCTATCTACGGTATCTAACGCTTACTGCCGAACCAGCGCCGAGCATACCTGCCTGCCTGTTTTTGATAGCGAGGATCAGTTCAGTCAATCGGATCATGGGACTCTAAAAACATTTTTTTTTTCTTTTTGGGTTTGGTTCGTACTCATGGGGTGGTTGTAGTTTACGGGACGGATTGTGCGGGGTTGGAGTGATTGGGAAGGGCATATGGTGGGTGTAGACTGTGTAGACGATTGGTTTAAAAGGAATTTTTAGGCTGTGAAGTTAAATCAATTTGATGCTTGATATCTCTGGTTGGTTATGGACAATCGAAGTTGACAAGACAACACCCGGCTATGCAAATTGCAAATTGCAAGTACTATGTACCATCCAACGCCATAACGAGAAAGCCGATCAATGGGGAGTCTACAATACACATGACCATTCTCCCGCCTTTGGTGCCTGGGCTCTTCGATGCAAAACTACCGGAACCCATATGAGGGACGTACCATTTTCTTCGTCTCCGGTTTCAACGACAGCTGCTGATATGGCGAGCTGCCCGGATCGTAGTATAGTCCCTCGATGTGCCCGCTCTCGCGATTCAGCGAGATGTAGTAGAACCCGGAAATCGTTAATCCTTGTCGAGAGTCGGTGGGGGTGATGAAGCAGCGTTCTAGGTAACCTGTTAGCCACTCACACTAAATCGTAGTCCGACAAACTTACCCTTCCATCTCATCAATATCCACCCCCTGGATAACTGCTCCGTGACCCATTTCCGACTCACAAGATTGCGCGTCATTTCCTCATCTGATAGATTTTTGAACGGCTGCAGCTCCCGCCAATATGTACTGTCGATCTCTGCATCTGCCTTGAAATTCTTCGTTTCAAGTGTGTGCGTATTGAAATCAATGATTTCCCCTTCCAAATATGTAACGATATGGGCGTCATGTGCCGGCGAAGTTTTGTCGGGGATGTTGTATGCCTCCATAGTGCCTGACAGCGTCATCTCTTCCGTGTTGATGTCGTGTATCGTGACTTTCACGGGCCAATTCTCATCCTTTCCGCCTCCAAGGTTGTAGATGTTGTTGGCTAAGTAGCGTCGCCCCGTCGTCGTATACACGCTGATGCGGCTGTTGTCACTTCCATTGACGATCATCGGGTCCTGGGAGGACGAGGGGCTGGGCATTCGCTGCGAGAAAATCGATCCAGCGGTGCTGGCCGCGCGTTGCGAGCCGGAAAAGACCACACCAGGACGAAGCCATGAACATTCGGGCGGCGGGGCTATTGAGGTGGTGTCCAGTATGAAATCATCTTCGTTGCCGTTCAGGAATTCCGTATTGACGAACCCGCCGGCGGCCGCCGAGGTGAGGCTTTCTTCAAACGATGTCGAATAGCGCAGACGGTCAAGATACCGGATAGTCTCTTTTAATCGCGGATTCGGGGGATTCTCCATATGCAACTGTCGGTGGGCATTGATCCGGGCGCGTAGGTCATTTTGAGTCGGAAGTCGAGACGGCTCGCCGCGACTGCTGGGGAGAAACCGGTATGCCCGTGAAGTTGACGTGGCCCCTGGCCGTTCCCGACTCTCCTCCGAGTCCTGAGCGGCTCGTTCCCGGTCCAATAGATAATTGTGGAGCGTCCGCGTCCGTGAAAACCGGGGTTGGCGTCGGACTGATTGTAGCAAGGCTTCTGTCATCGACGACGGAAAAGCATTATTCGGGCGATGAGAACTAGTGTTTTCTGGTGGATCCTCCGGCATTACCGGCGGACTTCGTTCGGTGACATCGCGACGCGCGTGCCGGCGAGCAGCCGCATAGCGATCGGAAAAGCGACCGAACCATGAAACGGTGTTGCTGTCGTGCAGCGGCTCGTAGCGTACATCGTCGTCGTCATCGTCGGAGGCCGGCGCCCAGCCGTAAAGCGAGCGCGGATTAGACATTCGACCTTCGTAATTGGGAAGGCTATTCGGGTTGCTGTTGCTGTTGCTACTGTTGTTGCTGGAGCCGTCGCGCTGACGGCGCACGACGGGGATGCGACGGTTGATCTCGATGCGCAGGCTCGAAGGATCGTCTAATTCCATCGGATCAAGATCAAAACCGGTCTGGGGGGGTTGACGCCGTCGGCGCTGGCGACTGAGTGAAGAGGACGAGTCGGGGGGGGAGCGCACACGAGATCGTAGGAAGCTCACGTTATCATCATGGGCGTCATCGGACACGGCTGCGGGGAGGGAGGGAACGGGGAGGAAGGCTGCGGTCAAAGGCCGGAGGGAAGAAGCGGAGGACGACTGAGCGGGGGGGTCCTGCGATAAGAATGAAGGTTTAGTAGCGGAAACTTATTCATTGCTCGCTGTCCACCTATCGTCAGATGATGGAATTCGAGGAGACGGCACGGCACGTTCGATATGCGTTGTATCCACCCGGACAGAGTGCGGATTGGAGGCCGAAGTCTGTGCAGTCAGGGCGGCAACAGTCCCGTCCCGACACGCCACAAAAGCCATCAAACGGGATGAGGGATGGGAACTTACAGAAGGCGAGTTGACTGGGGGCATGGTCTGGAGGAGGAAGAGGGAGGAGCGGGTGAAGTGGCGGCGGAGAGGCAATCCGCCAGGGAGAGAGGCTCGGGGAGGGAGAGTTCATCCACCAGGAGATTGGCAAGAGAGAACGGAGGCCACCAAGCACAATCTACGATCGTGAATCGTAGTGGATCATCAAGCATGCCCGACGGGGGAGGCAAGGAGGCGATGGGCGGCGATGCAGAGGAGAAAGTCGAAAGAAGCCTGAGGACGTCGGAGCGAATCCCACGCCGCCAGTCACTGGTTTGCCTAATCGGGCGCCCGCCGCCGACTGGGCAATGCCGCCGTTGTTCGTTCCCCCTGCTTGTCGTTCCCCTGGCCTTGTTTCATGGATCTATCCGGCTCCTTTCTGTCTCAGGCCTCGTGCGACTGCTCCGCTTCTCTTCGTTGGTCCATCTCGCCGTCGAACTCCCTCTCCCTCCCCTGTCCTGATCCTCAGGGCCGACCTCCGTACTCCCGATCAGCCCAGAGTACGGAGTACATCCCAACCCAACCAACAACCTGTCACTGCGACTCAAAAATACGTGCAGGGTGCTTTGCCGCCTCCACACAATTTATGCTCCAGATGATAGCTGGACTAATGCAAGACATCAGCCCCCGTCCATCAGCCGAGTCCGCTATTCCCTTACCAGTCCGCTCTAGATCGAAGCCAATCTCTTATCGTCGTGCATGGTCTGGTCCCTGATGGATCGACTGCAGAACCGCCAAGATGCCCCATCCAGGGACCCATACCTATACTCTGTCAGACCCAAGTCGTCGGTAGTTCGGCCTGGCAAACGGAGCAACTCCGATCTCTCCTCACGATCACGATGACTACGGTCTCGGTATAACTATGGAGTATTTCCCACAGTGTCTTGATGGATCGGTACATCCCACCCTCTTCAAATCTAGAACTTGCCCACCATGGTTAAAATCAAGTCCATTGAGTACTTCCGCGTCCCTCCCCGGTGGCTCTTCGTGAAGATTGTCGACGAAGATGGCGTTTGCGGCTGGGGTGAAAGTACCCTAGAAGGCCATACCGAGGCCGTTGAGGGCACCCTGAATGCGCTCTGTAAGCGATTTGTGGGCTACGAAGCTGAGTACGCATTTACTGTCTTTTCATAGCGAGCCATCCGCTAACCGACCGAACAATTAGTGACATTGAGCACATATGGCAAATGTCCTGGCGCCTTGGCTTCTATCGTGGCGGCCCGGTCTTCATGTCCGCCATATCAGGAATTGACATCGCTCTCTGGGATCTCAAGGGCCGTCGGCTCGGAGTCCCCATCCACCAGCTTCTCGGAGGCAAGGTCCGGAACAAACTCTCGGTCTATGCGTGGATTGGTGGCGACAGACCCTCCGACGTCGAAGCAGCGGGCAAAGCTCGTCTCGCGCAAGGTTTCAAGGCTATTAAGATGAACGCTACCGAGGATGTCAACTGGCTCGATTCCCCTCGGGCGCTAGACTCCTCTGTCGAACGTCTCAAGGCCGTCAAAGCTCTGGGTCTAGACGCCGCTCTCGACTTCCACGGCCGCCTTCATAAGCCCATGGCCAAACAGCTAGCGAAGGCGCTTGAGCCGCACCGTCCTCTCTTCCTCGAGGAGCCACTCCTCTCCGAACACCCCGAAGCCATCAAGCAGCTTTCGGACCAGGTGTCTTGTCCCATTGCCCTAGGCGAGCGTCTCTACAGTCGCTGGGATGTGAAACGGTTCCTGGAAGACGCGAGCGTCGACATTCTCCAGCCCGATATCTCTCACTGCGGTGGTATCTCAGAACTACGACGCATAGCCTCCATGGCCGAGACCTACGATGTCGCGATTGCGCCACATTGCCCACTTGGGTCCATCGCCTTGGCTGCGTGCATGCAGGTTGACCTGGCGACGCCCAACTTTGTTATCCAGGAGATGAGTCTGGGCATGCATTACAACACAGAGGCTGGTGAGTATGACATTACGAGCTACGTCAAGAATCCGGGCGTCTTTGAGGTGAAAGATGGCTATGTGGATGCTCTGACAGCACCTGGCCTGGGAATTGACGTGGACGAGGAGTTGGTCAGACGGCTATCGTCGAATACGGAGGCCTGGCTGCCCAAGGAGTTTTATGGGCCTGACGGAGGGATCCGAGAGTGGTAGTGGTTCTGTGTGTGTCTTGCATAGCGAAAATACATGCCACCCAAGTAGCATTTGCATATGGTCGAGTCAAATGGGGAGATACCCAAGAAAAACCGTCTTCTGTTGTGATCTCTATCTAAGGAATCTATCTAAGTGAACGAGCCGCTATAAAACTCTATGTCCTGATCTCATCACACATATGACTGAGTAAAAGATGGCCAAGGCGCCCAGGCCTCCAAATCCACTCACGCCTTACGCGCAGCATTGAGGGCATCCGCCCGGTTGATACAATCGTTGATCATAGTCCAGAACCCATCCAGATCGACCCCGCGAGGAATGCAAACTCCCTTGGACGCAGGCTTGGCCACCGAGCGACCCAGCGAGCCCACCAACTCGGGATCGGCCCCCCACGACCCATGGAGTCCGTCTGTGATAACCGTGACATCGAAGCGCTCCCCGTCGCGGTCATCGAACTTCAGGACCTGATCGGGGTGGTTCTTCGCGAACAACGGGTTCAGGGCCGACAGGATGATCGCAACGGCCAGAGGGTCGTGAAGGGGCGGACCCGAGGCGAGTCCGAAGACAGTGTCGTAGGTGGACGCAAAGAAGATGAGGAGCTCATACAGCATCTGACGAAGGGTCGTAGGCTCGACAGAGGCGTCATCCACGCCATGTCTGACGAGGTTGCGCACGGTGCTAGTAGCGAGGACCTGGTGGGTGAGATCGAGCGTGATCAAGGCCGTCTTGGGAGCGACAACCGGATCACTGAAGATTGCCTGGGAGGCCTCGGGATCGCACTAGGGAGGGTCAGTTGTCGGTCTCAGTCATAACCGTAAAAGCGAAGCACGGTCATGACGAATACACGAGAAACATACGTAGATATTGAACTCAGCCAGGGGGGTAATATTTCCGATGCGGTCCTCCTCGCCCTTGATTCTGCTCATGGGCGCATCGGTGAAGCCCTCGCCAACACCGCCGCCCATGATAGTCAGACCCTGGATGTGCTCTCCCACCTCCGGGAAAGTCGCGAAGAGAAGCGCAACGTTGGTCAAGGTTCCAGTCGCCACGACCCATGCGGTGCCCTTGGGCTGCGCCATAAGAGCATCCCGCATCGCGAGGATGGGGTTCTTGTCCGTGATCGGGGCCCTCGAGGCCTTGGGCAGTAGATCGGTGCCATCGAGACCGGAGTCACCTGTAATGTGCACCGGGGGTTATTTTTCGATGGCCAGTTGTTAGGTGTAGAGCCCGCACGTACCGTGGATGTTCGGCGCATGCAGTGCAGGCCTGCAGAATGGCTTCTTGCTTCCTGGATATACGGGGATTTCTGGCCGACCGATGGCCTCTAGGACTCTGGTGGCATTGATGGTGGTGTTCTCCAGAGAGGCATTGCCGTGGATGGTCGTGATACCGAGAAGATTCAATGAAGGGTGGTGGGCTGCGAGGAGGATGGCAAATGCGTCCTTTTGGCGTGGTTAATCGTCCGCATGGTCTGTATATGAGGCTTGAGTCATACTCACATCGTGGCCTGGGAACAGCTGTTAGCATTGCGATGATGCAGGGGGGTTGGTGGCGGGGTGCAGTAGAGGACCTACCCGGATCGCAGTCCAGCCAGAGGGGAATTGGGGTGTCCGCTGCGGAAGCCATTGTTGTGAACGCCGTCGAGATGAATGGATGGAGACTTGCTGACTTTTGTCGAGCCGGAAAAGCAAGCAATGCGGGGAGTTTGGCCTGATAAGGGACGCCCACGCCGATAAGGCTTATCGGGGAGCCACGGGGTCGAACGGGCCCTAAGCCCTACCTTCCCGATCGGGGGTGGGGGATGGTAGCGCAGCGTCATTGCTCCTGCTAGGCTGCTCCTGCTAGGCTGCTCCGGCTGGCAGTCCGCCGCAGCTGCCGCAGTCGAACTCCCTGTATCGGATGGGAATCGCCGCCCTGAGATTATCCCGGTTGGATGTTGCTTCTGTTGCCGGTCTTCTGTCTTGTCTCCCCCGTCTACGTCTAGCAATCTATTTCCTCGGTCTTGCCCCCCTTACTGCGATGAGATGACCGGCGACCCGATCCGCCCGGGCCTCCATCCGCTTTCGCATCTCAAAGCTGGCCCAACAACCTCCAGTTCGAAGTCGACGGCCCTGCCTGTTTCCCCGTCGTCGCCATCATTCCCCAATCTGCCGACGCGCCCTCAGTTGTCGAAGCATGCTAGTCGCGAGGATCCGGTGAATGCGACAAGCGACAAGGCGACTATCGCTCTGATTCGACGCGTCCTATGCCCCCAAACAAATAGCCATGGCGGTGCTTCGACCCCTCAGCCTCCGGAGGATGTGCTGCCCCCGCTCACGAGCTCGAACGAAGTAGATCGCCAGCTCTACGCCCTTATCGCCATAATCGTCAAGGAGTTTGTCTTCACCTGGTATTCGAAAATCACGTCGGATCCGGCGCTCGTCAACGAGCTTCTCCTGGTCATTGCGCATTGCACACGTGCCCTCGAACAGAGACTACGCGATACAGATGTGGCGCAGCTGGTTCTCGATGAAATCCCTGGTCTCATTGAGACGCATATCGCCAGTAAGGCCCTGTAGTCCTTGGTGCTGCTTGTTGGTCAGGTCATCAGGGGACACTTGAACTGACGGGATAACTGTTCATACATAGCCTACAGACTAGCCAAGCAACAGTCTCAATCGTCTCAGCTCTCTCCCTCACTCCGCGAGATTTACCATACCCTGAATCCACACCCTGGCCTCTCACCGGTCCCTGACCCGTCTGACGCTCAAGCTATCGCGCAGCAACAAGAGAATGAATCTATATATCGGCAGCTCTTGCTGCAGGGGGCACTGGCGATGCTTCTGCCGACGGAGGATCTAGAAAACGTCTGCTTGCGGACTCTCCTAGGGGATATCTTGGCGGATCTCGTCCTGGGCAACGCAGTGGCCGGGAAAATAAGCGAAGGATGGTTCTTGTGGGAAAGCATCACAAAGGTGGTCAACATGGTAGGACGCGATAGTCACGAGGGGGAAGCATCAACAGCAGGGATACGCCAGAGATCGCAACTTCACAACTACGGCCTACTCTCGCCCCGGGAGGAGTTTTCGAAGGGCCATTCGTCTCAGACCCAGGTGACAGTCCCCGACTGGGTCTGGCAGATCTTACAATATGTCTACACGGCCTACGTGACCCTACGTTTCATCGTGGTCGGCCTATTTCGCGTTGCATCCGCACCTCCGGATGCCTCGTCCCTGACATCTTGTCCTCCAACCAGCGACGTCAACGAGGCCCCCTCAGCCCCTAGGAAGCGCCCTGTGCTGAACTACCGGGTGTCTGGCATGCTCTCACAGTTGATGGACGTACCTCGGCGGATGCCTTGGCTGGGAGGATTCCTGGCACTAATCCAGTACTTGACCCTGGCAGGCCCAGGCAGATTAGGTGACACCGATAGCGTTCTTGATAGGTGAGTGGCCCCTTCATTTTGAGTTCCCGAAATTCCGCCCCCCACCCCCCATCTCCATCACCAGCCACTTTTGTCGTTCATTGACGGGCATGGACTCCGATCGCTGGATCGAGCAGCAAGACGGTGCGACGGTCCTGGCGGGAGGGTGTGTGTGTGGTCTTTGAACTGTGGAGAAGCGGTACGGTTGGATCTCCGAACCTATGATCTACAGGCAGGCGCTGGAAAATGACGCTCGGGGTGCGACCTGAGGGCGCGCGGTATTGGAGGTGGGAGGGCGGACAGGAGGATGCAGGCGGATGCGCATCGCTCGCATGCTGCAACGATCACTTGATCTGCTGGTGGATGCTTCGCCCATCCTTACCATCCTTCGCTGCCAGCCCGTCCTCGGCCCTCATTGGCCGCCGCCCTGGCCGTATGGTCATGACGGCCTGTGACCGGCGCGTACGGTTATATAACGCCGGCCGTACCGGCTGTTACCCTGCGGAAACCCTCTTCTGCAGACGGCCTGCGGCGGCCAGTGCTGCGGTGGTTCATTATCAATTTCCGTTGATTAACCTAACCTACCCTTGACCACGGCTGCCGTCGCCCTTGGGCTGGCTGTGCGGGAGCTTTGACACCGTCCGGTCATGCCATCCTCTCGGACAGTCGTGGTATCGGACATACCGAAACTAGGTGCCTTAGGTAGCCCTGGGCCACTGCTGGGTCTCCTGTCTGTCAATCTCGCGTCCGCAGCCAATTTTCTGATTGTCGTGGGTAAAATTGGGCCCTGGGCTGGGCCGGCCCTTCCGTCCCGTCCAGCTCCAGCTTTTCCTTTCCGCAATCCGCGCACAACTGCCTGGGCTGACGGGCAGTTAAACAATGCCCAAGGCATCGAACGAACAAAGAACCAGAAAAAGAAATTCTCGAACTACCAACCGCTCGACATCTCCTCGCGAAGTTAAAATCGAGGGGGGCGTGCCTACCCCTGCCCCTGGAAAGGAGCGCCCAAGTCCCAACGCTAATGGGTCTCCCAAAATGAATTGCGACGATCATGCATCCATTGGTTGACGGAACGGTCTTCGACCTTCAGGGATTTGCATGGATAGGGCGACAGCTCGTTCTACCCTCCAATTTCGAGCCAATTAAGGAAGTTATTCGCACAGAATTTTTCTGATTTGGAACCCCTGGTACGACTCGCCGGGCCCCTAGGGTGGTGCGTTCAGACACGCTACCAGAATCGCCCAGGCTATGCTTTCCCCGAACAACGCCAGAGTCGTCATTTTCCCTTGGTGCTACGCAGAGCGGGCGAGCGAATCCTGGGTCCCCGTTCTCTGTCTTCTGACTTGTCGTCATCTTCAGCATTGGCGGCATCGACCTTTGCACCAATGGTTGGCCCAAGCTCCTGGCTGCCCCTAGCCAAGCAGATCCCTCTGCTAGTGTTCCTTCACCTGTTCACTTTATCTGGGACTGTCATATTTTATCATATTATTTTCTTCCTTTTTGCCATTCTCGTCTCACGGGGCAAACCGCTTCTCCACAATTTGAAGTTCTACCGTCTTGTTGCCTCGGAGCTCTCACGGGCCTTGCGATTCGACTGCTGACTGACTCCCTTGTGTTTCCCCTTCGAGATGACTGCCTGACCATGAACCTAATTATCTTTTTTTTTTCTTACGTTTTTCTCCACTAGGTTCCTGTACGAGACCATCCGGGCTTATGTTTTCACCCCTGCCCTGTTGCCAAACCTGCTTCTAGCGACCCGGGCGGCGCTTTTCCCTTTGAACGCCCGGCCAGCGTCCACGGCGGCAGAAGGTCGCACCGCGGCATCGGCTCCGTCGCTGTCCGTGCGACATCCAACGCCCCCTATAGAGAAAGGCCCTGTTAGCGACACCGCTGGCGCAAGTGACGCCTGCAGTAGCGTCTCGACGCCTGGTCTCTCAGCGACAGCGCCCTTATCGCCGGACCCGCGGGCTTCCACGCCCGACGTCGCTTCGATCAAGCGACGCTGCGCGGCCAGCCTTCTGTCCCGGGTTCCTCGCCCAATTGCGCGTCGTTTCTTCGGCGTCCCGGCTGCCCCTATCGAGCACAACCCGTCACCCCAATGCCAAGAGCCACCGAGCAGCTCTACCACCACCCATGAATCGCCGTGGCTGGACCCTCCCCGGGCGCCATCCATCGCCTCACTCGCCGACGACGGCGGCGGCGGCCTAGAAGAGTCGCTCCTTCTCGCAGCGGTCGAGGAGGTTCTCGACCTTTTCGCGGACCAGTATTGCAACAAGCACCTAATTTATTCCATCATGGAAGTCGTCCTCACGAAGCTCCTCCCGGAGTTGTCTGAGCGCAGTATCACAGAGCTAATGGAGAACAGGGGTGTGTATCAGGCCTTGAGTTGACTTCAGCCTACCACGCCTCATCATAGATGGCGTAGTAGTATTCGCTACGTCAAGGAGCTCTCCTTTCGCCTACCTAGGGTAGTAATGTTAATGACACACCAATATTGCATCAAATCCCTCCACATTTTATCCCCCCCCCCCTCCCCATGTGCGCTGTAGCTATATGCCAGGAAGTCGTATTAAGCTCCCCACCTGGTCGAACGGGCTAGCTGGGGGGATGGGGATTATTTGGAGTCGCAACGGGGCCACATACAACATACATAAAAATCATTTAGTACGTACATACACACGCACAGTATCCCGCACACCGTGGCAAAAAAAAAATACAAAAAAAAGGTCCCTAGTAAAAGTCGAAGTAAGCATTTACCTCCTGCATTTCCCCCAGAGCCCGGGAGCTGCGAAGGGCTTCCCCGACCCCGCCAATGGAAAGTCGGGCAGCAATTCGTACATCCGTACACCCAATGGGAAACGGGCGTGGGAGCCGATATAGGAGCGGGAGCGGGTGCAGGTGCATGGCATATGTAAGACGGAGGGAGAGGATTTTGATCCTTGGAAGGAGGTGGACGGATGGATGATGATGGGTATATTTAGGTGGATGGAATGGTGGGTATGTAGATGGATGGATGGCTAGGTGTGTAGGTGTGTAGGTACTTAGGTAGATGGAATGGTGTGTGCGTGTGTATGGAATTGATTGAAGTACAGCAAGCACACTGGCGCAGCTACTTATCTAGGCATGTAGGTAATTACTTGGGTAGGTACCTAGGCAAGTAAGTAAGTAAGTACCTAGGCAGCAGGGTACAAAAGAGGAGGGAGAGAGAGAGGGAGAGAGAGAGAGTGGGGAAAGGGGCAACGTTAGTTCCAGATGGGATGCCTCGGCGCGTATCTTGAGCATCAGCATCAGATCAACCTGTCGGTGCCGAGTGTCAAATGTCAAATGTCAACTGTCAAATGTTAGTGTCAGTGTCAGTGTCAGGGAACCGTACCTTAGATACCTTAGTATCATCTGTAGGTAGGTAGGTGGCTGGGTAGCTAGCTATCTAGCTAAGGCAAGAAGAAACGAAACGAGGCGAGCACGCCGGGCTGCAGAACCATCCAAAAATGGCGGTGCTGGTCCGATTCAGGTCAGGCGTGCCAGGTGCCAGCACCGGCGGGGGAAGAAGAAGGAGGAGGAGGAGGAGGTCGGGTCCAGGTTGTTCGCGCGCAGGTCTGTGACAGGGCATGGGGCATGCAGCACGCACCAGCTTATCTGTCGAATCAGGCCCTCGTGTGCCTTGCCAGGGACAGCGCATAAGGGGCCGGAGGAGGGGGATCAAACAAGGGAGGTGCCGTGCCTGGGTAGCATTAGATGGAGGAAACGGCGCAGAGTGCGGTGTAGATTAAAAACCAAAATAATTACTAGAGTACCTAGTTCAGGGTAAGGTTGTAAGAAAAAGATCAAAAATTAAAAAAATAAACTAAATACAGATACCGTATGATCATCTGCTTTCTTATATTGTTTGCCAGTGTGACTCGGACCCCTGACGATGGTGATGAATGATGATGAGATCAACGGATGAACGGAACCCAATGGACACTGGAACAGGGATACAGGGCATTCAATGGCAAAAAAGACATCCGCGTGAGCGGGCGGGTTCTGATGAATCGTATGCTTGTTTGATAGATATGAATATGAAAGAAGAAAAAACATCAATGAAAATCCCAGTAAACTCAAAGCCATCTGTCAAGCCAATTCTTCACTCAACACCGTGGGTTCCTGTCGCCAGGACCAGCACTTAAATTCCCTCCCTTTCCCGTATGACCGTATATTTGAGGTTGCCCTCGCCCGGTGTATCTTTGATGGTTTTTTTTCAGACACCTTAACTGTAGTATCTCAAGACCCATGGTACATCAAATTTGCTGAATATGGCACGTAAAATGCAATGTCAAAGCAGAAAGCCACCCACCCATTGGTAAAACAAACAGAATGATGCGTGGTATAATGAAATGAAATATGGAAACAAGAAAAAAAAAAAGCCAAGGAAAGGAAAAGTAGGTAAAACACTATGCCCTGGCAATAGTGCCAGGCTTGCGGGTCTGCTATTGCCCCCATGGTTGCGGTATGCATTAGTCGCTGTCGTTGTATTAATGCCATGGCTCATAACCTCTAGCCAAGACCATGAATACTTCGCTTCTTGTTTAGATGAGGCGAGTCATCGTGTTCGTCGATACGAGAGAGGCCCCCTGGAAGTGTGGTCTGCTGTGCCTTGGCGAGCTCGAGCCTTTCCATCAATTTCCCGATGGTCATGTAGTCGTCTGCCCCCAGGCCAGCTGGCTGCTGCTTAAAATAGCTCATCACCAGTTCCAGCGCTTTTCTGGCTTCATCCTGGGTTGGCGATCCCGGAGAGCTAACGGGAGATACGGTGTTAGATTTGGGAAAAAGCGGAGGATAGATGGAATTGGCTTTAAAATCGGGATCGCTTCGGTTGCGCTTGATTGTGGCGGCTGAAGTATCGAGAACGGGAAGGATCTTCCGATCACGGGGCTCCTCAATAGGAGACTCATGTCCTGAGATGGATAAGGACTGCCTCAGTGATGCCTTTGTCAGTTCCTCGGACTGGTCATCGGTGGCCATCAAGTTTGGGTCGGAAGAGCTCAACGGAAATGTTTGGCTGCGGGGCCTGGTGAGATTACCGTCCGCAGAATGAAGAGACTGGCTCGTCGGAGTGAACGGGCTATCTGTCACCAAAGTCGATGTTGGACTAGTGACCCCAGCAGAGAAGGACGATGAGGTGTCGAGGGAGGTTGTGCTTTTGGTATGCGCATGCTGGTACCCACTTGCAATTTCAGCCAGGCTCTGAGCAAGCTCCCCTCTGATATTCTCATTGCTCTGGACCGGAGATAGGGGCGATGGCGTCAGAAAGCCAGTTGGGGATGTAGGCGAAAGGAGGGTGGGAGACCCGACGGTAGATGCCAATGCCGAGTTGATGCTCAAACAGGTTGGACTTCCACATTCGCTCTTGGCGCTGAAAGAGCCTTTTCGGTTTCTTGCGCCCATCAGATTGTATTTGCGTTTGAACTTCTCCAGCCAGCTATTAGTTAGTACCTTTTCTTTGCCGTCCGAACTGCCACAGGTGCTAGCAAAGAAGAGTGCCTTCTCCCTAATCATTTCATCGTTCAACGGGTAGCCTTGTCGTTGATAATTTCTTGCCCAGTTAGACAGAGCCTTCTCAATATCCGGGACTCTTCCTTTGGACCGCTTGATAGGAGAGCGGCTTCCATCTTCGGGGTTGAGATATTTCTCCTTCTGACGCAAGACTTTCGAAACAGTACTTCAACCCGCAAGTCGCGCAAGTTAGAGGAAGGTTCTATTTGCAATGTACATTTCAGGGAATGCAGAATCACTTTACCTTCTTTCAACCCCAAACAATGCTGTGGAAAATACTGGTCAGTATGATGGACAACTAAAATAGGACTAAGAAGAGACTTACCTCCGATGTCGGTCTGCTTGGCGGTTTTGTTCTCCTCGTGATATATGCACATTCGACGACGATCTTCGTCCGTGAGGGTTCTCCGTGGCGTTGAGCTGCTGGTGGACGACTTGCGAGGAGGCGGCGGCGGCGGTGGTGCAATGGGTGTAACCGGTGCAATCGCCTGTGGTGGCGGCGGTAAAGGCACCGCGGGCACGCCTGGTTCCGAAAACGGTCCATGAGAGAGCATGCTGGGCCATGCCGGCGAAGGCATTGGGATTGGCATATTAGTATAAGGTGGTGGGATAGTAACGCCGTAATTAGGATCTATCGCAACGACGCCGTATCCGAACCCCTGATATTCCATTGTGGGGGACTGCTCTGACGGGCTGAACCCCCCCATATCAACCCAAGGGGAGGGGGGGAAGCCACTGTCTTGTGCATGGCTGCTCTCAGTATCCATGTCTGGAAGAGCCCACAGAGGCGTGGAGAGAAAATGCAGAGCAGAGGAAGCCAGGAGGGGCGGTGATATCACGATAACAACAGTCGCTGCGGTGGTTGCACCAGACACAATTGCCCGGCAAAGACGGTCTATCGACGTACTATAGCGATTATAAAGAAGAAAATTGAGTCAAGTGGGAGTCGATAGGCGGGTCGAAAAAGCAAAGAGGCAGGGTGTCCAGTCAGGAAGGACACAACTTAAGACCAAGACGAGGACTGCAGATGCATGTTCAAGCTTGAATGAGTAATCGAGCGAGGAAGTGATGGATATGCAATTACGACAGCTGCCGAGCCCGCATGCATCAATGCCAGAAGAACAAAGTCGAGTTCCTGGGAGGTCACGGCTGGACGGTTCGAGATACCAAAGACCTGCAGGCCGGGCCTCTTTTGTACGTACGCGGGAGAGGGCAAAAATCGGAAGCAGAAGGGGAGGGGGGTGAGGGAGCGCAGCGTGTGGGTATGGATGGAGTTTAAAAAAAGGGACAGGCCAGGGCGCAGGCACACGGCCGATCAGGGAAGGAGCAACGAGTAATAAATCCAGATCTACTGGCACAGGAACGAATAAGGTGCGGAGAGTACGTATGTACGTACCTACCGAGGCCGAGAGTTGGAGGGTGAGATATACTACCGACCAGGAGGCAGGAGGCAGGATGTACTCCCAGGCGGGTGATATATCTGTCCTGGATGGAGCAGTTCGTCCTGGTGATAGATATGTGTCGACCTGGCACTTCATGCACATCCACACTATACTGCACTATACTACCGTTCCTACTATAGGGAAATAATGCTAATAAAGATCCATTGTATAGGCCGGACGGTCGGTCCGTACTTACTTGCCTTGCCCACTAGGGACTATCTGGGCAGGTAGGTAGTATTCCGTTTCCATAGGCCCTGCGGCCATGCTTCTCCCATGCACCGGCCGACACTGATTGATACATACTTACTTACCTACTTACTGTAAGTATCTCCATACCTCCAGATGCGCTCGACCCGTGACAAGGGCTGGATCCAACCGGCCTGATGGGGCTAGGTTGATATCCGGTCCGCCCAGGATATTACAGACGGCCAGGCGGCCAGACACGAGGAGGGCGGCGGCGACGAGATACATCCAGATAGCGAGTCGTGAGAAAAAAGCGCAGGCCTGCGCAACGATTGGGCAGCGACGTCAAAAGCAATTGAGCAGAAAGGAAAGCGCGCTAACCCGAACGGCGCGGTGGGTGGGGGAGCTGCCGCTGATTGGCAGGGATCTAGATTGTCCAGCAGGGATCTGCTCCGGATCCAAATACCGCTAACGCGGACGGTAAGGCCTCGTACCATGTCGTGTCAGCATACTGTATCGAGCTGGACGGCCGGGACAGGCTGCGTGCTGATGCTGATGAGGAGGTACCCCTCCTGGTACCTCCTGCCGACTACGGTACTAAGTATTCCTTCGCCCGGGACCGACTACTGTAGGTCACTCTCGCTGCTGCTGCTGCTGCTGCTGCTGCTGCTCTCCAGATGCCTAACGCGGTCCGGAATGGTAGCATTCGCATTGCCAGAGCTTGTCAGGATGACATGATGGATGTATTTTCTACCGCAAGAGCTGCCATAATGTTACACGGATGGCCTAGCGCACCAATCGCCGTTGCCCGGCCATGGGATAGACCTGGCTAGTCAGGATTCAGGAATCGCCAGAGGCATTGGGTAGTCGAGAGGTACCCGATCCCGAGTGGGGCAGAAAGCCAAACACATAATGTGGTCAATAATCCATAATTCCAGGAGAACCGAAGATGAGAGAGGGAAGAGAATAGGTCAACTTGGAGTCTGACCTTCTCTTCTGGGGTGCCTTTTCCCTCTCCCCCGTGCCTCCCCCTTTCGCGCACGTTGCTTTTCCCCTTTACAGATGGCGCTCACTACCTTACTTATTGCGGCTTACTCGGGTTCTGTCATGGCGGATATGGCATCCAGGGCTTTCCTTCTTCCCGTTCGGTATGGCAGAAACTCTGGAAGCATAATCCCGCATCTTGATTAGACTACTAATTACTAGGCAATCAAAAGGGGATCGGCCTCGGACAAAAGTTATGGATGGATGGGCCTGAGGGTTCCTCGAGGGGAGGCGAACCTTGGTTCAGTTGACGGACGGGGAACGGATCGATAAACCGCTGAACCTAAAAGCCCGCATGACATGCTTGCGGACGAAGAGTCGACTTTCGAACTATACTGGAAGTTGACAATGATCCAGCGGCGGAGTCCCAACGGTTTTCCATCCCAAATTCCTCCAGGAACAATAAGTGGGATGTCCCAGACGCCAGTCTTGGTCTGTCCTTGTCGCCTCTGTGGCGCGGACCGAATGTACTGTAAGATCGGGACTGAAGAAGGTGGACCGGGGGTGAGGGGAAAGGTTAGCAGGTACTAAGCATGTACCTACTTGAGTAGTAGGAGTAGAATTCGGACTACTAAGTGGTCGTCGACACACAGGTCATTAGGGAATCAATGCCTGCGAATTAACTCGAGGAAAGCGGTCGATCGCTGAGTCTGTGAGGCCCAAGTTGTTTAACTACAATTCGGTAGTGGGCCGGAAAAGGAAGTAGCCTTGTTCTGCGGCTGTCAAGAACACGATTGGTATTCCACGCCGAGCTTCCGCCCATGGCATTATCCCCATTGAGCTTTGTCCTCTGCCGGTGGCTAGCGGAGGGAGGTTGAATAAAAGGCCCATTGATCATGCTATTTTCTGTGACTGGTAGGAACGGGTCTGCTAGCCAGTGGTAGTCGGCTTCGCCCGGCCAGTCATAAATGAGAAACCGCGATCTGCACAGTACTTTGTCACGAGAGAAAAAACGTCAGGAGATACCACGGGCGAATGACACGCCGGAGATGCCATGTTACATGGGGCGGTTGACCAGGGTAGAAAAGCTGGTCCACCCTATCAGCAGGTGCACAGACGGCATGGTTCTGGACTGGCAGAGTCGGTTCCTTAGCACTAGAGTTCAATCAGCATGTGGTCGAGGAGCTAGGACCCCACGGTCCACAGGCCCGCAGCGGTCCACTCCGGCCCGGCAACCTAAGCAATGCAAATCGTTCAACAGACGGTGGTCGGAGTCGGAGGGAAGGAGACGAGAGGGGGAACGACGAGGAAGCAGTGGAGACCGGAGACTGGAGACTGAAGACAATAGAGGGACACACGATGGGGGGGGGAAGGATTTTGGGAACCAGAATAATTCCCGTCCGCGATTGAGTACGGCGTAGTACGAGTAAGTAACAAAGGGGATGGATGGATGGTCCCATGCCCGCCTGCCCGCTCGAACGTGAAGATAATGATCGGCCATTAATCATTCGAGGGCAAAAGTTTTCCTAGTTCCGTCGCAAATTGCTGCCCGCTTTGCGAATCACCGCAGGCCTTAAGCCCTGTTACCGCCGAGCTGGAGACGTCGTTAACGTCGGAAAGCACCCATGCATCCAGGTCCATGTTCGTTTGTACAGCATGCCTACATCATACATATCGGCCACACAGCCTGGACTGCGTACATAGTACATGCATCCTCCTGTACTCTGGCCGTGCGACTTCGGTACCCTGAGCGGAACGCGACAGGTCTTAATGCAGGCGCAGCCTTACTGGGGCTTCAATAGTGCCTAAATAGTACTAGGGGCTAGGGCCACTCCGTACTCCGTCCTGGGTACTCCGTCCCTAAGGCCTAACGTACGTACGCCACGGGTACCAGTCGTCGGGAGTACGGGATGGCCAGGCGAGAAACGTGATCCTGAATCATTCTTCCCTCCGCCCCGCTTGTTCGGATAACCACGAGGCACTTATCGGGACTCAGGTACTAAGTGATTGTATCTCACACCTCTGCCGCACAGCTGGGCCCGAGCGAGGGACAGGCCGGGCTTCAGGACAGTCAGAGTCAGATCATCAGATCCATCATTGCCGACGGACGGACGGTGGACGGTGGAGACCAGTCCTTCTTCGTCTGAAGGGAATATCCCAGAAGGCAATGCAACAATGAGGATGGCGAGTGGAATAAAAAAAAGTAATCATCATAATAATAAAAAGAGCTAGTAGACGTTAAGGCGGACGTCATGGTGCCTACCTCATTGTGACCATGAAGCCCCGGCTTCAAAGGCCGTTGGTGCTCCTCATCGCCCACTACTGTAGTCAAGTAGCCAACAGGGAATCCCTCTGGATGCGCAAGTGGGAAAGAGGGCCCGGCGAATACTGGGAATGTGGGAACTGGAAGAACTATCGAGGAGAGAGGCCGTCATCGTCGCCTGTATCTGGACTTTATTCCCGCTGGTTCTGGGTGTGATTCTCGTTTTGCCCTGTCGGTTCGGTTCTGAACTGGAACTGGCTTCGCTCTAAGCAAACGCCCAAAACCAGAATTGACAGAGCTTGAGGGGCTTACAAATGACGACAGCGGAAAATATCGCACGGAGAGAATTGAAGCCCCAGGTGTGCGTGTGTGTCAGTGTAGTAGAGAGAAGTCAGAAGCTGCTGGGGAAGGCGCTTAGAGCTCCCGCTGTGACTGGTCCATGATGAGGATCCGCTGGGCCTCAGGGCTTCGCCAGGACCAGGGTGTGTCGGAAAGGCAAATGGCTGGGGGCGGCCCGGGGTGCAACGCCAGACACCGAATGAGAGCGCTTCAAGCCGCTGTCTCATGGTGGTAGCCTTACCGTTATACGAGACCAATAATAGATATCTGTCAGGTACACAAGCTATTGCAGGAGTCGAGAGGCTTCTGTCGGGTTCTACATGGCCGCGTACTATGTCCCGTGTACCAGGTACACCCAGTTTCCTACACAGTGCGACAGTCTCTGGGAGCACTCAGGGTGGGTAAATGGTTCATTGCGGGAGGCCCTGGAACGGAAACCGTCCGAGCCCGATTCGCGGGAATCTGAAGTCCCAAGCGCGCATGACATCACTGAGTCCATGGGCGGGCGTCCGCTGGAGCGGTGGAATGTCCGACGAAGAGATCTGAGGGCTAGTCTACAGTACCCAGTACGGAGTACGGCCTACAGAGTACAGACAGTGCATGGGGGTGGAGATTGGTGGGTGCACTCGCCTGGCTGCCCAGATCCTGCTGGTCGAAACAGGTAAATACCACCCATGCCTCCAACCTCCAACCCCCGGGCTGTGGATTCCTTGGCTCTTGGGGGGGGTATCTGGAATTGACCATTTTTTTCAACCTCGCGGCGGGGCTTCCTTTGTCCGTCCGGAGGGTGTGGTGTTGACCCGCGCAAGCCACGGCTGCTGTGTGGCTACATTATATCGAAAGATCCGCGGTATCCAAGGCAAAATGCGAGGCGGATGGAACAGCAGCCTCGAAGTGGATAACGAGGAAGCTCATTTGTGCGAGGTTGTCTCGCATAGAAATGTCGCGGGCAAATAAGGTAAGACAGGCGGTAAAGGGCAAGCCATCAGATGCAATGCAGCCTCCACTCAACAGTGGGCATCAACGTCCGTCGGTGCAGCTTCAGTCATCTGACGAGCAGGGAATTCATTTCCATTACGGAGGACCGCGACTGGAATATCACGGGGCCCAGGGGAGAAGGGGAGAAACCGCCAGCGCGCTTGGCAAAGGCCTTCTTCAGACATCTATTTGGCATTGCCGTCGAGGCTGTGCAGGCGTTGAGCAGATCTCAGCGTCTCCCACCTCCCCTATCGCATCCATGCTTCACCATCTTCATCGAGGCCGCTCGGGACTGCGAGGGGGAAAAAAGACTCTCAGATGCAAGAAGTTATCTGTTGAGCTGATCATGCTGCTGTCTGTCTGTCTCCACTTTTGCCCGTCGCTGACATTCCCTGTCAGTGTCAGCATTGGGGATTCACTCCGTCCTGATTCTTCGTTGCGTCTTTTTTTCTTCCTTTCATCCTTTCATCCTTTTGTTTCCCCCCCCTCCATCTTCCATCCATGATCCCACAGTCTCCTGCTCAGAACTTCATCGGTACCGACTCCTGTACAATTGTATGGAGTAGCGTCCCCAGTCCCCACAGGCAAGCCGACATGCGTCAATGGCGCTAACAAAGAGTAAACATCCCCAGCAAATGTCCATGAGCGACTTGACTCGCCCGTCATATGCAGCAGCGAGATGCAGATTTGGACCCATCCGCGTTCGATGGTAATCCGAGGCAGTAGTAAGTATGAGTACTGTGTACGCACGTCGTGTCGAGGATGGATCCATCCTTAGTAAGGCAAAGGAGCATTCCCGGGTTTGGCCACTACCCCAACTGTCATGGAGTAGTTTCCGCTCCTGACAGCTTCTTGGATCCCGCACACCCGCGCAGACCGCTTCTTATGAGGATGGCCCAGTGTCGAGATGGCGTGTCTCCCTAGTCAAGACTACGAAGTGCCTACCCATGCACAGGGTACTCTATACTCCGAGGAAATCCTCCACCGTGCATTATCTTGGATCTATCCAGTGATCGATCTCGATGACCGATACCGCCGACCTATTGGCTAATGCTCGATGATTTATCGAGCCATTCATCCATCCCCAGGGCAAATAAAACCGACGGCAAATGTCAAAAGGAGGGGAAAGAAATGCTTACTATGTAGGAACCTAAAAGAGAAAAAAAAGGTAAAAAAAAAGGAAGAAGAAAAGAAAAATTAATGATGCTTGTTATGAGATACTTTACCTACCACCTACAGGCTACCGGTACTAACGAACCGGCCCATCTGCCATCCCCAGCCCCGGGCAGCCAGCCAATATGGAACGCAAACAATTACCCTGTTACGGTGGCAAGTGCCGAAATAAACCTAGGGTCGATTTAGAATTACGCAGGAGCCCGTCAGAAGGGTAGGATGAATGGCTGGATGGGTTTCAATTCGACCTGGCCTTGCCATATGTCTGAGAAATCCCCATCAGATTCAAGGGAAATCACAATTTAAACCCCCCCCAAAAATAATCAATAATCAAAAAAAAAAAAAGGCCAACCACCAAAGGAAGGTTTGTACGACGCCATGAACTTGACTTGCTGGGAGCTAGTCATGTCGACTACTACAAGGTGACTTTACCCGGGAGGGAAAGTATTAGTGCTGCTCAGATCATGATTGATTGATTACGCCGCCATGCCCGACTAGGCCCGAATAACCCCTCCTCCCTGGGCAATCTTACCTACCTACCTACCTAGGTACCGACTTACCCCCCGACGACGTCGGTACGTACCTACTAACCGTCAATACGGTACAAGCCCAAGCGCGCCCCCCCCCCCATTCCTCCCCTCCCCCCTAGCAGTATCAGATTGAAATTCAGGAGCAAATGAGAAAAAAGGTGCCAGGGGGGGAGGAAATGAAGGGAAGGCAGACCGCAAATTGGCCATACGGCGGCTTCCTTGAATAATACCTGGGCCGGGCTGCTTGCTGCTAGGCGGTCCTCAAGCACCCCGGACCCTGTCTGCACCTGCAGGCGCAGAATTAGCTGCAGAAGGCAAGGTACTGCCTAAGGTTGGGAAAAGGCGGGTGGGCCTAGATTAGTTATGGCCGTGGTCCGTCCATGCCCTTCAGTTGCTAAGGATTACTAAAAAATAAAATAATAAAAAAAAAACTTAGACTAGAAAAGTAGGTAGAAAGGATCACGGCGGCCGGGGGAAGATGAGATGCACATGCTCCGGCCGTGGTCGGGGATAGGAGAAGGGAGGGTGGCCGATCTATCGATCTCCCGAGGGGAGAGGCGTTGATGGGTTGACTCCTTCGTTCGTATAGTGCGAAGTACTACTGCGACAGCCTCCAGCCTACAGCCTATCTACATTCTACAGCCTACCTACAGGCCAAGTAGTAGTGCCCAGTCTAGATCCTTAACGGGCGAGGCGAGAATGCGTCGCGAACGGTAGGTCATATTCCTCCTCCTCCTCCTCCTCCTCCTCCTCCTCCTCCCCCCCTTTCCAAACCCCATGCCTCAATTCTGGGCGAACCGCGTGCGCCATCGGGGCTCCCTACTACAATACCTACAATAGTACATACTTACCTACAAGTAAGTAGGTACTTAAGTAAGGTTACTGCTAAGGTAGTACATACCTAAGGATGGAAGAGTACATGGACTTTGCCTCGCATGAGATCGAGTCCGATCTCAGCAGAAACAGATG
Organism: Aspergillus ellipticus CBS 707.79; assembly: GCA_003184645.1. Lineage (NCBI taxonomy): Eukaryota > Fungi > Ascomycota > Eurotiomycetes > Eurotiales > Aspergillaceae > Aspergillus > Aspergillus ellipticus. The sequence goes on along the minus strand of KZ825861.1, from coordinate 55,036 downwards.
CTTAAATGCGTTCAGTCCATCTTTAGTCCAACCACCCCCCCAGGCTGCACGGCACACACGCCAACTTACTCCCTCTGTCTCCCTCCCTCTCTCTCTCTCTGTGTGTGTGGGCAAAGTACAGTGGACCTCAGTCAGCCCAGAAGGGGTCGAGCACGAGCACGAGTATAGGTAATGAACATCGTATAGATATTTCCCGATGTGTATACGTACTTACGTGGACTTAAGCGAGCTGACTGACTGACTGACTGACTGACTGACTGACTGACTGACTGACTGGGCTGGAAGTTGGAAGTTGGAAAGCGCCGAGAGCCGAGGCCGACGAGCGATAAAAATAGCTCGTCCCTCAGCCCAGCCCAGCCCGTATCTTTGCGTGCATCGATCTACTAAGGTACTATAGTAGGTACGGAGCACCCACTTGCTTACTTAGGTGCTCCGGGAATAGCATCCTAAGCTGCTCCCAAGCCCTCCCAGTGTATCTAGCGCCTACGACTTCCCCACAGATGACACCATTGAGCCGTAGGGAAAGTAGGTGGACGTGCGTCATGTTGCTAGCTCTGTTGCGGGTCAGATGGTCCAAGCGACGGGCGAAATCAATTTTGAGGGGGGAAGGGGGAAGGGGGGGAGCGCCCTGAGGGAGGGCTAGAAGCGGTCAATCGTCTAAGAAAAAGGGAAGTAAACGAATCCTCCGTGATATATGTGTATGTCTACTGACTTGGGTAATCTGGACCTCGACCTAGAACATCGACTATGGTCGGGTCGAGACACCCGGACTCGACCCAGCACGGTTGAATGAACGCCTCAAAGGTGAAACCAAATCAAAAGAAATATAAAACGGCAGGACTAAGTACTGCTGATCCAAGAAACCCTATCCCACTCAGCTTCCAGCCTCAAATTTCTGCCTCCCAGCGGTTTTTTTTTCCCTCGCCTTCCGAAAGGGGGACTGCGCATCACACATCGAGTAGTGGAAAGATATCCAGAGTGACTCGTGGTCCAGGCTTCCCCCAAACGAGTGAGTGATCGTGCTAATCCAGGGCGGCGTTTGGCATCATGCTACCCGTGCGCACACCGCCTCCCCCAATCACAATCCTTATGGCATCTCGCGGAAATATGTCTCAAGGGTCGGGCCTCTTGGACTTGATACTTGGCGGAGCAGCCCCTAACACATCCAATTTATCCTCTTGAGTACAATTCGCCACGGCTCGCTCCGTTCGTAAGCGGATCCTTCAAGGATTGCGGTTCAGTGACCTCGTTTACCGCTTCACAATCGACACTGCAGTCACACTGTTAGCTCGGGAGACCCTAATGATCACTCAGGGGGGCAGGGAGGAGAAGTAGGCTACGAACCGATATCTTCATCTGCCAGCTCGTGTGACAGACCAACGCGCTGAGGCTGGTGCTTCACGGAGCGCCCGTAGACGATAGCTTGCTTGAACTGGTCCTTGATCGTCCGATGAATGGAATTACACTGATTGCGCGTCAGCAAACCCTGTCTAACACGGGCGAACGGAAGCGCCAAAACAGAGAGGAGGCCTTACGAAGTCTTCGACGGTGCAAGCATGGGCTCTCAACACAACCGGGGCCGTGTAATCAGGGGCCTTTCCTTTAGGCTTGGTGTAGATGCGGCGAAGGTTGAGTTTCTCCCACATCATCTCCAAAAGTTCGTCGATGTTCCAGCCATGCTCGGAACTGATTGGGCAGGCGTTGGGAATCCGGTACAGCAAATCCAGCTCCTCGATCGTAATAGCATCAATCTTGTTGAGGGCATAGACGACGGGGATATAAGCACGGCTCTTGGCTTCGAGGACGTCGATGAGATCATCAATAGTCGCGTCGCATCTGATAGCGATATCCGCCGAAGAGATCTTGTATTCGCTCATGACAGCTCGGATTTCCTAATGACGCGAATCAGCACATGAATGAACCATGGATCGAGATAAAACTCACGTCGTTATCGATATGCGTCAAGGGAACGGTGCTTGTAATAGCAATACCACCCTTATCCTTCTTCTTGAAGGTGATATTAGGGGGCTGCTTGTTGATTCTGATACCAAAGCCCTCCAATTCGGTTTCAATGACCTTCTTATCGACCAGCGGTTTGTTGACGTCAAGCACGATGAAAATGAGATGGCAGGTTTTGGCCACAGCAATGACCTGTCGACCACGACCCTTACCATCCTTGGCACCCTGAATGATACCGGGAAGATCGAGAATTTGAATCTTAGCACCGTTGTACATAACCTGTCCAGGCACAGTCGTTAAAGTCGTGAACTCGTAAGCAGCAGCTGCAGAGTCCATGATTAGCACAATTGACCGTTCGAACAGGGTCCCATCATCATCACACACCTTCAGAATGCTGGCCTGTCAATTTACTCATCAGGGTACTCTTTCCAACGGATGGGAAACCAATGAAACCACTACCCAAAGTCAGCCTCCATCCATGCTCCCAAAAAGCCTTGTAGAAAGAAGACATACACACTAGCAACACCGGTACGGGCGACATCGAAGCCAGCTGCGAGTTCAAAAGTCAACGACTGACGCGATCCCACTCGTATATAGTTGCCATCCACTTACCACCGCCACCGCCACCTCCTCCAGACGGGGTCAAAAGCTCTCGCTTTAGCTTAGCAAGCTTAGCCTTCAATTGTCCTGCACCATTCCGTCAGCGTCTGGCTCAAACCAACACAGCGATTCCATTATCCCATACCCAAGTGATAAGACGTGTTCTTGTTTTTTTGAGTCCGAGCCATCTGGGGAACCGATCAGTATACGAATTTTGGCGCAACATTTTTTTGGGCGCTCGGTGCGAACCTCGTCCTCGACTTGCTTGATCTACATGCGTACACAACAAAAAAAAAACCTGTTAGCCAATTCATTCTGCTAGGATCACATTCAATATGAACAAAAACCAGAGTGCTGAGGCGGGCCATCCAACCTTTTCCACGGTTGTCGACATTTTGGCGGTTTATACGAGTTTCACCCCTCGCACAGGACACACAATATAAGCAAATATATGAGGTCAGATGAAAAGATCAAATTTTTTTTCGGGTTTCCCGCCCTTGCGATCGAAACCCTTTCTAGTAGTGGTGTGGTGAAAACCAGAACAAACGATCGGTACGTCAGTCGCAATGGTGGAGATACAATCTTTGAAATTGTGGCCGCCACTTCGATTCGCCGCCCGTTTGGTTCGTCACATGGAGGGGAGGTAGCCTCAGGCACCGTCAGGCATCCGCCCGCGCTTATCGGCGAGATCTTTTCCTTCCGCCGGCGTCGGTGCGTCACCGTCTGGCTATAGTCTATACTCCACAGTCCTCCTCGCCTCCAGGTGATTCCATTCACCGGCGCTTTCCATTCTTAGGGATTGATCTAATTGCCGTCTCATCCTATATCTCACTCTTTGTTGTTATTTAGCCTTTCAGCTGCTCCCAACACCCGATATACTCCTCCGATCCTTCTGCCGACGGAGTATAGAGGGCCCTCCTATCGAATCTCCGATAACAGTCTCTATCAGGATCTAGTTTTCTCGCGAAGAAAAGTCTCCCATTGGTAAGGCAAAGAAGGAATTACAGGCCCAAGATGCCGTACATTAAAGCAGACTCGTCCGTGGAAGCTTCAGCGCCGTCGAAGAATGGCTTCGACAAGCTCGTCCAAGATCTCAGTGATGCCCTGGGTCCGAGCTCGGGCCTGGACTCCGACGATATCAATCCCATGGATATCCAACGCTTGATGGAACAGTACGACTCAGACCCGGAGGAGTGGATTTCGTTTGCTTTGGCGGATCCCAAAAAGAACTACACGAGGAACCTCATCGACGAGGGCAATGGCAAGAGCAACTTGGTGAGTACTTACAGACCCCTGGTGCCTTTCTTTATTTTTTTTCTGTATACAGCCGCTACCCTATCCTAACGAACGACAACTGCGACATGGGAATTCTACTGACCTCCCTAGCTTATCCTGGTCTGGACTCCCGGTAAAGGAAGCGCTATCCACGACCATGCCAAGGCACACTGCGTCATGAAGGTATGTACAACTACTACTACATTCTCCTTGCCTTCCAAAACAGGAAACCTCCCCATCACATACACATGCACGCAAACCCCCAAACTAAGCCCCGCCTAGATCCTCAAAGGCTCCCTACAAGAAACCCTGTACGCATGGCCCGACCAAGACAAGCTCGAAAACGGCCAAACATCGCCTCCTCAAATCAAAAAGGAGACCATCTACAATGCGAACCAGGTCACCTACATGTCCGACAAGGTTTGTTTAACACCCTTGAGGCACCCATTTCCCCCCCAAACTCCATACTAATATCCACCAGCTGGGCCTCCACCGAATCTCCAACCCGGATCCTAACGAGTATGCCGTGTCTTTGCACCGTATGTTTCCCCAACCCAACTATCTACCCACCATTTTTCAACGATGCACTCTCATACTGATTTGAAAAACTACATGTATGTAGTCTACACGCCCCCCAACGCCGCAACACACGGCTTCTCCATCTTCGACGACAAAACCGGCAAGGCGAGCCATATCAAATCGTCTCATTTGTATTCCGTCCGGGGCGAGCGAATGCGGGATAATTGTGCGTGATTACTACGTCTCACCTTGTCTTCCATACCTCGTCTTCGCTCTTCTACGCTTGTTTCTCTCCTCTCTCTTCTGATGCCTTTATTCTTACCTTGGGACTACATAATCTTCTTCTTCTGTCTGCGACGACCTTGTCCGAGAAACGATAGACGATAGACCACCGAACAGACCGGGACAGCTTGGCTTTAGGCGTTTATTATTACTGGTTAGTTAGTTATATCCTTACGGCGGATGGCTCTGTTTTGCTGTGTTTTAGCTTAGGCGATAGAACAAAAAATTATTCTTAGATCGAGGTAGTGTGAGCAATTCACTACATTAGATGAGTTACAAACACCCCCCACCCTCTATCTCTGTATATGTCTACACCCTATGGTATGGTACGATATAGAAAGAAGAAATATTTGTCTAAAACGCATTGCTCTTCATTCTTCCACACATACACGCACTCACAAAATCAATCTCAATCTCATTATTAGTTGAAAAAAAAACAAACAAATATCGCCCTGCCGCGAATACGGAGTCAACATCGCATCGCATCACATCACATACATGGCTGAAGCTCTCTGAAATGAATATGAATGCTATGATGGCCATGGCAGTGGCAATGACAATACATAGACAGGCTGAAACTTAACGAATCCGCAAACGAAAATAACTCTGCTGTTGGATGCATATGCATGGTATCAAACTATACAATGCTAGACAAGACAGATATGAACGGATGCACATGGAAAAATAAAACTTTAATAGAGATGGAGAGGGGAGAATAAGAAGGAGGCATAAAAAAAAGGCAGGCTAAAGATAGCACTAATGCTGCTGTAACGAGCACAAGAATATCAAGTTCGAAGTCAAGAGAAAGGTCAAGAGGAAGAGAAAGAGAAAGAGAGAAAAAAAAAACACGGAAACAAGGCGGCTGCTGCTGCTGCTCAAGACAATTTCAACACACACATCTCGTATCATAACTCATGAATCCTTTTGCGGGCGACCAGAAGCCGAAGGCGTCGTCGTCGCGGACGAGCACTTCGAGATGCGCTCAAGAAGTAGATCGGGATTCTCCAAGACTTCGGACTGACGTCGACGAAGCTCTTCGAGGCCGACCGTAGGGTTCTATAAATCTCCAATATAAGTACGTCGCCCTCAGAAGGTTCAAAAACACATCGACCGTAATACCCACCCAGTCCTCCTGGTTTGGCACACCGTGCGCGGGCGGGAGTAGGTCGTCGTCGGAGAAGTCTTCACCGGGGGCGAGTGGCTTTCTTCGGATGGGCGCCGGGGTGACGGGCAGGCTGGGACGCTCTTGCTCGGTGGGGAAGTCGGTCACCCGGGCGGTGCTGGCGAAATCGAAGTTGTATCTGTCCAGACTTGATGCTTGGCTGGTCGACCCGCCCGAGATCACCTGTACTCTGCCTTTGCGGGCCTGCTGGAGAGATTGGATGTATCGCTGAATCTCGGGGACTTCGTCCCATGCGTTGGACCGGGTGTAGTTTTCCCAGGATTCGGGCGGCTCTTCGGATGTCCATGATGTCCTTTGAGACTCCGGAGAAAAGCCGGACTCTTCTTCTGTAGTCTCGACGAAGGACTTCGGGAGCGTAAATGTAGATGAGCTCTGGTCGTCTTCTGCGAAAATCCGAGTGGGTCTAGGCGCGTGGCTCTCCCAAGGGAACACCTGCGTGAGCTTCTCAGGCTCAGGTTTCGTGCTTGGGACATCGTAGTACATGTTCTTGGGAGCTTCGGGGTATGACGGCGGAGGCTGGAACAGCTGTTCATCCTGGGACATAGTGTAGGTTTTCGTCTCTAGGGCGATACCTTCCGGCTTTGAATTCAGCGGTGGAGGCTCCCTAGAAGCGTAAGCAGTAGGCTTGGGTTGGATCGGCAGTTCTAATAACTCACTTTGACGCGTCCCATTCTGCCTTGGGTGGCTCAAACGAGGTTTCCACTTCACGTTTTGGAGATGCCGGGACAGGAGTCTGCGTTTCAGACTCATGGTTGGGCTCCGCAGGCTGTTCGTAGAACTGGGGCTGGACATCTGAAGGCTTGGATGGTGTAGTTGGCACATTTGGAATGTGAACTTCCTGGACGTGCGATGGCGGTTCAATGTGGGTTGCAAATGAGGTTGCGCCCGACTGGGGGTGTATATACGCTGCAATATGCTCTTCTCCACGCACATACTTTGGAACAGCACTTCGGATCGGTGCAGGCACACTTTCACCTGCATGGTGTTCCGGATTTTGTATGTGTTGGTAGAACGGACCTGCCTCTGTAGGCACCCAGTGTGCTTGAGACGGTACATTGTGCTGAGGGAACGCGTCCACTTGGTGTGCTTGATACACTGGGTGTCCCTGTTGTACATGATGTATATTATTTTCATGGTGTTCATGGTGCCCTTGGTATTGGTACCCTTGGTCCTCTTGGTGTCCTTGCGGTCCTTGGTATCCGTGAGAAGCTTCGCGTGTGACGTGGTAGCCGGCATGACTCGGTGTTGACACCGCAGGTTGAGATGATGCCAGCTCTTGTTGCAGATATGCCTGCGAAGGCGCTTCAAAGTGTGTTCCAGAAACTTGAGCTTGGCCATAAGACCCAAGTTCCTGGAATTCCGTATGCGGTAGCTCGGGCACATCCTCGGGGGAGGTCCAAGGGACTTCCTGTCGGGTTGTTACTATCTGAACTGCAGGTACAGTCTCCGACGGTTGGATTGGCATCTGCAGAAACTATTAGCCCACAACTCCTGGCCTTTAGAGATCTCAATGGCTAAAAGTAGCCATCACACAGAACTTACAGTCACGACCGGACGATAGTGCCTATCGTACACAGCCCACCAATGCCCCAGCAACTGGTTGTATGGGGACTGGAACGGCTCCACCTGTCTCGCCATATTCCAGGGCTTCTGGGCGCCAATAAAATGAATCATGTTGATGGTGCTCTGGAAGTGCTTGTAAGCGGGAACATATTGGTAGTTTGCACTAGGGGTGCAATTGTAGGCGAAGCTCAGTCTGTGCCAATCGCGGAAGTGTATATTCAATAGACCCTGATCAGCGCCATCGAAGCTAATGCCTCGTTCCGCCAGCGCCTTGAGGGCAAAATAGTCCTGTAGGTTGGGCCGGAGCACCATCACCCCACTGTTGAAGCAATCGGGCCAGCCCACGTCCGGAACCGCCGCGAAATCTGCCTCCAATTCCAAGAGCTCGTCAGAAGCCCTGAGCGCCAAGACATCACAATCAATATAGACAATGCGCTTGAATTGTGTTTGGCGCCAGAGTTCAATCTTGGTAAAGGTCGCAATCAAGTCCGGCCGGTCCATGAGCCACAGGTTCGCCGGCGTGATGTTTGTCAGAGGGTTCACGGGGATCAGTTCATCATATACGGTCTAGAGAGAATGGGTCAGCCATCAAACTCCGGGACAAAGACATCGGGTGTGAGCGGAGCATGCGCGCGCACCTGAAGCTCCTGGATGGTCTCCGGCTGCAGACTGTCGGGTGTGATGAGAGCCACCAGCTTCGCTTTGGTCCCATTGTCACGTAAGGAATGCGCGAGAACAGTGGCGCCTATAGACCGGATGGTTAGAGGATCCCAGTGGGACTGAATCGGTAGATGAGGGGGGAAGGGGGAAAGGCTTGCCTGGAAGATAGTGATCACTGAGTAGAAGCTGCGGAGCAATTAGTAGCTGGCACGGGGGTCACGGGGATTGAAGGCCACGGGACATACGGTGCAATAGACAGCACTTTCTTGAACCATTGCGGGAGTCGGGTAGCCGCGCACTCCGCGACAACACCAGCTACGGGGAAGGGAAAGAAGACAGGAATCCGCACGAATTGTGGGGGGGCAAAGGGAGACAGAGAAAAAAGGATGGGGATGAGGACGAGAAACGAGGCCAAGAGCTAGGTACTAGCTGACTAGCAGCCCCGGAGTACTACGATCCCCCTCACTCGCTCGCAGGTGACGTTTGGAGCCAACCCCGCCCGCCAACAACAACAACAACAATCAGCCGCCGCCCCAACTGCAGGCCAGAACCGTTGGGTCCGGCGTGGTGCTCTGACAGGATTTACAGACCCTTTGCGGTGGGCTCTCGTCTTGCTGGAGGATGGGCAATTGGGACGAGAAGAGAGAGAGAGAGAGAAAGTCGAAGCTAGGTTGTGGCTCGAGACTGCGGGAAGTCAATGCGGACAAGCTGGGGATGGCCTGAGGGGGCAGGGAAGACAGGCCCCGGATTGGTGAGCGGCGACCGAGCTCAACTGCATCAGGCCGCGTCCCCGTGCCACCGACGCTTGGATCCCCCCGTCGTGACTGGCCCGGTCTCGGGCGAAGCGTGGTGGGTTGTATTACCTCCAGCTATTAAAGGCCGCGGGCGTTCTGCAAACCCTCCCTCGCCATTGCAGATCCGCCCAGAAGCCAGAAGTCAGGCTCAACGTTAACCAGAGGCCCCTTGCATGAACTGTTTGTGCCCCTTTTCAAATTACCTACCTAAGTATGTACCTATGCTGCACTCGCCTCAGACTCAGACATGAAAAAAAAAAGATGGCAAAAAGAAAAAAAAAAGACAAAATGTTTAAAGCCGTATGTATGTATGTACCATGCTACAGTGGAACAAGTTTCAGACATCGAAAGAAACAAGCCAGAAGCGAAGACAAAGGAATAAGCCAACCGCAATGATCTGAATCGCAAACGCTCAAGTGGAAGCTCGGCTCCCACATTTTTCCCTTATCAGCCCTGTTCATTTCCGGATCGTCACCACGGCCTTGGGATAACAAGCCTTGACAACGGCCCCGATGTCTCCCTTCTCGCCCTTGGCAGCCCACTCAACCGCCTGCTGCAAAGCAACCTGGCTCTCCGGCTCCAATGGGGTGAAGTGACCTGACAGGGGAAGCTCAATCAGCTGGCTGTCACTGACAAGGTAGTCCGAGATCCCATCTAAGCAAATCTGCGGCTCCAGGGCAATGTCGGCCTTCCCCCAAAGGATGGTTGCACTGGCTTTCAGGGACCCCTTGGGACCCTCGTCAAAAAGCCCAGTCCCGCTGCTAGCGCGACGGATCCCTCTGCCGGAAGCGATGCTGTGCAGAGCGGTAATCGACTCAACAGACTTGTGCCAGCGCGCGATGGAAGTTCCATCCCTGTAGTAGCAGGCCATGTGCTGGAAGCCAGAAGGTGCACGCTCATTCTTCAGAGAAGCAGGGTACTCGTCGCCATCGGGGGTTTGGGTTTTGCACTCCTCGATCGATGGGCCCATAGAGCTGGCCATGCAGTGTGCAGCAGCCTGTGAGGTAAACTCCCGCTTCGCGTAGGACCCCCTGTGGATGAGTTTCAAAAAGGATTGGTTTCCTCCCCGACCCAGGTACCGAACGAGAACCATGGGCAGCTGCATGGCGAAGATATATTTAGAGCGTTGCAACTGACGGACCAAAGGACTCAGCGTCTTGGCCGCTTTGCAGAGCGTCGAACGTGACTGGATCGGCGAGCGCAGGGAGATCTTGAACATCTTGAGCGATGAGGATACCAGACGACGGGCGTTGGAGACAGCGAGTTGAGTCTAGCTCTGTTAGCACAGCAAAAAACCTGGCACGGGTGGTTCCGAGCTGCATACCAGTGGTCCGTTGGTCATGATGAATCGATCCGCCAACTGGGGAGCCTCGGCTGCAAGTCTCATGGCAAGGACGCAACCCCAGTCATGCGCGACAACAATCAACTTCTTTTGGTGTGTGCCATCCTCGCTATCCACGCCGTATTTGGTCCTGATGGCAATGATAAACTCCGTCAAGCTCTCCAACACATTCGTCGCCGAGTATTTCTCGAGGCTATCACTTCCTCCATAGCCGGGCAGGTCGACCGCGACCAGGGTCGCGGATTCCTGGAGGGAATTCGAGCTTAGAACATCGCGCCAGACGGCCCAGCTGTCCGGAAAGCCGTGGAGGAAAACGACCACCGATTTGGACTGATCCGCGGCTTCCTGGCTCTGGGAATCATTGCAAACGTAGTGGAACTTGAAGCCGTTTCGCAGGGTGAGTATGTGGTGGACGAAACCAGACCAGCCCTTCGACAGATCCCAGAGCTGATTACGAGCTGGGATAGAGGGCGTCGTCAGCTTTATCAGATATCCTGGCAGTATAGCACGCCTAGTGCGGGTGGTGAAGCTAATTGGCGGGTCATGTTTGCTCACCTATCTGCAGCTCGAGGTTGTCTTTCTCGGTGGGCACCTTAAAGAAGATACCGGCCTTCACAGCAAACATCCCATAGACAAAAAGACTGAGGAGTCCATATGTCAGGACCACAAAGGACTTGAGCTTCTGGAGTAACCAGACCGCCATGGTGCGTCCGGTTGGATGGAAGCCACTGCCGCTTGGGTGGATGGCGTAACGGATGTGGGGACAAGGCGGGCTGCAAAGCGAGACAAAAGGATTCAAAGAGTGCGCGATGGAGGAGGCAGGGTTGTCTTATATCATGGCCGAGGTTCCGAGCAAAGACAATCCACCCTGACAGACTAGACCGGAAGGAGTCTGGAAGGAGTGGAATCGTCGTTCTTGGCTGGTAGCATGATTGAGGGAACGGGGCTACGGCCAACGGTCTGAATGGGAGCTACTATGGATGAGGTCTCCGCAGAGGGCAGCGCCGGTGACCTAATCGCCCACCCACTTGGACCCGCAACATGTGAAAAAACCCCATTATTAGATTAGGCTTCGTTTCAGTTGTCATTTTTAGCTTAGCTGTTTTTGTCCCCTTTTATATCCCATCCTCATCCATCTCAGGGTATAATTTCAGTGAGCATCAACCCCGTCGCATCCGCACGAGTATACATTTAATAACTAAAGTACAAGCCCAAGCCAGAGATTCCATCATAACATCATGGGTAAAACGCCCACACTCCATATATATCATGAGTTCATTAAACATCAGAGGAAACAAAAAAAAATTGGAAAGGAAAAGAAACCGGCTAGCGGTCATCAAAGCGAAAACCCCAGGTTTTGCCGATTGTCGTCTACTAAACGCCCGTACCTATGAAAGTGAATGTCAGAAGGTGTCGAATTGGATGCAGCAAGAATTGACTTACTCCAGGAGAAGCCTGAAAAACCAAACTTCCATATCCTCGTTGCGGAGAGCTTTCTGTGCCCAATCTCGGCCTTGCTGAGCTAGCCTTGGTGCTGTCGCCTTGCCCTCATCTTCCAGCACGAAGTATCGCATGGCCTCGAGATAGTCGTCCCCAGTCAGGCTGAGAGGAACGTAATGGGTCCAGGGTTTGATCCACTCATCATGCCATTCGCGGAAGATGGAGATCTTGTAAATCAGGCTTTTGCTACGTAAGAAAGCATAAAACCGACCGCTGAAAGCATTGCCATCAATATCTAGCAGATGCTTGTAGGCCCAAGCGTCTTGCTGATCAGCAGGCTCCGCCACCTCAAAGTATTCTCTTTGAGCGGCGCAATCAACTTCGTCGCACTGGCCAATGTACGTAAATCGAACGTCAAAAAGGTCGGCAAATGCGTTCCGACCGACGCCCCTGGGCTTCCATTGGTCATTGTCAGACTTGGAAAGTACCTTAGCTGTGTTTAAAGCATTAACATTGCGGAGGAATATTTGCCGGTGCTGCCGCCGCCAGCCGCCAGCTCTGGAGTATCCTCCAGTTGTTGACCCTCTCCAGTACATCTTATCGATCTTTGCGTCCCATTCGAGATCCTTTTCTTCCTCATAAGGTACTTGGTTATCCCAGTACCAGGGACTGGGGTAGAGGATGTCTTGGTAACTAGAGATCTTGCTTTGGGAGAAGACCGGGAAGAGGTCATGCACAACCTCAAAAGTGTTTGGTCGATCAAAGAACCCGTATGTGTACCGAAGGGAGGGAGAGTTGCAAATATCAGAAAAGGCGGTTGTGTTATACACAAATTCCATCTCACCGCGCGCATAGGAGTCGATATTGTCGGCTGTTTGTTCATCAAGCGACCTAACTGGACTATCCACTGGGCAGGAAGATCGGGAGTAGCTCCAAGTGGACTGAGGAATGAATCGGTTGAAGCGTGTAGTACGCACTTCGTCGATGCGGTCGCCCTTGTTCAAGTCGGTTGGCCTACCAGACCATGAATTTCTGGGTAAATCATTCGCGAAAGCCTTTGGAATAGCTCGATCTTTGGCAATGGCAACCAGCCTCTGCAGATCCTCACTCGGTACAATGACTCGGGGTTCGTCGAGGGCATTGAACACCAGATCCATGTCAGGCAGATGCTCAGAAAAGCTTTTGATCATCTTCACAGTGGCACTTCGCTGCCAATACTGCTCATATGCACCTCCTTCTGCCAGCGACACTGTGCCATTCCGAATCAGCACTCCGATCATGGAGTTGTCAAAGCCAAGGGTCTCCCGGGCCCGCTCGCGGATCGTCTTGGGTTCCAGGGCCCAAAATGGCAAGAGAGAGTGATATATGCTATCGTACTCGTCTATCAACTGGACACCTCTGGACTTGGTAAACTGGAACCATTTGTCGAAGTGAGGGGGGGGGTGCAATTTATAGCGGCTGCGATACTCATTGACGGCCTGGGTCAGAGTCTTCGATTGGCTTGATAGGATTCGATCATGTTGCTGTTTGGCATCTTGAACGAGTGATGCAATCGGGTGTGCATTCTCGGGTTGAGCAACTTTTCGAAAAGTCGACTGCTCAATAAGTTGTGCATTAGGCGGTATCTCGAGCCTTTGGAAAACATGCGAAGAAAGAGGATCAGGCACAGGAGGAAAGTTCAAGGTAGAGGGGGTATCTGAGCTTCTGATGAAAACGAGAAACAAAGAGACCAGGACAAACGTCCCCAGCCAGACCACAAATCGTTGGGTTCGCATCCTGCCATCAAGTATCTCTATACAGACCAAAAGAGGGGATTGTTGTTTGCATGTAAACACAGCGGGAGCTAGTGGTAGTAGTGAGAGAGATTATAGATTCAGAACCCCACTAAGCCCGGCAACGAAGATGAGAAATTTCGCAAAGACAATGCCAATTGAATGGTGTTTAATAGTGACAACAGAGTTTCATAACCCCGAGTCGAAACTCTTACGAGATTCTTAAGTATGTGTCAAGCTTGGGGACAAAATCGAATGACGACGGTCCCGGCCTGAAACTTTATCGGTCCCTCAGGCAATCCCGCGCACTAGGCCTGAGAGGCTCTCTGATTGGTCAGCCCGCCCACTCTTGCCCGCGTGGTTACCGGCTGTTGCCAGTGCCTGAAGGCGCAGGCCTCCAGCTTGAATACTACTACTTAAGTGTAAGTGATGAGAGCTACATAGCTTAGATTAGTATGCAAGTACTAAGAATCACGAAATAAGCAGTTTAACATGAGTTTGAACAGGATCTTGAGGTTCCAGGTACTCCTACCATAAGTAGTACTAGTATTGGTACATGAACCTGAACAACAATTTCATTCGGACTACTCTGTACTGACTCAGTCCGACGATATATACTTACTTCGATTGTTTCCCAGACCTCTCCTTAATTGAATTAATTCAGTGTCTTAACTAATCACCATGACGCACCCAGTCTTCATAGAAGATTTCTACCAAGAGGCTGCCACTCTAGACAACTTCCCCCAAACGTCACAATCTAATAAGCGACCCCCTCCACAAGACATATATTAGACCCAACTCATGAAATGCCATCTACTGAAACAACCAACAACAAGTGAAGTTCAGTGCAGAGCTCGCGAAGGATTCGAGAATATAAATCCGCGCCACAGAGACATGAGAATACGCCGCAAGCTCCAACACTCCCACAATCAGGACATGCACGATGTAGAACACCTGCTGTCTAGTTTTGGCAGGGACATTCCCCCACTTGACCCAGCGAGGCATCACCGCTGGACGAGCAAAGAGCACGACCGCGGTCACCATAGACGCTGCGGCAATTCCCCACTGGACATCAGCATCGCGGATGCGTTTCGCATAGAGAGAGCTGAAATCAGGGTGACTCGACTGCAGAAAGAATGACGAGTACAAGAAAGCGTGAGCGATAAGTAAGGGCGAGACGACCAATCGACCGAACAGGCGATGGTAGGAATTAATTATCGGTTGTGGGACGGATGTCAACACCGACACGACCGATGGTGATCCTGGCTTCGGGCTCATGTACAAGGCAGGTGACATGAGCACCTGCAGGGGAAGCTGCGAAAGGGCAACATGGCCTAAAGCCTTGGTGAAATGGAGATAATCTGCTCAAGAAAATCACAGTTTAGCTTTGGAGTATCCGTAAAGGTCAATCGTATACAAAGTAAACAAAGTAAAGCAGTGGTGAAGGTCGGGTGGGCGATCCGAGATCCGACAAATGAGAGCCCAGATAATGGTAATTCTCTGGCTCTGGAGGTCTCAATTTCAAGATCTCGGATATATCCCGTACCCGGAGTATAGGTACATTGCAACGAAAACAGATTCACCTACCTTCACCACTATTCCAGATGGAGAGGCCCAAAAGCCACCCCAGCCAGAGTAAACAGAGGATGTACTGCCTGCGCGTCTCGAACCAACCGGCCACGGGCGGCGAGTCCAACCACGACTTCTTCACGGGCTTGCGCCGGGATCGCCTCTCAGCCGGTTTCTCCGTTTCAGGAGCTGCGCTGGAGGACGCATTATATAGCCGGACGAGAACAAGGGCGACCAGGATGGAGCCTTGAGCGTAGAGTCCGCGCAGGTCCAGAAGCTCCCGACGCTGCTGCTTTTCCGCATCAGAGACGGTCACGAAATGCCACGGCCATGAGAGCGACATTGGGCCTACAACTGCGGGCAAAGGATTGCGAAGAAAAAGCGAAATATTAATATTAAATCAATTTGTGAGATAGAAGTCGCGAAAGACAGATAAGCAGTATCCGTCTCAATGTCTCAATCTCAGTTTACACGTGGGCGTTAGGCGATTAATAAAGATGCCTGGCTTACACCGACGGCTTTACGGCAATAACTTCCTGAGAGCTCGATCACATGATAAAACGGACCGGCAAGCATCATTGCCTTTAACCTAGGTTCATCTAGTGATCACAGGTCTATGGAGCTGTAATTACAATTATAAATGCAAGAAGCATGATCTGATTTTCGCAGGATTATTGATCGTCGACCAAAAAGACTCTACATGTAGAACGCCATGAGCATTTCGTACCAGTCAGACGCTCTGACTATTTCTAAGTTTGACAAAACTGGAAATCCACCCAAATTCGTGCGAGTGCCGTACTATTATCCCCACTCACACCGAAGGTGCCTTGCAATGATGTGCAGGTGCTGGCCTACGCCGGGTCGGGGAAGTAGCCTACGGTGAAGTCTGCATGACTTCCTCGTGGCCGCCTGCGGCAGTCGTTGCGAAGTACCGGACATCGACATCTTCATCCTCTTGCAGCTTCTCCAGGCTAGGGAGAACCCTCTGCTGGATGAGTTCCAGACCCCGCGGCGATGGCGTGGGGGTTTTACCCTTCTCAAGCTCTGTCAGGGTTCCCTCCGTGGGGAGGCGACGCAGGGTGTCGATCAACACAGCATAGGACTTGGCAACGTTGAACCGGATGTTGGGGATTTCGTCGGAGACAAGTCTGTCCAAGATGGGAAGAATCGAGTTCTCAATGATATCCATCGAAACGACGGGGGCGAGGGTCTAGACAAGTTAGCGGATAAATCTTTTGTCGGGGAGGCTATTCCACATACGGAGATGGCGAAGCAAGTTGTCATCCTGTACAAGTAGTTGGGGTGCTGGCCCATGGCCATCACCTTGGGGATGATGGATCCCTTAGCCCAGTCGACGCCGAAAACCTCTGTCAGCTTTCTTAGGTTCTGAGTGGCAGCTTCTCTGATAGAGAACACGGTATCACCGAGCCAGCCCATGCAGAGATCGCTGAGTTGTTCGTCGAAGAACTGGACACCCAATTGGCTTGCAAGGAGGGGGATGTATTCGATGATCGCGAGACGGACCCGCCATTGCTTGTCTTCAGCCAGCTGGACGATAGCCGGGAGAAGCGATTGAGAGAGGAGATCAATGCCAATGACTACAATAGTTAGCCCGTATACATTTATAAGACATGGCTTTGCATTGCTTACCCTTGTTGACCAATTCCAGCTTGGAAATGATATGCAGACGAACATCTGGGAACTCGTCTTTGAGCATTTGCAAGAACATCGGGAGAAGGTGTGCAATGGTCCTAGGCAGGAACTGTCAGTATTTGAACCAGCTGACGTCTGTGAGACGATGGTACTGACTCGTCCTTTCCGAGAAGTGGTGCAAGACCACTGATCTGAGTACCCAGCGATGCGCGCACATGCTGGGATGGATCCGACACTAGATCCTCCACACTAGTCATGATCTCGTTAAGCAATGTCTCCCGGTCAATCAGACCACAGAAGCCTGTCTCATATTTAGTTGATGAAATCGCCTCCAGGGTGCGAAATTCCTACCTGGGATCTGACCAGCAATGGCAGTCCGAACTTCAGCCTCAGTGTCCTTTAGAAGCTTGACAAAGGAGGGGACCATGTCACGGGTCACGACCTCTTCGTGTACAGCTTTAGCGATCTACCGAGGAAGTCAGAACAGACGAGCATGAGACCAAAAGAAGACCATAAGCACAAAAATACCTTCTCATATCTGTCAGCAACCATATATCTGACCCTCCAGCTCTTATCCTCGAACAGGTTCCGCAAGGAAGTCAGGAGGACACCATGGCTGGGCTGTTGCTCCTTGGGGATCTCCTCCGCAATCGAGATGAGCACATCCACGGTAAGCAGGCGCACACTGTCCTGCTCATCGGTGGCAAGGTGTTGGAACAGGGGTATCATTTCGTCAATAACGATCGGGGTATTCAATTCTTTGATGAATTTCGCCAAGTTGTTTCCTGACTGTCTCCTCACCATCGGGGTGTCATCATGCACAAGACCTCCATAATATTGCCGGAGGGTTTGCTGTAGTGGCTGGGAAGCCTTCCTGTATGGCACACAGTAAAGACCAGTCGCGGAGACCTTCGAGGTGAACCAGTCGGCCTTTGACAGGCGTAGAACCATCGGGATGAAATATTCTTCGATCTGCTTTTCGGACAGCTGTTCACCAATCTTGTTGAGAGACTCCACGGCCTATTATATGGTTATCAAGGTGCTCCGACGGCGAAAGAGATCGCTCGAGGGGTCCTACCTTCTCTCTAACCAAAGGCTCTTCAATAGCGGCCAGGTTCTCAAGCGGGGAGAGGAGTACATGTCCATACTCCGGGCCACCGACGTATTCTATAAAGTTTCCCAGCTCCTCGCTTAGTGCAGTCAAGACTTCGTCTTCATCCTCAACTGAATCTGTAGCATAGGGGTTAGGTATATGCTTTGAACAAAACCGCCCCTCTTGGTCCGTCGGTACTAACCATCAAGGAAAGGGATCAGTTCCTCTCGGGTTCTCTCGGGCCCTAAGGCCAAGGCGATAGTGGAAAGACGGTGGATGGCATTGAGGCGGAGGAGTACGTCGTCATGCTAGAGAGTCCAGGAATCAGGATCAGCAACGGTCCCAGATCAAGGCCAGCATGATCACGAGGGCGACCATACCTTCAACTCATCAATGAGAACGGCGATGGGGTAGAGCTCATCGTTTTCACCCTGACCCTCCATGACGAAAATAATGTGTGATTGTTATGTTGAGAATGAAGGAACAGGCAGAGAGGCAAGGATGTGGCCGGTCCAAGTCCTCACTCAGACTATGATCTGCTCGCACGCGAACACGATGAATATTTCCTGGGGGATACGGGAGGGTTGACGTGAGGAGCTATCGACTGGAGGAAAGAGGATGCTGAGCACCTATTCGAATCCGGAATAGTTCGGGTTAGCGGGGGAGGCGTGGTGGGAGAAGAAGGGATAGAGGTCAGTGTGAACCCCGGAGCGAGGTTTCGTGGGGTTTGGGCCGCCGCAGGACACTTGAGCAACAACAGCAGCAGCGAGAGAGCATCATACCTCGACAATTGGACCGGGACCAAACAGGAATTAGGGCGCAACCTTAAAGGATCGGAGGAAACAAGATGCCCCGAATCAAATACGAAGGGGACCTAGAAAAGGGTCTGCAAGCGGGGGATATTTAGCTGGTCCGGGGGGGGGCGGCTCTGGGAGGGAGATTGCGAAGGTGACGGGATGGGCTGCTGGAGGTGACTTTCGACTTGGAAGCATGCTGTGGCTGGTGCTGAGAGCGCAGCCGGCGGTGTACTGTCCCGTACCTAGCGGGCGACGCGGGCGAGGTCAGGCCGTCGGGCCAAGGAGCTGAAGGCAGACAGACCTCATGGCCATGGAGGGGTGAAGTGTGGCGGTGCCGCCCCGTGGCTGACCCATCCTGCCGCCTGCCGCCCGCCGCCTTGAGAGGGTCAAGCCCCAACGGGGAGCAAAAGTCGGACTTTATGACTGTTGCTTACTACGAGACCCTCCAAGTCAGCGCAACGGCCCTCCTCCCCTCCTCCCACCTAGCTATTGCGACCCCAGTCGTGGTGGGCTCTACACAGACGATTCCTGGCGTGAGGAAGTCTGTTCGATTTATCTGATCTTGACCATTTCTGGTTCCCTTGTCTCGACCCTCAAACCCCCGCTCACCACCCACCACCACCACCACCACCATGCCTACTATCTCCGTTGACAAGGCCGCGCTTTTCGAAGCCCTCGGTCGAGAGTAAGGACCAAGTCTCATTGTCGGTCCGCTCGCATATGCTAAGTCGGGGTTTCCAGATATACCACGGAGGAGTTCGATGAGCTGTGTTTCGAATTCGGTACGTCGGATATCGTGCATTGGTTTTTGGCGGGGCAATGCGCTAACCCCTCTGAATAGGAATCGAACTCGACGAAGATGTATACCCTTCCCCCCGCCGTCGCCATACACAAGCCGGATTGCTAAACTGATTCAGACGACAAACTCCGAGAGACCGATTGTGAACGGAAAGCAGGAGCCCCCGCAGCTCAAGATTGAGATCCCCGCCAACCGGTATGCATCTGAGATATGACTGATGGGCCCGCGCGCATATATTGAGAATTATCCAGATATGATTTGCTGTGCTTCGAGGGAATTGCCCTCATGCTCAACATCTTCCTGGGCCGTCAGCCTATTCCTAAGTACAAATTGGCGGAGCCTGCGAATGGAGAACTGCAGACGATCATTGTCAAGGAGGACGTAAGTTGTGACTGGGATGTTCAGCTTGACTCCGCGAAGGCTAATGGCTTGAATTAGACCATGAAGATCCGCCCTCTTGTTTCCGGTGCCATTCTCCGCAACATCAAGTTCGACCAAGCGCGTTACGAGTCCTTCATCGCCCTGCAAGACAAGCTGCACCAGAACCTCGCGAGGCAAAGAACCCTAGTGTCCATCGGTACCCACGACTTGGATACCATCCAGGGCCCTTTCACATACGAAGCCCTTCCCCCGAAGGATATCAAATTCGCTCCTCTCAACCAGACGAAAGAAATGAATGGCGAGGAGTTGATGGCCTTCTACGAGGTATGACTCATAGGTACACTATTACGAATCAATCAGGTACTCATCTCCGTCACAGAAAGACAAGCACCTGGGCAAGTACCTTCACATCATCCGCGATTCCCCCGTCTACCCGGTTATCTACGATTCGAAGAGGACTGTCTGCTCCCTCCCTCCCATCATCAACGGTGACCACTCGAAGATCACTTTGGACACCAAGAATGTCCTCATTGAGATCACGGCGCTCGACAAGACGAAGCTCGAGATCGTGAACCGCATGATTGTTTCCATGTTCTCGCAATATACCGCCGAGCCCTTCACGTAGGTCCCTTGCTCTTGCTTTCTGGAATACATTACTTACCGGTCGCACAGTATTGAGCCGATCAAGGTGATCTCCGAGCACAACAACGAAACCAGAATTGTGCCCGACATTGCTCCCCGCACAACACAGGCTCAGGTCTCGTACATCAACGAATGCTGTGGCTTGGAACTCTCGCCCGAGGAGATCTGCAAGTTCTTGACGAAGATGTCCTACGACGCCCAGCCCTCTGCTACGGACTCTGATCTGATCGATGTTTTCATTCCTCCGACCAGAGCCGATGTGCTCCACCAAGCCGACATCATGGAGGACGTTGCAATTGCCTACGGTTTCAACTCTCTCCCGCGGTCTTTCCCCAGCAAGTCTGGTACCATCGCCCAGCCTCTCCCCATCAACAAGCTCACCGATATCGTGCGAGTGGAGGCCGCCATGGCGGGCTGGTCTGAGGTCCTGCCTCTGATTCTGTGCTCTCACGACGAGAACTTCGCTTGGCTCAACCGCAAGGACAACGGAAACACCGCCGTCAAGCTGGCCAACCCCAAGACCCAGGAGTTCCAGGTTGTCCGCACCAGTCTGCTGCCCGGTCTGCTTAAGACCATCCGCGAGAACAAGCACCACACCGTCCCCATGAAGATCTTCGAGGTTAGCGACGTCGCTTTCAAGGATCTGTCCTTGGAGCGCAAGAGCCGCAACGAGCGGCACTTTGCCGCTGCCTGGTACGGCAAGACGAGTGGATTCGAGGTCGTCCACGGTCTCCTGGACCGCGTCATGGCCATGCTCAAGAGCGCCTTCATTACCGGTGAGGAGGGTCTTCAGAACTCGGCTCTGAACGACTCCCAGTACTGGATTGAAGAGCTTGATGGTAAGTTCCCATCAGAGACCTGTTAGATGGATCCACTGGCTAACTCACCCCCCTTAGAACCTACATACTTCCCCGGCCACTCCGCCTCCGTCCACGTGCGCATAGCCGGCAAGGACCACGTCATTGGTGCCTTCGGTATCCTGCACCCGACGGTGCTGGAGAACTACGAGCTGAAGTACCCCGTCAGCACCCTGGAGCTCAACATCGAAGCCTTCCTATGAGGTAGGCTATGGATGAGTGCCGACTGAGGATTCGACACAAGAGAGCATGCGTAGATGATAGAAATGTCAGCAATCTTAGAAGTAAAAGAGCTCATGTCATGATTGATAAGATCCCTGATTAAAACGAATACAATGCAAAAGCAAGTCTCAGTTTCAACCACACTTCCTTCCCTCCTATAGACAAAACCATCCCGGTTGCCAAGTCACATAAAAGAGAACCCCTACGGGAAAGCTTTCCCTTCCTTACCCATGATAAATACGCAAAGGCACCTAATTGTGAGAAGTAGGTAGGTAGATTAGGTAGGTACTACGCGCAACATACATACTACGACAGCGGAACGCTAACGACCGGGACAGACATATCATGCATGGTCCACATAACCCCTGTTTTTTTTGTTGTTCTTGCTAGACCAAACTTTTTTTTTTCTTTCTTTCTTTCATACGCCTATTCCATGAGCTTCCAAAGCCTGCCCCCCGATTTTCCCGTTTCCAACG
This sequence comes from Aspergillus ellipticus CBS 707.79, assembly GCA_003184645.1. Classification (NCBI taxonomy): domain Eukaryota; kingdom Fungi; phylum Ascomycota; class Eurotiomycetes; order Eurotiales; family Aspergillaceae; genus Aspergillus; species Aspergillus ellipticus. The sequence goes on along the minus strand of KZ825861.1, from coordinate 33,158 downwards.
ATCCGCATGACGCAATCCAACTAAAGGGTCGTTTTTTGGCAGAACAATTTGACATCACTCATTATTCTTCTTTTGTGGTCCTAACCTAGATATTTCACCAGGGCTGGGTTGCGATGGAGAGAGAGAAACAATCATTGGAAGAGATTCATGTAGTTGTTTATTTTGCGTCAGGTAAGAGAAATAAGGTTTAGGTAGGACGGACAGGAGAGGAACGAAGAAAAAGAGCAGAGCCTAGAAGAGAGAAACGCATAGCCAGATTTTTACTCCTGGGCGAAGGTCTCGGCGGGGGCACCCTCCTGAGTCTCTCCGGCGGCGGCCTGCTCGGCAACACGCTGCTGCTCGGCGGCCTGCTGAGCGGCAAGGGCCTTGGCACCGTAGTCCTGGCTCATGGGCTGGAGAACGGGCTGCTCCTCCTTGGGCTCGATGATGGTGACGGAGTCGGGGAGAGTCTTCTGGGGGCCGGCCTTGCCCTCGGGGTCGGAACCACGCATGATCTTGACCTTGATACCGAGAACACCCTGGCGGAGGAGGACGTGACGGGTGGCGGAGTCGATGAACTCCTTGGCGGGCTGACCGGAGTGGATCATGAATCCGTCCTATAGATCGAAAAAGAATTAGTCAAAGTCCCGGGGCATTGTTCTATACCAGGTATGGTGTATAGGTTTCTCGAATGATCGGTCGGTCCCGTCACAGTCGCTTGTTGGTTTGCGCAATTCGTTTCGTATCATGTGTCGTATTGTTTGCAAATCCACCACTGCTTCGGGACCGATCTGACCGTTCGAAAAAAGAAAAGAGATGGAGATTCCGATGAACGTACAGTGAACTTCATGGACTTGGCACGGGCAGCACGAAGCTTTCCGGAAACGACAACCTCGCAACCCTTGGCACCGGACTCCATGATGAAGCGGAGGACACCGTAGCAGGCTCTGCGGACGGCAAGACCGTTGAGGAGCTTGTAGCGGAGGGACTCGCACTGAGCGACGGCGGAGAGACCGCGGTTCTGGACCTTGGCGGCATAGAGGGAAACGGAGTTCTCGGGGAACTTGAAGCGCTTCTGGATGAGGGAGGTGAGCTCGCGGATGCGGCGACCCTGCTCACCGAGAACCTCCTGGGTGTGGGTGGCACGGATGACTGCAGAGAGCACCCGTTAGCAACTGGCATCATTCCATTGTTTCCCCTTTCAATCATGTTCCAAATCATGTTCCCCTTCCCAGTTGTTGATATTCCGCCTTATCCATTTCATCGTGGTATTATCTTTTTTGTTCTCCTCCCAGACTTGTCCCTTCGCGACTCTTTCCCATCCTTTCCAATTTCCGGGCGTCCACATCACAACTGGAACTAGGGTATCAAATGCAAAATGGATCGGGCGACGTACTGATGTCGGTGACGGTGGGAGTGACACGGACTTCGACACCCGAGTAGCCCTCCTCAGCCAGCTCGCGCTGGAAGAACTCGTTCAGCTCGGCATAGAAGACACCGTCGGCGACGAACTTGCGGCGCTTAGAAATAGCTCCCTGGACAGCGGCCATGATTGCGTTTCTGGTTCTTTGAACTGGCGAAGAAACGGCCGAGGACGGTGGTTGGGGGGATGTCGTTTCGAGGGCGAAATGGTCGGCGGCGGTCAAAGTCAGTTTTGAGAAGCCCGGCGTTAGTGGGGGGTTTTTGGGATTAGGGCTCGTTCTTCCCTTCTGGGCTAGGGCTTAACCTCGCTTGCTGCTGCGCGGGCACTTTCCCGCTTCGGGCCCGCCCAGCCCCCCTAGTGCGGGAGCTCTGCGCCTGAGCTTTCAGGCGGCCAGGCAGTATTACGTTGCTTGTGTGCTGACTGGATCCATGTTCTGTTGTTCTCTATGGAGTATGGAGTACGGAGTATCCGTAGTAGTACTATTAAGGTGTTCCTCCGTGCTCCAGAGTCCAGGCCTAGTGGTCGTGCTCCCCTACTCAAATTCATCGACACCCAGAGTGGGACCGCGCTGTTCCACCAAAGATGGTGGTATCATGGTATTCATACTTATTGCTGGAATGATTCTTGTATTCATGCAATCATAGTCTGTCTGACGGGTGAACTGTACTCTACTCCCCAAACCCGGGAGAATGCAGCGTCAAACAACAGAACAACAGGCATACGCGCGTAGATGACAAGGATATCCATGATCCCTCTAACCCCCTGGCCGGGCCACCCTCCACTGGGACTACCGTACATACATCGATTCCACTGCGATGTCCTTCGTTTTCTATGAACCGCGTCACTGCATTTCCACTTCCATCCGACTCATACTTTTGGCATTTTGACCGTCTTCTTTGCTCTTGGGGAATGCCAGGTTAGAGATTCCCGCAGTCACCGCGGCCATTCCAGTCGGAGCAGCATGATAACCGTCATTGCCAGATGATCCAGCTCCAACAGAATGGTGGGCTGTTTCAATGCCCGTCAACACCGGCGACCGCTCAGCGCTCGAAGTATCCCGGCCAACAGGTGGGCTCAGCTCAGCCTGTCGCGGGCTTACACCGTTCATTTCTGCATCGGTGCGACCGAATGCCTCGCTCCACCACCTCACCTGCTTAACTTGCGGGAAGATAAGGCGTTCCTTTCCACGCCGGTGGTCATCGATCTGGGCGTCGTACTGAGGGTTGAGGAACTGCTCCTTTCGTGCTAGAAAGTAATCCCACACGCTTCGAGTGCGCCCCTTTGCGTTTGACTCTACACGCTCCTTCTCATTGTTGAAGAGGAAGGTGCCGAATTGACACGAGTAAAGATGATATAGAAGTCGGCGCAGGAAACGCTCATTAAATTCGAAACGCGTGGGGTGCTGGTATAGTAGTTGATACGTTGCATCCAGGAATTGATGGAAGACCGGACTAGTCTCCTTGACCTTCGTCACTTCCTTTTCAGCCGCGGCTGTCCGGGGTATGGGGGCGGGTTTCTTCAGATTTTCAGAATCGTAGTTCTGCATCTCTCCATCCGATTCTCCAAGGGAATCGCGACTGGTGTTTTCGCGATTGAAGAAGCCTTTCGCGCTGAGAAATGCGTTTTCAATGGCTCTTCCTGCGCCGCCAGCTTCTCCGAACCCACGGTTGGAATCTCCGCCGATCCGCTCATTCTCGATCTGAAACCACTTTTCGCTGTTCAGATGGCCTGATCTGTGCCGGAACATGTGACCGAAAGAAAGCCAATCCTTTTCTACCAACACTATGAACCCCTCCATTGTTCGATAATAAGGGTCAAGGCACACCTGACTCAGTGCACTTAACTGACTAGTACGATCCCATCCATCGGAACAGTGGATCAAAACGTGCGAATGCTGAAGCCCAACCTGCCGAGCGATCAGACCGGAACCGTCTAAGATGCCCGATATATGCTTCAGCCATCCACTCCGTGCAAGTTGGTCCTTACTAGGGCCCAGCGGGGTGACGTCAGAGTCCTTCAAGGCATCAATAACCTTGCTCAAGGAGTCTCTCATCACATGGATATTATCAATTCCCAGGTAAGCCTTGGTAGCAAACTTGTAGTTGTCCATGTTCTCCGAGCCGAGGCCGACGGCCTGCATTGCAAAAGCGTTGACTGTGGGACGAGCATCAACAATCAAGTTGTGCTGCTGAGCGCCATAGATATGGGGTCTTTCTTCGGGGTCTCCAGGGAAGGATGTCAGCATCTCATCTTCCAAATCCTCGGCCAGCGTCAGATCAGCCAGCATTTGACTTCGGGGGGGTTCCCCTTGGGTCGAATTTGAGGACTCGGGGTCAAAACTTGGCAGAGTAAAGCTTGCAAGTGGTCTCTCTGAACGGGAGGTCGAAAATATGGCGGCCAGTAGCGTTTCATCCTGGATGCTTCGGTTTTGGCGCACACCCACCAGTGGCTGCGAGCTTCGTGTGATCGAACAGTTGTTCACGGGATGAAGATATGTCAAAACCGGTACTCTTGCTCTAGACCGGTATTTCCCAGCGTGGTTGAGTGTATTGTCCGAGATATTGGATGGGATCGGCAGGAGAGCCGGATACGTCGCGGAGAACTAGAGATACAGAGTCAATGGACTGATGCAAGTGTTCAACGTCGTGAAGATTTACCCCATAGTCTGAATTCATTTGAGATATACGCCAGCCCGAGCCGGCCCGATCCACCCCTTGTCTCTCCCATTCCTTCCGAGGATCATATAGATCCCAACCGTTGAATTTCTGCTCCGGCGGGGGAGGTCGGTATGTGAAAGCATAGAGCTTGTCGATCCGCCCGACCTTACATGTCCAACATTTTATGGTTTCATACACATCACGCGCCTTGGTCTCGCTTGTGAAGTAGAGGCAAACAAAGGTGAAATCACGACACCGGAGGCGAATGGATGACGGCTGGCGGGACGCGGCAGGGGTGGGGCGGCAGCTACAGAAGGAGATTATAGGATAAGTGATCCAAACCTCCTTAGGCCGGGGGGCGGGGGCCTGGGGCTGAGTCGAGTCGGAGGGTGGGAGGATGGGGATGTGGGAGAAGATAATATGATGAGGGGTGAGGTGGAGGGTGCCGGTAACCTGTTCGCCTCGGCGCGCCAAGGTCACATCTTCAACCTGGGATCGAACAAAAGGGCCATTAGTCTGATGCTCTAGTGTTTTTCGCGTCGGGCCCCTGGCCTGGACCATCAGTAGACTAGACAAGACGAACCTTAGCGACCCGTGTTCTCTCCATGCCTTGCCTGTTACTATATCCGCATAACCTTCATGACTGAGCGCATTGGTTGGGCCTTGGATTGGCGACGGTGCAGCACGGTCGGAGCCCGCTGGAGCCTGGGACGAACAAAGCCACCGACAAAGAAAGAAAGGAGTAAATACAATCTAAGCTGTGCAAAGTAATCCGACAAAGGGGGGTGGGGAGGCGGAGACTTGGGGAAGAAGGATGACAGGCGACATTTTCAGCAGCAGCGGCGGCGGCCAGCACGGACGCCCGGCCAAATGCGGAGCCCCTCGCTAGGCCTGAACCGTGAAGGGACTGAGAAGTGAGAACTGGGCCACGACTTACGTCAAGAGCGCCTCAATCTTTGGTTCTCCCGCACTTCTTACAGTGCTACGTACTCAACCCGTTCTCACCGCCGTGGGGTGGCTTCCTCCCCATCCCTTCAGACAATGAATTCCAAATTCGCTCCAGAGGTCATTCCCATCTGGGTTTGGAGGACAATCACTCCTTCCTGTGGCGGTTGCGGGCATCGACTTTCCATTCTGGGAAGCTCATCTGATCCCCAGCCCAAGTGTGCATGCGACATTACGACTAGTGCATCAGATGTTGTCGTGTATTATCCTTTTCTGTGTTATTTCTCACTGCGGTTGAACCGCACATTCGCTTTAAACCCCAGCTCCTATCTTTGTAAACAGCATTCTACTCATAGTCGTTCCATCACACTCGGATATGTCCGAACTATACTGTCCCCTCCCTGCCAAGGACCAGGATATATTCCGCTTCCGATATCACTATGGAATAAACCTGGGATCAGTGTTTCTGCATGGCCCATGGCCAAGTAACAGTAGCACGTCTGAAAAGGATTCTGACGGGCTGGACGAATTGCAAGCTCTCAAAAAGTTCGTATTACAAGAGATTTAGCTGTCCCCTTTCTGTCCGTCTTGTTTTCTCCATGGAAACTGAACGATGGCTCGGCACGAACAGATCGGTTGCATCCCATGGACTCGAGCAAACAAGACTGAAGTGGGAAACGCCTTGGCACCCTGCATTGACCGAAGACAACCTCGTTTGGCTCAAGGATGTCGCACGATGCAACACCATTCGCATCCCCCTAGGTTTCTTTTCCCTGGGGCCCCTGTTCTGCCTCGAAACAGCCTTTGATGGACCACCGTCTCAGGTATATGCCAGCTGCTGGAATATTGTGAGACATCTGATCGAGAAGTGTCGGGATTTCGGCATTGGTGTGCTCATTGACTTCCATACTAGCGGGGGTGGTATAAACCTTGACGCCAGCGCAGAAGGTCGAGCTGTAGCTAAGGACTGTATCGCTTTCCTGGCCCAGGAGGTCACTTTCCATGCAATGTCGGGGGTGGTCGGACTCCAAATCTCTTCGGGAAATGACTACAATGCTGACCTACAGGAATGGTATGATGAGGTACTCATGATCACAAGCGCCATTGACCGTTCCTTGCCCATCTATATCAACGACGGTCGAGAACAGACCAAACAACGAGTCTTTGAGGACTGTACAGACAGTCGGGAGCAATTCAAAACAGGCGCAACCTCTATACCTAGTTATCTGACAATCCCTCAAGCGGAGGTCCGAGAGAAGGCTAAGAAGGCCAAAGCCGAACAACCTCAACTCCGAGAGAAGATTTTGTCCCAATTAAGTGACTCCTGGAACTCACACCAACGCGAAAGCTTCAGCCATGGCTGGGACTTGGGATATAGTGATGCACTGCAGTTCTTCAGTGCCGCCGTTCTAGGCGTCCTACCTGACCGAGCCGGTGCAGATAAAATCGACTCCCTGGAACTGTGGATCAGACAGCGCAAGACAGATCTGGTCCCAGAACAGCTCAGCGAAGATCCAACAGCATGGGAGACCGGACTTAGAAGAGGGATTAGCGATTTTTACAAGGCCGTGCAAATATGAAATGAAACCGTTAGATGGTTTCGCAACTCGGCGAAAAAAGGAAAAAAAAAAAAAGGAGTCTATATAGTTTCAGCGCAGCGGACTATTGTCTATAGGTAAACTCATAATTCATAATAATACATCTTGCTTTTCCCGATTAACCTTCTATAATATACATACATCGTTGAGAATTCTATGGTACATGAGAAACAGACGAACATGGCCACAAGCCCAATATCCATCTTACAGCCACGCCATCTCCAGTCGACTATAGCTGCGCCCTATCTAGTTGAAACGCCAATGCGCAGGCGGTTTTGTAGAAATAGTGGAAATTTGCCTGGAGGGTGTCCGTTTCGAAATCAGGCTCAGCGCCGATGGCAGTGCTGTTGCTAGCCGGCAAGTCCATGTTCAAGAACATGTCCATGGTTCGGTCGGGGTTGAACGGGCCACTCTCATAGAACGCATAGTGGAGTTGGTGGCCACGGAACTCGTATCGGTCGAAGCGCGTACCCCGGACATCGCTCATCGGAAGGAACGTGTATTCCGTAGCACCCATATCCTCGCCGACGATCTCGCGGGGAAGCGTGATCCGAGTAGATGTGGGGAAAGGCACATCTCCTTCGGTGGTAGCGCATCTAGTGAAGAGGGCACGGAGGGTTTCCTCGAGTGCTTCCAGGGAAAAGCTTTCCCGGGGGGCATTGAGAAGCTCCCGGGTTAGTCTTCGGGTGAATCGAAGATCGAGCCCGTTCTCGGGGAGAAGGAAGTCCAGGTGGCTCTCGGCGAGAATCATCTTCGCGCTGCGCATGGCGAAGTCCGGGTCGGGGTTCTCGGAGCGGCGGGTTGTCTTTGCTGTGAGTTCGAGCTCGAGCTGCGGGAGGATGTTGGCATGGAGAGCTGACGGGACCAGCCGGATACGGTAGGCCTCATGCTGGTTGTTGGAAGGCTGATGTGTCAGTTTGCGGAGAAATGGTGCCGCACGAGGGATATCGGTGGTGAATGTTCGTGGGAGTGCCATTTGGCCCAGTTGAGAAGCGTTGACAGTGCTCTCTTCGAAGGAAGGCTTGCGTAAGAAAAGGCATCTGCCCACGGCGGCTGTTACAGACTCCTGGATATCATCGGCGGCGTTTTCGTTTGTTCGGTGGACGTATCGCTTATTTCTGAGGAGCTTAAGAAGCTGGTCCGAGATTCGAGTTTGATGGGTGTTGAAGAATGGTGTGTCCGATGTGTTGACCTCGGTGGCTTTGGCTGTTGGCAAGCCCCATCGGAACCAAGACTTCTGCCTCTCGAACCATGTGGTGTTGTGCTCCGGATCAACGTTATGAACTGTCGCTCGCTCCGATGAATATACATAGGTGCTGAAAGGTACAGGAGGAGCAGTTGCGCTGTGATAGGCAAGATTCAAGACTCGTCGGGCATTGTCGAGGCCCTGCTTGTTTTCAACAAGGTAAAAGATCTTATCAAGGGTATGCGGTTTGCTGTGTTCAAAAACCACTCCATACGTTTTCGTAACCCATGATAGAAAGTCCGAAGTGAAGATATGGTTGTTGACGTTCGCCTCAGGTGGAAATCCAACATCTTCCTGTCGAATCCTACTAGTGGCATCGTGTACAATCTCACTGATCGATTCACATGTATGTCGCTTTCCAGTAATTCTCACAAGACCAAGCGTGTGGGTGACGTCGATGTTCGCTTCATGCAAGCTGGCTAACTCGTCGAAGGAAAAATGCTTGGAGTTGAGGAGCAACGATAGTGCATGAACAGGAAGATGGACATCAGACTGACCAACTTCATTGGCAACTGAAAGATGCCAGGCATCGCGAAGAATTTTCTCAGCAAGAAATTCTTTCCCCTTGAGAAACTGCGCTGCCGCGACTCTTTCAGCAATGCCCCGCCGACTAATGTCGGTTTCCAGAAATTCGGAAGTGCCAGGTAACCAGTTTATGCTGCCGTTCCTCTGATGATCGGATTGTAACCCACTCTGTGCCAAATTATCTCGCCCCACCCCTGTTATATAGTCCGACAACTGCTGCCAAGTGAACGACGACTGGAGCGTATCTCGAATAAAATCCCAATCACTACTGTCCAACTCGTCGAATGGCTTGTACGTGCGACGGAGACTCTCGATTCGAGTTTTGACAAGTTCAGTATCGGCATATTCATCGTCTTTGTCCAACTCGCTTAGGAACAAAGGAAGAGCGTCCTTGATCGTCTCTTCCTTTTCCTTTTCCTCTTCCTTGAGCTTTTCATTTACCTTTTGCTTGAGTTGACTTTTTTTTCGCCCCCGCAGGCGTTCTTGTACGAGTACCACTTCAGCAGGGTTCCCCAGCGCGTTAACCGTAAGGGGTACTCTCCGACCTCTTTGTCGCGATAGGAGGTGCGGTTTTAATGTGCCGGGGCGGCGAGAGTGAGACTGCGGTTCAATCGGCTCATCATCCAGGTAATTTTTAGCGGTATAATCCTTGGTATTGTCGCTTGTGCTGGCATCACTGTTGGTAGCATCGTTTGCGGTAGCGTCGCTCTCAGTGGGATCGCTTGCGGTGGTTTTAGATCGGATAGAAACATTGCGCCAGCGCAATGTTGGATTGGAGAGGTTCCCTCTGCATTCTGGGAACAGTCGGCAAGTCAGGAGCCCTGCCGCCGCTCTCTTTGAGGATCGAGACAGCATGTGGAACAAAAGGCAGGGTGCGCTGGTCGAACATGGCCGGCGAAGGAAAGTTGAAGCTCAGATTGATGCAATCTGAACTCCACGCTAGTCCTGAAGCGGACTAGGCGCGATGCGGGCAGCCAAACCGCGCGGACCGATCCCGGCGCATGCTCACTTATCGAAAACCGCCGTTCAGTTACAAATGTTGAGGCAAAGTAATGCGAATATATGCAACTAACAGTCATAAGGGGTATTTCCATGAAAATATCTGACAGCACAAGCACCAGGATGAATCACTCCTTGTCCATGACCTCCCAACTCCGCAAGTCTTCTCGCACATCAAACTCGGACAATTCGAATTCAGTATTACGACTCTTCCAAGCCTTCCCTTTCGCATTATCGTAAAGTTGCTGCTCAATGCTCCCGGTCTTTGGTGCATGGTCAATTGTCGGGGCAAACTCTGCCCCCTTCATATCACCCCGGAAGTGATTGCTTGAGGAGCTCCTTGGCCGTCTCTCAGAGCTAGGGGGGGACAATCGACTCTCTAGTAGAGATTTCTTTACGCCCAAGGTCCCATTGGGAGATAGCCGATCACTTTGATGTTCGACTAACCTCTCAGCGCGGACATCGTTGTCGGCCCAGCTAATGCCTCCCGAGAACAATTCTTCGATCAATTTATCCGCCGGTAAATCGTCAGCCCGAGAATTCCAGGAGGCAGCCAAGGTCCGACGATACATGTCTTGCATATCGGTTGTTTCTCGACTTTGAGTGTTGATGGTCGGTAGTCGGCCCAGTTCGTCATGTTCGCTTTGCTCAGAGGATACAACGCCCGCGATTCCTCCAAAAACCATAGCTGACTTCAGGGGAGGCCTGGATGGTGTTTGTTATCAGTAACAAGCTCTTATGGGTGACTGCACTGCATCTTCCTATGACAAACATACGTGATGAAATTCCGGTCTCCTTCCACTTGCCGTATCGCGATACCGGCTTTAAGTGTGCTGTTGATCTTGCTGTCCTGCATCAAGTACCTCCGTACAATGCCGTCCTCATCGTCACTCTTGTCGACGTATTCGGACAGGTTGAGTCTGATCCTTCCTAGTAGATTCTTCTCATTGATCCCACCTGACACAAACTCCTGTATAATTTCAAAGTAGAGCTCGCATTCGTGAAGGGACTGGTTCCGATCAATAGTGAGTCTAACTTGCAGGACTTTCTCGTAGTTCCAATATGCCCTATGGTCTACAATGACCGCCTTATCTGTATGTCCATGGTGCTCGGGGGCGCTCGAGGATGGCAAGCGCCACTTGACGAATGCGGTGCCGCTCACAAGTGGGACATTGTTGAGGTCGATGATCTAGAATAGCCAAAGCTGTTAGCCAGTGCATGGCTTCTAATCGAGACGATTTGAGCCTTACCCGCAGCAACAACTCGAACCTAGGCTATATCTTATATGAGCGTCTTTGGTAATCCCATGACTTCGGGTGCGATCGACTTACTCTCCGGTTCTTGGGGACTGATGCGGTACGTCGTTAGTGCGAGTGTCAGGAGACATGAGGTCATCATTCAGAGAAGTTTAGGCGCAAAGCAATGTGGAAGACGTACCGAAAGCCTGCATAGTTGGCAAGCTGGAAGCCAACAAGGACAATCTAAGGTCACTTGTCTTTCATATATTCAAGCTGATTTGATAACATGACGCTCTTCTGGTAGCGTTGCTGGTCGAGGCCCTCTCCGACTCCCCACATCCGGTCCCAAGGCGGCGAGTTACCCCTGATGGCAGAAAGCTACCGCCTAGAGATACTGAAGTCATGTAAATGAAGTACGGAGGACGAAGTACACAATAGTTAAGGCAAATATTTATTGAGGACTTTGATCCTCAGAACAAAAGTGCCGACAAATTCCCCGTGCACCAATTTTGACAGTTAACCCAATATTCCTGTCCCTGGTATTGGAAGAAATCCTCCGCAAATACACAGCAGCGAGGGCCCGATCAGGTGACTTTCTATGGCGGTGAAACACCGCGCGAAGGCAATAATCGTCGCAGACAAAATCTCATGACATTTCAACACCTCGCACAACAAAACAGGTTCCTAGTCGCCCTAGATCTGTCTGAACGTTCGCCTTATCAGTCCTCCATCAACATGGACCAAAAACTTCCTCTCTCCCCGCCCTCCGAGCCGATTGCCTCTCCCATAGCCTTGCCGGTTCCGTTGGACTCCCTCCTCCGCACGACACCTATCCACGAGATCCTCCCTGAGATCCGTGTCCCGGGAGAGCTACCGTCGCATAAATATCATCCAGTCAACTGCACTCCCATCGGCGAAGAGGATTTACGCACCCAGATCGATCAACTACGCCAGGAATTCTCGTCACCAGAAGCGGCATTGAAAGAGCAAGAGCAGGTTGCGCGCGAAGTAAAACAGAAACTGGAGGACGCCGAGAAGAAGCGCGAAGAGGTCCAAAAAGCTATGGATAAGAAAATTAAAGAACGCAACACGGAGATGAAAGTCTTATCCAAGTACCAGGAAGTCAAGACATCAGGCATTGGATCTTAAAATCCCGCTTTCAATTACAGAGTACACCTTTAAAAAGAATTACAACACGGAGATTTTCGATCAAGAGGGCTGGCTTCTCGGAAGATCTACAGTTCGTCGTGTTACCAGAGAAAAGTACGACGATGCAGAATGCCGTGCAACCCGGATGAACGCGACTTGCCACTGCATGCTACACTGGCACTGAAGGAGATTGGGAATCTCGACTTTCACCTATTCTCATTCGCTGTGCAAAGCCCAATATACGGCAAATGGCATGGAATGATCATTTCCTTGGTATATTTTGTACCTTGGGCACCATACCGGAACCACTTTGAACCGGGGTTCCATCTCGGCCTCAATACTCTCTTGAAGGCTCCCGGGTATTATAACCGCAATTTATGTACACCGATTTCATAATCGTTACTACAATACCGGATCAGGCCAGTTTCACAACTCAACACGTGCGTTGTCGGTTTTTTCCAGCTATGGATGATAATTAAAACGCCCTCTGTACCGGGCACTCGACAGCTCAAGGCTTCACGAACATGAAAAACATTAACATCGAAGCGCATTATTACTCATAGGATTAAATAAAGTCGTTGTCCTTCAAATATTATGTCCTTGTCATTTTGCGGTTCAACGCCTCACAGCGAACCCAAAACCTTGACTATAGCGGGAAGCAGCTAGACGCAGTCAGTATCATTCTTGACTTGTTTGTATTCTGTAATGAAGTATGCTTACCTCGGAGGCGTCCTCGATGAGGACTTGAGTTTCGTTGACAAACTTCGTAGTCAACAAGTTGTTGGCATTACCAAGCAAGCCGCCAACCTCTCCAAGCATTTCAGGAGTAAGGATGGGCGACACTTCGTCGATCAGATCCCTGGTCTCGTTGACGAAAGTAGGTGTCAACAAGTTCGTTGCATTGCCGAGGAGGTAGTTGACCTTGCTAAGGAGAGCAGGGGTGATGGCAGGTGCCACAGTATCGATCAAACCCTGGGTCTCTTCAACGAACTTGCTTGTCAAGAGCTTGTTGGCGTTGTTGAGAAGCTCGCCAACTTCGCCGAGCATTTCGGGGGTGAGGACTGGCGAGATATCATCAATCAAACCTTGAGTCTCGTTGACGAATTTAGGTGTCAATAGGCTGTTGGCGTTGCCCAATAGACCCGCCACCTCTGTAAGCAACTGAGGAGTGATAACTGGTGAAATGTCACCAATCAGGCCACGGGTCTCGTTTACAAATGTCGGCGTCAGCAGGTCATTGGCGTTATTCAACAAGCCAGCCACAATTGCAAGAATGCCAGGTGTCAGTACTGGCGAAACTGCGCCGATCAAGCTCTGGGTCTCCTTCACGAAGTCGGTCGTCAATAGGTCATTCGCGTGGTCAACCAATGTCTGGGCTTCGCCGACGAATCCTGTAGTCAAGAGCTTATTGGCATTGCCCAGAAGACCGCCAACTTCTCCGAGAAGATCGGGCGTCAAAATCGGAGCCACAGCACCAATCAGACCTTGGGTCTCGTTCACGAATGTCGGCGTAAGGAGGTCATTGGCGTTATTCAACAAGCCAGCCACAATTGCAAGAATGCCAGGAGTCAGCACTGGCGAAACTGCGCCGATCAAGCTCTGGGTCTCCTTCACGAAGTTGGTAGTCAGCAGGCTATTCGCGTTGCCCAGGACCGAGTTGATCTCCTTGAACAGCTCGGGCGTCAGAGCAGGTGAGACAGTATCAATCAAAGATTGGGTCTCATTGACAAAGCTGGGTGTCAGGAGACCATTAGCGTTGCTCAATACCGAGTTGATTTCCTTGAACAGCTCAGGAGTCAGAGCGGGACCGACAGTCTCGATCAATGATGTCGCATCCTTGACGAAGTTCGCGGTAAGGAGACCATTGGCATTGTTCACAAGCGTGTCAACCTCCTTGAGCAGGTCTGGCGTCAAGATGGGGGAGACAGCATTGATCAATGACTTGGTCTCCTTAACGAATTCCGTGGTCAGGAGGTTATTGGCATTGCCCAGCAAGCCAGCAACCAGGCTGAGAATCTCAGGTGTCAGCACAGGGGCAACTGCGCTAATAAGCTCCGATGTTTCCTTGACGAATTCGGGGGTCAACAGGCTGTTGGCATTGCCGATCAGACCATTAACCTCCTTGACAAAGTCGGCAGTCAGAAGGTTGTTTCCATTGTCAAGCAAAACGGAGACCTTCTTGAATAGTTGCGGGGTGACGAGAGGGCCAATCGAGTTGATCAATTGCGTCGTCTCGTTCACAAAAGATGGAGTCAGCAGGTGGTTTGCATTGCCGATCAGACCGTTAACCTCCTTGACAAATCCAGCAGTCAAAAGGTTGTTGCCATTGTCAAGCAGAACGGAGACCTTCTTGAACAATTGCGGCGTGACGAGAGGACCAATCGAGCTGATTAGTTCTGTTGTCTCGTTCACGAAGGATGGTGTCAACAGGCTGTTTGCATTGCCCAGAAGACTGTCCAGTTCGGTGACCAACTGCTGGTCTAGCAGGTGGTAAGCAGTGTCGATCAGAGACTTCGCCTGGTCGGTTGTCTTGTCATCCAACAGGATCGCAACATGGTTGAAGAAAGACTCCACATTCTTGAGGAATGTCGGCGACAAGATTCCAAGGAGACCATCAATGCCATCGCCAATGTCTGAGAGGATATTTCCAGACGTAGTTGTTGCAGAAGGGGCGGCACTCGTCGTAGACGAGCCTGCCTGGCCAAATCCCGCATTGCCACCCTGTGACTCTGCTGGCGAATGTGTCTGGGTAGCGCTGCTGGCTCCCTGGTTACCGCCTCCGAGAAGGCCATTCACCAATCCTCCTATGAGATCTCCCGACTGTGATGTGGTGGGCTGGCTCGAAGCCGATTCTGCGACCAGGCCTGGATGCTGCACGGCACTGATAGTCGGTTGCTGATCAGCCCTGTTGGCCGATGGTTGCTGGTTGGCAGCGGCAGCGGACGGTTGTTGGGCGGCGGCAGCGGCGCTCTGCTGGTTGGTGCCGATGTTGGCGTTTGATTGTTGCCCGGTACCTGCCGGCTGTGCTGCTGGTGTTGGTGCAGCTGCAGATTGCTCTGCTCCTGCAGCTGTCCGTACTATGGCATGATCCTCTGGTGCGACGCTCCCATGTGCTGAGACACCCACTGATGAAGGTTGGGCTGGGGTTGCCAGCGAGGTGCCGGAAAGCAAAAGGGTGGAGAGAAGTGCGGACGAGAAGCGCATATTGAGGATATGGCCGTCGCAATGGATGACCAGCAATTGACGACGAAAGGGTTTGATTTCAGATCAATGGAGACTGCAGGACTCCTTATATCCTGCAACCACACGGGAACTACCCGCATGCTACCCCCCGATCCAATAATCGAGGCAAGACCGAGGACAGTTCCTGACCCCACATGTGAAATGACTAGGACGTGCTGGAGCGTTTCGTCCTTGGCCACACTGTTGAGAGCAGAAGGAGCGCTTCCTTGGGCCCGGTCTGGCGGCGGACATTCCTGTTTGGTTCTTGATCGTCCCCTTGGGGCCTCTGATGACTACAACCCTCGCCGCCGCAGGGAAAGATATCCGCTTAGCAGCACTTGTCAGGGTGAGGCCGTGCACCTCCACGCTAAGTTAGGGGCTCTTAGCCCTGCGGAGAGCGAATGACTGGGAAGGGAAATTACGAGTTGCGCTTAGAATCACGTTTGGGTGCTCCATATGGCTTAATTTTCCGCTCAAGGTTTTCTGGGTACCTCGGTGATCGACATGAACACCTATCGTTTTGAGCCAAGCGGGCATTCGACAACATCTATGCTACCGTGCAGCTATGAGGAAATGTTGCAATTGATCCATTGATCTATGTAGAACGCAAGGCAGCGATTGGATGTGCCGTGGGAGGTTGGAATTCGTTCCTGACTATAGGCGTGCCATTGGAATACAAGAAATCTACAACGACTACTATCGTCATGGCAATGGCTGCTTTCCACACTCGTTTTGGCTATCAGCGTCTGTAAGACTGCGTACTAAACCATCTACAGCAAATGCTTTCCGATTATCTTGCGGGGACGTGTGGAACGCTCATGGGGACTTCTCGGGTAGAGACCAGAGAGAGATCTTGAGTCTCCAGTTATGGAGACCGTTCACCCGCTAGACACCGGGAACGCCTACGCAGTGACCTGGTCCCTGACCCGCCCACAGCGGAGAGGTTGCACTCGGAAACCGCGAAACAACGCAAGGAGCAATCGCCGTACTGTGGGATTCGGCGACAGACCGGGCTCGGTAACATGTGATGTCTATCGCGATGCCCTTGGGAGTTGGCGGACGGCAGGCTTAGCGGTTTCGCTTTTGGATTTAGCTTCATGATCGACGGCGACCATCAAGCGGGGTTGGCGCCATGGTTCCTGAACCACACGCAGGATTTCCAGCTCGAGCCGGGGAACTGGGGCTGCGCAATCGTAGCCGTTGTTAGACTACCAAGGGTTCGTCCTCAACCCTATTTTGGAGGGCTAGGTGGTGCGTCCCGTCTTGATCCCATAGAGCCATTCATTCTCATAGACGTCATTACACGGCAAAAGAGAATCATCATCATCAGAAGGAATCCAACAGGAAGATAAACACTGTCTAATACAAACTAGTCCCTTACATGTCGTACTAGCACTAGGGTGGCATCAGCCCGTGCATGGTCGCGCTACCGTTAAGCTTCTCCTGTAACTCCCTAAGCCTCTCGTACCTCTCTTACCGCGCAGTCTGAAAATCTAGATTTGCCCGTCACATACATAATCCCTTTTGATCCTGAGATACCAAAGCACCCTGAAACCCCGACTTATGTCATCGCTCACGGATCACTAGATTGCGATCCGCGAGTACGCCAGACGATGAGACATGCGCAGAGATGGAATGTGCGTTATGGCAGATCGATAAACCACCAAGTACGTATCTCCAGAACTGCTACTATCTACTGTGCAACTTGTAGACAATTAACCAACACCTAATTCACCACCCCAGCGAAGAAAGGGGGAGGGGGAGACGAGACGGTCGGTTGGTCACTTGACGGCCCGGACCCTATGTACGTATTTAGTTACTTGGCTCGGTGGATATCCGATCCGCAAGGGCCAGCCAGAGGTGCAGAAGATCTCCCCGCGTCGTTGCCAATCCATTATCAATTCACTATCAACCATTGCTCAGCAAACCAAGTTTAAAATCATTGTGTGTGTGTGAGATAATTATAGACACTTTATAAACTCCCATGGAATCATCCAGGAACATGAAGCCTATCCGATCGATTCTATAATTATAATTAATCTTTTTTTTTTCAAAGTTGTGTGTGTGTGTGTGTGTGTGTGTGTGTGTGTGTGTGTGTGTGTGTATGTGTGTGTGTCTACTGTCGGAGCATTCCAGGTGCTGAGACGGGTGGTTGGGTTGGGTTTGGCTGGGTTAGGACCAAAATTCAGACCGGGGAGGGTTCCGTCCAACGGTCCCAAAATTATGGAGTTTGGTTCCGGTTAGACCAGACGATCTGATTAGGTCGCGGGTCGGTCGGTCGGGGGGAGGTTAATCTTTTGTTTCTTTCTGGTTATTTCTTTTTGCTTTGGGTAAGAGGTCATGGTCTCTTTAGGGGGAGGGTTTGTTTCGCGTTGGAAGGTTGATTTTTTAGAGTGGTCTGTTGCTGGTTCTAGAAGAAGGCATTTCGGGAGGTTTGTGGATTTTAAGTTAGTCTTGCTTTAGATAATATTGTAGGTGGAAGCTTGCCTTTTGGTGCTGCCCCTGTAATTTTATGGGCAACGGTTAGGGCATATTTCGTTTGTTTGTCTGTTCGTCAGGGATGAAGTTTAACTAAAGTAACTTCAGGGTCCGATCTGATACGTAGTGGGAGCGGAAGCTAAGACATCTGGGTGTCTACTACTACTACTAGATAAGTATCTCGATGAGATAGATATATGCCATACTACTAAGCGTGTCATATGTTTAGGGCTGTTATTTCTTTCCTATTCGATATAATGGTGATGGGCGCACCAGCGCCACTCTGAAACCACTACTTGAGATGGTGATACTTGATGTCAAGAGCTAGCTATCATGTCTTTCTTCTGAGTCTTCTCCTGGAATGGTTTGCTAACGAAGATACTTTGTTCGCACAGCCTATCTTGGGTTTCTCTTGGGATTATTCTCGCCGGCCTGGGATGAGATAGCATCTTCTGCTAAACTCTTCTCCGGCTCTGGTGCTAGCTCTACTGTCCCTGATATCTGAGCCTATGCTTTCTCAAGGTAGCATTGATCACGTCGATTGACATGTTTCATATTGCCCTAGCTATTCACTCCTGAATATTTTCTCTTTTAGCTTGATGGTATTCGGAATATCTCACGATCTGAAGATGCAATGCAATATACCAAACTATTGTCCGCGATGCTATCCAACAACTCGGTCTCTGCATCATACTTGGGGATTGTTGAACTTGGAGTAGTCACCGCTACCTCCAAGACCCATCGCGCCATCATATCTGCTAAAGTGTCATTCGGACGCAAACCGATATCACACCAATCCTTCAATCCAACATCAAACTACTCTCCTTTCCTCTTCCTCTTTCCCTCTTCCCTTTGCATCCATCTCAAAGATCTAGATCCATCCATCCTACCACCGACCTCCTAAAATCCCCCGAAACCCAATCCCCCCCCCCAAAAAAATCCAAATTCCAAAAATGAGCCTGTCTAGTTCCGCCTCGCTCCACCAGAATGAAACAGCCGCACGATCCAGGCTATCCGAGCCTAGATCGATCCCGGCGACGTGAGCTTGGACCTAGTGCTCAAAGAGGCATCTCGACATCGGAGCCGAAAGAAAAAAGTATATTTGTGAAACCTGTCACTCCATCGGGGTCCTGGCTGAAATGATGTTTTTTTTTTGCGTGATGGCTTGGGATGAGGGAGGAGGGTTGATGTGGTCGGGCCTTGTTGGTTATGCCGAAGAGGGGCCGGGGTGGGTTGCTGGGTGGATAGGTTAGGAGGTGGGTGTAGATAGGGAAGGTTTAGGACTGTTTTGGGTGAGGTGTTATGGGTGGGTAGCTTACTCATAAAGGAGGTAGGGCTGGTTTACATGCTGGTAGTGAATCAGAGAAGAAACATTTTGTTTATCTAGACATGATGTAGGAGTTCGATGTTGCTGGTTTGGGATATTATTGATTGTAGATTCACTTTTGTGCTGATATTGTGCCCAGGTAGAAGTTATTTTTATTAATTTATATTGGCTAATGATCATCTTTTATTTTCTTATATATGTCAACAGTTTGTAGATATATCAAGGACTATGTGTCTTTTAGGAGGGTAATAGTGTGGATATCAGGAGCACTTTATTTAGAGAGAAGATCATTTTCTTGAGACTTTTGTATGTTTACTTTTCATTTCTTAATGTTGATGTATGTAGAGAGGTATACTAAGTACTAGTTGAGAGGCAGATACCCAGAATGATTTTATACTATAATTTATTTTATCGTATACTCACCACGGACTTTCCGTAGAAAGGGATACATCACAGTTAAGAACATGAATTCTACACTTACATTGAATATGCTGTTCAACATATCATTAACACTGTTTGAATAAACATCTCATAACGTGTAGCCTAGTATATATCTGTTCCTGGTGAAAAGGAAGTATATAGACATATTATATCATAAAATCTACTCGGGGTTAAGAGGGTAGAATAAAATCTATTCTTGCCTACAATAGACTTCAATCAAGTTCAATTAATCTTGATATAAACGAAATAATCTTCTTTAACTATAACTATCTATATAGTTCCAGAGCTACTGTTTATTTATATGGTCATCTTCGGCAACTTCATCCTGCCAGCTCATATAAGTCTTTGCATGGTCGATCAATATTGAGCTTTAGCATGACACGACGAAAACCAATATAGTTGCCTTGTCAGCTGCCTGGACGGACGTTTCCTTATTTGGTCGCAGAGAAAACGGAACTTGGCGAACCCCAGATGACAAGCTGGATCCTCTCCCATTCGCACATCCCACTTTTGGCAGAATTCATTATAGCATCCTCTGATCTTGAACTATATACTTCGGGTCATTTCATAGTATGGAAGAGGTAAAGCAGCATCCGATTGTTGGGCATTCTGATTGACGATACTCTGCCATTCTCACTATGTAATGCATCCCTACAGGCCACGATTCTCATGGTCCAATTAGGTGCTGACATCAGTTCTATTATCCGGTCAATCGACCAGAGCCTGACCGCGGGTGACATGAACCAGTTCAATGGGTTTGTTCACAGAGTGGTAGAGTGGTACAGACGAAGGCAGCCGTTGGGGAGCGATGCCCCAGGGTTTAGATCCAAAGGGCGTGATGTCTCACAGCGGAAATGTTTAATTGAAGTGAAGTGATAGCCCATCACACAAGGCTTCCTTCCTACTTGGGCCCCCAGCATACAAGAGGCTTTCCCCCCCAGGCAGTCCGCTCATCTGGACGAGGGTCTAGCCTCCTCCCGGCTGGTCCATCGCGGTCTCTGCGTGCGCGCAAAGTCCCCGATCTCCCGGGACTACTGTACTCCGTCTCCAGATAGGCAAGCAGCTGGAGCTCTCCTGGAGGATAAATCCGGGCGCGATGAAGTCATCGCGACGGCCCTGGATCAGTCCAGGCCAGGCCATTGACCCTCAAAGCGGTTAGCAGAACAGGTGACCAAACCGATATGCAGTGTCAGCACGCCTCCAGTGGGTCGACCCCCCCTTTACGTTCGCGCTCGGGCTCAGGACGAGGTTAAAACTAAAAGCCCAAGATATCTCCCGGCAACATGCAGGCCTCCACGGCTGGCTGATCCAGTACGGTCTGTGCCCTCCCCCCTCTCTCTCCCCTCCCCCCTCGCCGAGAACCTGGAGATGGAGGGTGTCTGAAACACGGAACAGGGATTAGCCTCGTCGAGGCAGCCCGTATTGGCCAGTTGCAGGGCTGGTCGGGGCCTAAAGTCTGACTCTGGTTAGGATGGGCGACGATTCGGCGCGTAGGCAGGCAGGTCAGGTAATGCATGGTAATGATGCAGGTTGCATCTCACTAGCGTTACCATGGGGCCATCCCAGACTCCGGATGAAAAGGGCCTCAACGCGGATGGTTGCAACGAGTTTCTTCAGGGTTTGGATGTTGTGCGCCCGTCTCCGTGTCTGGCTGAATCCCAGAAATCTCGCATCGAACCTTCGATGATCCGGGCCATTCATTTGCATCGGGGTGGGTGGTGATGTGCGAGGGAGCTGATCAGGGCTGCGGGGGTTAAGCGCTAAGCTGCAGTCATGTGAATGCAGCTCTGCATTGCGTGGGATTTGTCGGGGATAATTCTGGGCTATCGACTCTGCCTTGATATTCATACTTCGCATACTACGGTATAGTAAGTAAGAAGGACCTAGGTAGGTGGTCCTGGATGGTCCGGGAAGAGTGCAGACCTGCCCTTTCCGGGTTGGGTGTTGGTTTAACTAGTTAGTAGTTGCTTGCTTAGTATTACTTAATAGTGCCAGGTTCCCAGCTCCCACTTACACTCCGTAAGTACCCAAGTACATCGTTCCTCCTGCCCACCAGCCACCTCACCACCACTACTGACTTTACCGGTGCCTACGGTGCAGTTTACCTGATCAGTCCAAGCCCCTGGAGCCCTAATTCTCCGTCATTATGTCATGGGGGCCTGCAGAAACTTCGCCACAGTGATGTGGCTCAAGGCCCCAGTGACAGCGGCCGCAGTGAGGCGCAGCCGCCGGCCATCGCCGACGCCGCGGGGAGGACGGAGGAGCAAGTGACAACTCGGACCAACTCCCACTGGCCTTTTGCCTGCTGCCTGTCTGCAATGCACCTGTCCTGCATATCCTTGCTTTCCTCCTGCTTTCTTTTTTATCTTGTACCCTCTATCCGCTCGCCTTCGATTTTGCCTCCGTGGAGCGATCCATGCCCTCCTGGATGGAGTCCTTCCGGCCTCAGCCTTGCTTGCTATGTATTGGGTAGGGTCCACGATATGTCATAAAGCGGGCCATAACGGTCGTTCGAACCTCCAACATCCAATGTGATGTGTCGGCTGATTTCTAGTGCGAAGCTGACGACGCGCTGGTTGCTTTGATACCACATCCCTGCGCTAGACTACCTTGCCAGTGCCCATGAACCGAATACCGACTCCAGCCGACCCCAGCGATGCGCTCTGGTCTGTTATCCTTCCCTCATGCCTTCATCCACCCAATCTCCTCCCTCGCTCTGTGAGTGTACTCCGCCCCGTCGATTCCGCCGCTGGGCGCGTGCTGAGACCGAAGTAGCATCGCCCTGCCTCGCCGACTGACCCTAGCGATTGCCACAATGCTTGATTCTCCCGTTCTGGCTGGGTTGATGTCGTCCGTGAGGTAGCGCAAGGTCGGTTAGGGGATGTTATGACGGCACCTGCCATTACTGTGCAGACCATCCCAGCCAGTCCCGGTGTCGCCGGGCACTTGCTACCCCTAAATACTGGGCTTGCGCGTTGGTTTGCCACGGCCCACGAGGTCGGAGCTTGTGCCTAGTCAAGGTAATATCTCCAGCCGTGGGGTTACCTGGTCCCCTGTTTATACGAACACAAGCCAGGGCTCTCAGTCAGCCATGCCTCAAGTGGTAGGCCTGCGTGCGGGCTAGCGGGCGAGTCCTACCTGTCAGGGTAGGGCAGGGCAACGCGAGAAACGCATGCATGCAGATCGGGGGGGAGATTTGACGGCCGGAATCCCTTTGTCGCTGCGCGTACTGCTTGTAACGACCGAGTATAATTTCTTACAAGGACGTCGACGGCCAGCGTCCGGCTGCCTTCCCATTCCAGAAGGGCTGGAGATGACCGCCGACAAGGGCCAGTCCAATGGTAGATCGTAGCCGGGATCTCAGCTGCGGCGTACGAGCCGGCCTGTCTACCCGTCAGCGAATCTGAGGTCAGAAGAGGCACTTCACCAACTTCCAAGGCCATTTAGCTCGCCCCACGACACTCGCAACCCCTCCATGATTCATCAGCTGAGCGATGAGGTCTTTTCTTCCCTTGCCCAAGTGGGACTAGAGGGTCCGGACAATGCAGTGGATTGGAACGACCTGCCCGGGTTTGTTTCATTCATGCAGTGCCTGTTCCGTGCTCCATTCATGGTTCAAGAATCAGGGCTTCCCTCGCGAAAGGAGGCTGCTCTCTCTCGCCTATCTCCCTACTTATTTGTCGACCGTGGTTGTGCACGAAACACACGGTTGGAAATCGGATTATCTTGGGACTGGAGCGAATAGGGTCCCCGCGGAGCAAGAAGACATGTCTGGGTCTACCGCCGGGTCGAGTCGGTGCTACGGAGTCCTGGTCCATGCTTTGTGGGCCCCCCTCTACACAGTAAGCCTTTTGCCCGATCCAGCGATGACTTTCGCGGTAGGTTATTAGTACGGAGTACTTAGGCAGGAGTACCCTGAAGTCTGCGCATGGCCAGAATCATGCGGGTGAGTGTATAAGTACGACGTCTGCCGCGTCGACGAAGGCATCGACATGGTACATACACAGCAGGTTGCGGCCAGGCTGCTGGTGCTGTGAGTCATACCACAGGCGACAGTGGATTCATGTCTCTCCCACGTAGCGACCCGTATAACGGCATGCTGTGAGTGCGGTGAATTATTAACTCTTCCAGTGTAAGTAAGTAGTGTGCACCGCAGGGCATGGGTTGGGGTTTAATCCTCTCTCGTCCGCCACTAATAAGGATCGGGGGGAGGGAAAATGCCCGCTTTGGGTATTTTAAGAATGGGACTAAATCGGATTAAAACCCGCGCGATTAAGGGCTCCCGGCTCTGGCGGTGCGTCCACACGGACAACAAGGGCAACAGATGCAACAAGTCACAACTTCTTATTATTAACATTTCACGACTCCATCCTCCATCCTCCATCCTCCAAGTGAATTTAGTTAATGGTCATAGCCTCAGCGGCCGATGTTCTTCCCAGCTGAACTCGGGTCCACTGGTGGCGGAAAGCCGCGCCGGCTTCTGTTGGATTACTGGATTGGGCGTTAGAATACCCAGCACAATCGGGTGATCTTCACAGCCAGGATGGAGTGGGGGGGTCAGCGACGATGCTGAGTTACTACTGATAGCGATGGGAGTCGCCTTCGACGGCAGATGCCGTGAACAACCGGCAGGTGGCCGGATTGATCCATCAGGTTGGCGAGCGCGCAGTCCCGAGCCAAAATCAGATAATCGCACACATCCATCCGCCTCTTTTCTGGGTGTTTCTGCCGACCAGACCGTTTTCCAGGAGCCGAGAGAGATGCATCTGTGCATGCAGGCCTGCCCTCCACCCATCCATCCGGAGTGGACCAGCCATCGGGGCTTAGCCAGCCCTCTTCCCAATGCCCATCGCCCATCGCCTTCACCTGCACTCGGGATGCATATTCTGCAGCAGCGCCTCCCAGGTCCAGCTGCCCAGACGGCCCATAGTCTACCCACCTGCCTCTCTCCGGTGTAACAATCTGGCTTTGCAGCTCGACGCGCCCTAGTAATCGGGGCGGGCGGGATGGGATGTCTTTCATCCTGTCAGTCTGCCTGTCTATCTCTGTCTGTCTCTCCGGCTGGGTCGTGCCTGTGACACGGACGAGGCCTGGTCGCCCGGCTTCTTATCCCACCGTCGCATGTCCAGGGCAGGGCCAGCCTGCGGTGCACACGACGCGACCAGTGAGCGAAAGATCCCACCGTGGCCTGGAGGGGAAAATCCACAGGCGAAGTTCCGTGTCTCGCCCACGCGATTCGACCGCTGAGGAACCATCCGAAACCCTCCAAATCAGGTCACAACGCCTCCGGGGAACTACGGGCGCCTTGGTCGAACTCTCTTGCGATGCCGCGACAGCAGTGTCTTTGTTCGTTCGGGGGAGAGACTTGCTTACTTACCTACCTACCTACCTACGGTAGTAAGGTACTTACTACGTACTTGCTTACACCACGGTAAGTCTGTAAAGTGCAGGTAAGAGTAAGTAAAGTGTACAGTATGTATGGCCCACGCACTGGCGAGAGGGTATTACCCACCCTCACAGATCGGGTTGGTCTAAGCTAGCCCCGTTCTTGACTCGGGAGGGCATGACATCGTTGGATCGCCCACTGGAGGGCTGCCCGCCCTCCCCACCTCCGAGACGATTCTGGTCGCCTGCATCCTGCTAGCAGCGCGAGAGGGTGCGCACTGCACTGCACACCTGAGATCGGACGGGCAAGCCGGGCGGTGGCCAAAACCACTCGTACCATACGATCGGGATTCCGCGTCTGCATGCGAGGAGAGAAAAAAAAAAAAAAGAGAGAAAAAGTCAAAAAAAGAAAAAAAAAGGTAAAAAAGGCAAAAAAAAAAAAAAAGAGAAAGAAAGAAAGTCGCCGGCCTGCGTCATTGGAGACGGGCACAGCTGGATGGCCGGGCGTGTGTGGGCAGGAATGGATGGATGGGTGTCGGTATCAGCTTGTACGCTCATGGTTTTTGCCGGTTGGGATGCGGATTCAGTCTGATTTTCGGGGGTCTCTCATGATTATTATTCTATTATTCCTGGTCGGATTGGGATTTTACTGTGGAATCGAAACATCTTCACGTTATATTGTTCTATCCTGCTGGTCTCTTTCCCTGCGAATCTTTTCTCCTCCGTGTCTACTGTCGACTGTCTACTGTCTCCTCGGTATAAATCCACTGCCCCATACTACTTACTACTACTACCACCACTACGACTACGACTACTTACTTCCTTGGATCCTGCTCCAGTGTGCTGCTACTAGTAGTCAGTACCTGGTAGTCTACTTTACCTACCTTACCTACCTAGTACCTTACCCCATCGCCATTGCCGTACAATACTTACTGCCTGTACTGCATCGCTGCCTTCCCTTTCGGGCCACCCTCGCGCCCCTCCTCGTCCTCGCCTCGCCTCGCCTCGCCGCTCCTCTTCTTTTCTTTTCTTCTTCTCTTTCTCCTCCTCGCGGGCCCTCGATCTTTCTCTCGTCGTTGCCATTCCTTTCTTGCCCCTCTCCTTCCTTTGCGCGTTCGCCCACACAGTAATTTGATCCTATACATCCCACCACTACTGCTACTCCCACTACACCACCACCACCCACCATCCTCTCTCCACTCTGGTTCTGAAAGGTGGGGATTTTAGTCTACAACACCAACCACCACTTCGATCCGGCCAGGCAGGCTCCCGATTTTCCTTCGTCTACCCGCCGGCTCTCCCAACCAGAACCTTCGTCCTCGCGACTCAAAAGCCGCTGTCGTCACGGAGCGGACTGTATTGGGAAAATTCACTCGCTGTGGGCGAATGTCGCCTCTATGGTCTTTTTTCATCCGATCTTATCTCTCTCTTTATTGATCTGCCCTTCCTTTCTTCGTTCTTTTTTTGTCAAGTATACTACCGTCTTTGCTCGTCCCCGCGCGGCATAAGCATGCCCACCGTCTTGCTGCCCTCGTCGGCAGCCGCATTTGCGCCGCGGTCGTCGCCGAATGTGGTGTTGAACACCCGCATCGAACCATGGTTGACGGCCACCTTAAAGCGTGTCAACCGTGTCAAGCGCCCTCTGAACAATGTCACGCAGCATACAAAATGCCTGACTGAGACGCTGTCGTCGTCCAACGCCATCTGGACGCTGTGCTCGATGATGTTCCCCAAGGCCCCCGATGCGGACCTCAGGAAGGACGACAACCCGCTCGTGGAGGCTGTCTTCAACTATCAGATGATCCATATAGAGGCATACGTCGTGCACGTCGACATGGTGTCGCAGAACGAAGTGGCCTTCAAGTTGACCCCGGAGACCATCGAGGCGCTGGTCGACTTTCATAAGGACATCTACTCGGTCGACACGGCTGCCAACACTTGGGCCTGGCCCGACAAGGACGGTCAGCTGAAGAAGCTGCAGGACGAGTTCGTGCAGGCGGCCAACAAGTTCGTCTATCGCACGAATGCCGTCGCGCTGGAAGGCCTCGAGGAGGACGGCGCCGGGGAGCTGCTCGGCGGCCGTAGCGAGGATGCGAAGGCGGCCATATCCAGCCTGTTCGTCCCCTTGCTCCCCCCGCCACCGCGTGTCGTCGATGTGCTTCGTTCGACGCCCCTCCTGCCCAGCTCGACCGCGCCGACCACTTGGTGGCAGGAGCCCGTGCCGCAACCCCTGCCGTTGGACTCGTGGAAAGTCCTTCCGTCCAGCCCGGCGACGACCTGTGCCGGAGATCCGAACCCTAGTCTGTGGGCCAACATGAATAGCTTCACTGACGCGCAGCTTGCTTCGCCGACGCCGACGTTCAGCCAACCGTACACCACCTCCCCGTATGTGTCGCAATACTACACCGCGGCGGCGACATCGGCCGTCCTGGCGGCGCTCCCGCTCCCGAGCATGCTGGTGCAGCCGTGCAGCACGGCAGCGAATATGGCGGGGTTTGGATGGGGGGATCGGTACCAGGATTTTACACTGCCGTACGGGACAACCATGTAACGGGTCCATGGAACCAGACACTTGATGTTAACGGTCTCCCTGACTTCGCGTGTCTTTGGACTAGATCCCAGGATCCATACCGACAGAACGAAAGCCCCGTCCCGGGGCCCGGAAGTACACAGCCACGAGAACGACAGGGGCAAGATCCCCCCGGATACAGACATCAGACTAATTGGCATCAATGACGGCGTTTTCCTTGCTTTGCGAACCCATGATACTCCACCTCGTCTGCTTTGCTTTTCTTCGCTTTGCATTTTATTCTCCGATGACACTGCCCCTCATTGCAAGTGCTATTTCGTTTTCGTTTCTTTTGCCTTTGACAGAGCCAGCGTTTCGTTTTCGTTCTATCGCATCAAGAAGCGGCGGGTCGGCTGTTTGTTCTGCTTTGGGATGAGCCAATCCCGCATATATGTCATGAAGACCTGGTTAGCCTCGCGGCTTGGGATATGATTTGGATGAGGAATGTTCACCTTCGTTTCGTTGTTGCGGTGCCGGGGGGGAAGTGCTGCGCATGATTTTTCATCCTGGCGACACCAAACTCTCTTGGTACCGGTACCTTGGGAGCGCGGTGCACTGCGGCGCTGTAGTCCCCATGCATCTGGATGTATGCGGCTGCAGAATTTGACAGCACAGGCGACGCAGGGCAGCGAAACAGGGGGGAGGTCTCCTGGATCCGGACTGCCTGTGGCAGCCTGGTCGGGCTGAAGCCAATGGTCCGTGACCTTGGCCTTGGTCTACGAGACCGACTCTGGACGCGCTGTCCTCGTCGGGTGATTGTCTGGTAGGGTCATCTCCTATCATCCAGGCTGGGTTTGAATCCCTGGATACGCCCGGCCACCGTCCCCACTGCGTGGGGGAGGTGACGGGAATCGGATGCTGGAGGGCTGCGCCCAAGTCTTCGTTTGCTGTCGTTCTCTATTCTTGGAATTACTACGATCCCTGTTGAGTTTCCGTATTTGGCATGTACTTAGTCTGAATAATCGACAAATGAAGGCTGAACCGGACCCTCGTAGTTTCATGCATAGCAGGGGAGGGGGGGGGGGGGGGGATCTGCTGGAGTGATCTCATCCCAGGGGTTTAACTCTCAGCCAAGCTTGGCGGCGGAGAGAGGACAGCGTATGGTGCCGGATACGGAGTACGGATACGCGGATACGGAGGGCGGCGGGCCCGGGGAGATGACGTCAGACACTCGAGCAGGCTGCAGCTCGACCGGCCGATTATCAGCCAGAGGGACGGAGACTCGGAGTACATCTGCAGTACGCAGGACCTCGCCTGTCCTCCGTCTTATCTCTCCTCGTCTGTCCATATCCTCCGTGTTACCGGTTCCTGAGCACATCCGAGCCAGTCTATACTACACCACCTACACCACTCACTCACTCACTACTCACTCACTTACTATACTACTACCTACACGCACTCACTACACCACGCTCACCACACCACACCATACAAGTCAACATCACATTACAACCTCCTCTCCAATCCAATCCAATCCAATCCACACATGCCCAGTATCACCACCAGTCCCCCATAACCACCTCCACCATCACCACCACCAAGCACAACAACAATGCCCCCCTCACCACCAACCCCCGACTCAGACTCCCCCTGCCCCCCAAACCTCCAATCCGCCCTCACCCTCCTCAGCCCAACAACCTACACCTCGCTGCCCCCGCCGCCCCTCCTCCCCTCCTACATAACCACCCTCCGCCGCAACGCCCACCTCATAATCGACTCCATCCCGTGCGACCCCCCGCCGCCCACAACCCACACCAACTACGCCGACCTCCCCGCATCCATCATCCATCCCTCGCCGGCCGTCCCGCCGCCCATCTCCGTCCCCGCCGCCCATCTCCCCGCCCTGCGCGCCCAATGGAGCAAGCCCGTCCGCGTCACCAGCACCAAGGACAATCCCCTCCAGGTGCCGATTTATAAGCTGGCGGGCGAAGACGGCAAGGGGCAGTGGTTTGCGAGACGGAGCGTGCATGAGGGATTGCCGTTTCGGACCTGGAGGGAGAGGTTGAGTGGGGAGATGGGCGTGACGTTGAGGAAGAATCAGGAGAGGGTGAGGAGGGGGAGGACGCCGGATCAGGCGGTTAGGGGGATTGGGGCGGAGAGGTTGGTGGAGGAGGTTTTGGTTAGGGAGGATGGGGTTGGGGAGGGGAAGGGGAAGGGGAAGGGGAAGGGGGGGAAGAATGGGGGGAAAGGAGGGAAGAATGGAGATAATGGGGTGAATGGGGTGAATGGGGTGAATGGGGATGGGGAAGGGAAGGTCGTGGGGAAGGTCCAGGTTTATCATGTATCGGCCCAGTTTCCGAAACCGACTGCCGCGAGGGATTTCGTGAGTTTGATTGTGACGTGGGAGGTTGGGGATGGGGATGGGGATGGGGATGAAGGGGAGGAGGATGAAGAAGGGAAAAGGAATGGGGGCAGGGAATGGATGATGGTTTCCAGACCCTGCGTGCATGATGATACGCCGCCCGTGCCGGGGTATATTCGCGGGATGTATGAGAGTGTGGAGTATATTCGGGAGTTGCCGTTGGAGGAGAATGACGATGAAGATGGGGGGGTGGATGGGGCGGATGAGGAGAACGGGAGGGAGAGGATGAATCCTGTGGAGTGGGTGATGGTGACGAGGAGTGATCCTGGGGGCAATATCCCGCGGTGGATGGTCGAGAAGGGCACTCCCCGGAGTATCTGCGCTGATGCCATGAAGTTCCTGAATTGGGCGTGTCAGGAGGAGCGCCCGTCGCCGGAGCGGAAGTCGACGGAGCGGTCCATGGGCAGCCAGCTCGGCGATGTGTCGAGTGACGACGACGAGAGCAGCGAGTCGGACTTCTCGGATACCGAGGTCGAGCACCACGGTCTGATCGCCAGCTTCGCGTACCTGGTCAACGCCGGCCTGGAGCGGTATGCGCCGCAGACGGTGCTCGACTATCTGCCGCAACACTCGCGCCAGCTATCCGCACGCAGTGTCCCGGAGGAGATACAGACGGACAAGTCGTCGAGTCATGATACCCGGGAGAAAGGCGACGATGCCGCCTCGCAGGGCAAGGCGTCGGCGTCGCTGTCGGTGAACTCGGCGCTCGACTCGGCCGCGGAAGCCGGCCAGGAGATCTCGGCGGTGGAGCAGATGAAGAAGAACAAGAAGGGGGGCAAGCTGTCGTCGCACGAGAAGCAGCTGGCCAAGCTGGCGGAGCGGAAACGCAACGTTGAGGCGCAGCTGGACCGCGTGCGGACGGACATCCAGGCCCTGCGTGTGACTCCTCCGCCGGAGACATCCACCTCCAAACGCGCCAAAGCGTCCACAGCCGCGCTGGCCACGACCAACGACCAGCCTAGCAGCGAGCAGATGAGCAGCAGTCCGGCCAGCAGCGTGCACAAGGGCAGCAACGGCAACTGGCAGCCCGAGACGCCCGGCCAGGACCCGGCGCGCATGCACAAGGCCGCGTCGGGGCTCTTCAGCAACGAGACCAAACTTCTAAAACAGTTGAGCAAGATCGAGCGAGACCAGATCAAGGAGGCGTCGAAGATCGAGGCCCGCGTGCAGAAGCAGGCCGACAAGCAGGAGAAGTCGCGGTCCCGCGCCGAGACGGACGTTCTGCGCCACGAGGTCGACGTCCTGAAGAAAGAGGTCGACCGGCTGCGCGGCGAGAGGAAGCAATGGCTCGACTTGATCGGGTCCCTGCAGAGCGAGAACACCCGACTGGCGGCGTCTCAGGGAGAGAATGTCGAGAAATAGTTTGATGGTTGTATGTATGTAATTAGCGTGTGTATTTGTTTGCATTTTGTATAGGCAGGCAGGCAAGCAGCAAGCAGCAGGCAAGCAATCGTTCTCTAAATAAATGCATGTAAGGCCGATTTGAATCGAATCATATCTCATAAAACCAGGTACGGTAGGTACACCGAACAGACAGAGACAGACAACACGTACTGCACATGGCGAAAGCCTCCGTCCGTCCGTCCGTCCTTCCTTTCAACGCCGTCCGAACTCCTTTTATCCAATAGTCTTGATCCCTAAATTATCGCTGTCCATCTGCGCAGCATTCACCTTCTTCCCCTCCCTCCATCTGACCAGAACCCGACTCTCAGCCCGACCTTTCAATTCCCCAATTATCCCCATCCCATCCCATTCTCCTCCTCCCCCCGATAAAACGAATTTATTCCTGTGTCTACCCGGAGTTAAAGTCAGCCATCGCCCACCCCTACAACTAAACGCAAATCGAAAGAAAGAAAGAAAGAAAGAAAGAAAGAAAGAAAAGAAAAACTAACCTCGGGCGGATTCCCCGCCCCCCGCACCATCTTCTCCATCATCATCGCGCGCGCCTTCTCCTTGGACTCGCCCATGCCGACGCTCATGTACGACAGCATGGGCGGGTGCCCGATGTACGAGGCGTAGCTGTCGCGCACGATGTTCGACGTCCATTCGTACTTGGTGGTGTCGGCGTGGCCCGTGCCGATGTAGCGCGCCTGCATGGCCTCGAGGTTTTGGATAGTGCGGAGCTTGTCGGCCATTTTTGCTGTCTTGTCTTGTCTTTTCTCTTCTTTTCTTTTCTTTTCTTTTTGGTGGGGTTGAGTTGAAGAGGGTTGTGGTGTATGTATGTAAAGTGGTGTGGGTGTAGCAGGAGTTGCGGAGCTGGAGCGGAGCGGAACTGGAAATGGATATTGGAGGGTCACGTGATTGGTATATAAACCGGATCCATCCATCCATCCATGGAGGACATCTAATCTACACATGCTATTATTAATATTGTCACGACTATTGTTTAACATCCTTTTGATTGGTGTACGTAAGAAGCATAAGGGATAAAAAGGCAATGGAATCCCTCCCCACGCGAATCGCCCGCCTCGTGCACACGCACTTCGACGGTCTTCCGCCGCGCAGTAAACCCATCGTCCGGGACGATGGGACGAGGGAGTGGATTCCCATGTCCGGGGTTGTCGTTGTTAGGGGTGTGTGATTTTCCATTCCGTCTTTTTTCTTTCCTTTCTGTTGTGATACTTGGGGTATGCAGCGGGGTGTAACTGAACATTGTGTGTTAATGTAGGAGAGAATACGCCCGTGGAGGAATTGACTTGTGTGGCTGTTACGTATGTGTCTCTTTCTCTTTTTCTCGTCTGTTGTTGTTGTTGTTGTTGTTGTTGTTGTTGTTGCTGGTTTATGGATGGAAGATGGAGAGGCTGATTATCTCAGGTCCGGCGCGAAATGCCTCTCTGCGGCGCAAATCCCCCATTGCAAGGGCCTGGTTCTGCATGATTGGCACGCGGAGATCCTTGCCCTGCGCGCATTCAATTATTGGTTGTTGGGGGAGGTGAGGGCTGTGGTTGAGATGGAGAATAATTCATCCACTTCTGCTGCTGCTGCTACTGCAGGAGATAGTACTACGCGAAAGAAATCGCCGTTTGTCCGGCGACGACAACAGCAGCGACAACGTATCCCAAGATCTACTACAGATCTGAACCCAAATCCAGATACAGAGACAGCGACAGAGACACAGACACAGACAGAAACAGAAGAATCCACCCCCTTCGAACTCCACCCCGCCCTAAAAATCTACATGTACTGCACCTGCGCCCCCTGCGGCGACGCCAGCATGGAGCTGACCATGGCCGCGCAAGACGATCCCACGCCATGGGAGATTCCAGAGCAGTCTGATACAGATAAACAACCACCACAACCCCCATCAGAAACACAACCCCACCCACCCCCACCCCCAGACCCAGAAACCGAAACTGAAAGCAAACTCCTCGACGGCCGCGCGCACTTCTCCAAACTGGGCATCGTGCGGCGCAAGCCCGCGCGCGCCGACGCCTCCTCCACCAAAAGCAAGTCGTGCTCGGACAAGCTCGCGCTGCGACAGGTGTCGTCGCTGATCTCGCGGGAGATGGGCCTGCTGGTTGCGGTGACGCGGAATGCGTATTTGGCGGGGGTGGTGATGCCGAGTGGGGAGGTTAGCGGGGTGGGGTGTGAGAGGGCGTTTGGGGGGGAGGGGAG